>JAUPFZ010000032.1:3127500-3500000 GCA_036937285.1 Euphydryas editha
ATTGTACAATTAGCAAAAAAAAAAAAAAAAAAAAAAAAAAAAAAAAAAAAAAAAAAAAAAAAAAAAAAAAAAAAAAAAAAAATATTCATGTCATTACATTTAAGAATACCTTCATATTTTGGTCGGTGGACTCATGTTGTCACATTAGAGACATTAAGTTTTTAATTTAGTCCTTAATAATGTAAGCAGCTACCATTGTACTAAGTATACCTAAATCTGGAATAAAAAAGGCATGGGCAAAATGAGCCCGTGGACATACATTTATATAAAAAAAAAAAAAAAAAAAAAAACATACTGCGCTCGCTAACCCGTCTATCATGCGTGGAGAGTATTGGCAACCCCATTCCAAGAGATCATATCTATCCTCTCCCATAGAGAGCCCTATGTTCAGCAGTGGACGTCCATCGGCTGATGTTTTGGTGGTGGGTAGGTAGGTGGGTAGGCCATACTGATCATTGTCGTCTGGGTGTTTACGTTGTGTGTTATCAGATCCCCGAACCGAATTTCCTCCTACAAAATATGATTTCATTGTAACGCGTCTATTTATTTATTATTTATGTCTGCTTCTCAGTGGTGGTCTATCGAACTTTCTCTACTACGTGGCTTTACCATCGGACACGTCAAAACTCGGCGCGTACGCAAGAGAGAACTCTCCAGAAACGGAACTGTCGAAGAAATCTCTCTTGAGCTCCCATTCCTTTTCTATGGATGAACCAAAGAAGGTAATATATATTTATTATTATCATTCAATTAAGTAGATATCCTCTTGCTTAAATTCTGCTAAGAAAAATGATGCCTTTGCCCAAGTGACGTGTTCTCACATATTGATTATGGTACAGTAGAATCAAGGAGTTTAGGAATGACGTAATTACGTCTTATAAATCGATGAACGCCGGCTGCACGCACGGAAAAGCATGACTCATTGTCACGTTCCGCGAGCGAGAGCGCGGAACAAGCGATAGAGAGGCATGATCGGCCGAAACGTTCGGCTTGTGACGTATCTATCTCTCTTCCACTCCATTGGGAGATGCGACCGAGTAGAAGAGAACAAAATATTTGAATTAACGATTGCAAATAGATGGTAATTTAATGAAAAATTGTAATTTTCAATTAACTCCTTCTTTGTACTATACAAAATGATGATGAATTCTCATTATTTTGTATAAAAAAAGGGATAATAATTCAATTCAACTCATAAAAGTATACAATTTTTCATCAATGTTTTCTTATGATGTTATCACTTAAAATTATCGTCCGTAAACTGACTTTACAGACAATCAATTTTTTTTTTCCTACATTTTTCTTTTCATCGCAGCAGGCGGCTTACCTGATGTTAAGACTGACTTGACTGTGGGCACTTGTACCAGAGCAGCTACAAATGCATTGGCTGGCTAAATGGATCATGATGGGGTATAGGAACTAATAGGAAAAAGCTAAAAATACGTAATTGGGAAATATTGACTTCTGGGTGGCTCTATTTTATAAAATCATATTTTTATGTTTTTTTATTTACAATAAGTGATCAAATATTTATTATTATTTAAAGTTATTTATTTCAAAATCACTTTCGGGTAACAATTTTGCGCTTTAGTTTTTTGTTCTTTCGGAAAAATTACTTTATTTTGTTCCTCAAATTTTTAATTAAGAGATAATTAAAAATAACCTTCTGCTTGGACGTTATCTACTCTCTAAACATGAATTAGTGGTTTTTCACTAATTTCAAGTGAATATTAACTTCAATGTGAGAATCGTACCACGTAGAATTACTGACTATTCTATGTATGAATGTGAATATCAGAGTCCACTGATTTGATCATTGAATATTTTTATTAGTGAGCCACAAGGTTCTATATGTCATTAAATTGTCGGTCCTAGAGGCTTATTTGTATTACATTGCCGTTTTCATTTCAGGTTTTGCTGCGAATCTACGGACAAGTCCATGGCGAGCGCGCAATGGACGCTATCGTAACTGAATCTGTGATATTCACGTTATTATCTGAAAGGCGACTCGGTCCCAAACTCCATGGGGTCTTCTCTGGAGGGAGAATAGAGGAATATATACCGGTATGTATTTTATTTAATTTCTAATTTTAAAACTTAACGACCGTTCTGGTGTGGTGGTCGCCTCAACGCCGGTGGTCGCGGGTTTCGATTCCCGCACAGAGCAGATATATTTGTTTCCGATCTGGGTGTCCCCCCCCCCCCCCACGCTAAAACCCAGCAGTGCCCTCATCGTCGTAATTTGAAGCCACGGAATCGCTCGCGCATGCAACCGTGACGCTCCGACGGTTCGCCCGCCTATGCGGGCCGCCTTCGCCTATAGAGGGTGTGTCTCCCCACCGTGCCTGGAGAGCACGTAAAGTCGTCTGTGCGGTTGTTATCATAGACACCTGATAACGATCGTTACTCATGGTAGGGAAATTATCCACCAACCTGCAGTGGAGCAGCGTTGTCAATTAAACTCCAACCCATCTCCTATATAGAGGAGAGGCCTTTGCCCAGCAGTATGATCTTTACAGGCTGATTAAGTTCATTTCTATCATAAAAGATTTCTTGTCGCCAGTAAAAATGAGACAAACTGAGATGAAATGATATAACCAGTAAATTTCCCACTATTGGGCAATGATCTCTTACTCTATAAGGTGAAGGATATGTTGGAAATTAATTGAGATAAAATTGGAATCATCATCTAGGTGCTATCTGCGATAAAGCATCAGCCTGGTCAAGAATATTTCTCCAGCCCGATCTGTTTTCGCTTTCTTTCTCGCAACTTGAGAGATTTGAGAGTTTGTATTTAAGGTGCTGATTTCGTAAAAAAAAATAAAAAATTAATAAATAAATAACTTCTACTGATCTATTATTAGGTCAGGCCAGTTTTTTTTTTCATTTTTTTTATTGGATAATATATATAATATATCGTTGTATCTATAACGATAGTTATCAGGTGTCAATGATAACAACCGGGACCGACGTCTTTACGTGCTCTCCGAGGCACGGTGGGGAGACCCACAAGGACATACACCCGAGAACCGACAACAGACCGGAAACAATTATTTTTACAAATACAAATATCTGTTCCGAGCGGGGATCGAAACCGATAACGCCCAACGCGCGACATTGAGGCGACTACTTGCACCACTACACCAGAACGGTCGTCAATATATCAATATTACGTTTTACCCACCAAATTACGAAACTCTATTTAAGCTTTTTCAAATCAAATTTATATATTCTTAAAAGTATGGAATAAATTTATCGTAACACCATAATAACTCGTAAATTTTTAACATTGTAGTTTAAAGTAATAATTAAAAAAAAAAAAAACACGCAACTCAAAATATCTATCTCTTTCTTACAGGCCCGCGCGCTCTTAACCAAAGAACTGTCAGAACCGGCGTTGTCTATGAAAATAGCTGAGAAAATGGCGGCTATTCATTCCATGGATGTTCCATTATCTAAGGAACCTAATTGGTTGTGGAAAACCATGGGGAAATGGATGAAAACTGTTAAAGAGGAGAGGCTATCGCCAAGTTATAATGTCAAGGTAGGTTAGGCCAATGGTCTAGTTAATTCTACGAGGCCGGTTCAATGTGATCATTGCAGTGGTTAACGATTTGTTTTCTATTATGATAAAAGATTTCGATATCGCTGATTGATGATAAGTCATTAAATACTGTTCTCTTATATTTACGCGAATTTTACTCATTTAATTAAAAGTCTAGATCGGATTTTATCGCGTTTATTTGTTTTAAAACTTTACAGTTTAACGATTTTTTAATTAAATTAAATTATTTCCCGACGTTTCGGACCCTTTACAGCGTCCATGATCTCGGGGGACTGTCCGAAACGTCGGGAAATAATTTAATTTAATAAAAAAATCGTTAAACTGTAAAGTTTTAAAACAAATAAATGCGATAAAATTCGATTTAGACTTTTAATTAAATAAGTCATTAAATTTTAATACCAAGATACTATTTTATAAATTTTATTTCTTCTAGAATGACGAAGAAAGGCGTATAATAAAGCAGCTGAAATCTGTCGACTTTGACAAAGAAGTCGAGTGGTTAAAGAAATTCCTGGCGACTGTCGATTCGCCGGTTGTCTTCTGTCACAATGACATGCAAGAAGGTAAATTATTGAAGTAAAGTCGTGGTAGATTAGGAAGTGTCAAAGTTATAACAGATCGCATAGTTAATCTTACAATTTCCTAATAATACGAGTATGCGACACAAAATAACACTAATCTCTTATTATTCTTCATTTCAACGCGTTGCTAAGATACGCGTTACTAGGATACACGACATCACCGAGAATATCAAATGTATGAGTAAACTATTTAAAAAAAAACTAATAATTACTATTTTATCTATTTTAATTACAACCGAACTTTCGATCCTAGCGTTATAAAAATTGTATACGTTACACGGGAGAGAAGTGTTACATCGCAACCACACCACAAAGATGCGGGTTGTAATGTAACACTTCGATTAAAATATTAGCATGTCCAATTCGGAACATTAATGGTATCTTTCCACACTTGACAAGTCTCGCACCATAAAGATGTTTTCAACTAAAAAAACTTAAATGCAACTCTAAAATCGATACCAAAACCAAAATTATATATTTTTTAATTTTGTTCCTCAGTCTGTATTTAGGGAATACTACATGACCCACTTTTTTTACAATCCCCCCCCCCCCCTCCAAATTTTGTAATTGCGAACGGAGTCGCCAATAGAGCATGTATATTGTAACTGAACTGAAGAGCTTGTTTGTTTATATACACTAAAATTATTTTTGCGTTGATAGATTAATAGTTAGATTCATCATCATTATCATCAGCTTAATTTGTGAAAAATTACTAAAAAAAATTAAATTTCAGGTAACATTCTCCTTCTCGAAGACGAAATACAATCAGCGTCAGATGATGAATATACATTCGATGATTCGAAAAAAAGTCAGTACGTTCTCACTCAGTACGATGACACTAACACATCGGACTCAATACACAGTCACATATCCGATTCCGGGGAACCCAAACTAGTGTTGATCGATTTTGAATATTGTGCGTATAATTATAGAGGATTTGACATAGCAAATCATTTTCAAGAATGGTCTTACGATTACACAAACCCAGAGAGCCCGTTTTATTATGAAAATCAAGAAAATTGTCCGACTCTCGAGCAAAAGGTAATATTTTTTGTGTTTTTTGGTTTCTTGTTTTTTTGGTGGATGGAAGGTGTTAATCGACTTAAAGTTAATTGACTTTAAATTCAATGGGTTTTATTTTAGGCCAAATTTTTATTATAATATATAAAAATAAAAAAATACTAACGAATTTTAAAAGTATAACAGATTCTTATGGTCTCTTCTCAGCAAGATTCTAAACTTCGAGTGGTTATTGAATAAAAAGTCAAAAAACTTGAAGTCGGTTAAAAAAAAGGGAACACATCTTCCATCCCCAAATAAAATTATCACAAAACAATCATTTTAACTAACAAGCGTCGCTTCGAAGTTTCTAACTACACATGGCTTTGATTATCCGATATTAAATAGCTTCATAAGGACACGACATATCATTATCATAATAAGGGCTGTTATAAACGTGCGATATTGTATACAGATTAAAAATAAATAAATAAATACATCTCTAATACGAAAAATAAGAATATTTAGTAGGTAGCATTGTAGATTTCCTACAAAAATTACCTAACTGATTGAAAAATGAATAATTTTAAAATGAACTAAAAATTGACACAATTTTTTACATAATGTGGAAACCAACTGCCTGTATTTGATTAAAATTACGATAGCTTCAGTAAAGTATAATTATATAAACTAAGATAGGAAACCTGGCTTTTAAATTAAAATATTATGTTTTCTTGGATATGTCTAGTATTTAATAATTTTTATTTTTGTTATTTTTATCTGTCATAATTATGTAAAAGATTAATATTTGAATCGTAAGAAAAAAAAAACTTTTAATTGATGATGTGTTATGTTAAATATAAATTTTACAGAGAAATTTTAATTATTTTTAACCGATTTAGAAAAAAGGAGAAAATTCCAAAAGCGATATTCTGAAAAATCTATTTATAATATAAAATATAATATCTGCAGGTTACATTAAATATCATAGAATAAATTCTAGGAGAATCTATCTAGTAAAGCATGTTAGTGTCAAATTTATTTTTATTGAGAGATTGTTTTTTATACAAAATCGCTCGTAAGCCCAACGCTTTGATCATATTTTTAAATTTTACAGAAAACGGAAGCACCGTCCGCGATATAGCGGTGAGGTTCGTTTATGATTGATTTTAAAATTCCTCTATCAAACGCCTAAAGTTTCATCAATATTTAATGTAAGGAGTCATTCATAAGATGCATTTTTCAGAGGTGAAATGCCTTTTTTAGAATGTTTTTAAGATTTGAAAATAGAATAAAAAATAATGAAAAATAAAAGTATAAAATAAGAAACGAGTAAAAAAATCGGATAAGATAGGGGAGATATAAAATTATATTTGTTAAAAAATTTTCAACATAATTTCTTGTTTTTTTTTTATATTAAAAAAAACTGTCATTAAGCGTTGCTTTTTTGTATCAACGAAAGTGCAAACCAAACTTTGTAAGAGCGTTTTTTCATACATCCTCGGCTATGCCCTTGTATTGTGTGGAGCGTTTAGTAGCGTATTGCGTTTTATGAGTGACTTCTACTGGAAAGTAAATTATTTTCGAAATTATTATGATAAATAAATTATTATACGATATTTATAAATGGTATTTTTGCCAAAAGTGATATAGTAAATAATGTACGGTGATTGATAGAGGTTATATGGAATCAAATAAAAAAAAATCGTAAAGTTATCCTATTGTAAACAATCTTATTTATATTAGCTATGTCAATGAATTTATATATTACTTTTTTTTTTCGAATAATCTCTCAAATTTATTACCACGTTTTTTAATAAATTAAAAAAAAAATGTTTTTGGTGAAAAAAAAATTGATATAGCTAATAAAAAATGGCCTAAAACAACCACTACGCAGCTTGTGTTTGTTTATGCTTGGTTTTTAGCTGGCGAGTTAAATATGGCCGCCGGAGAGGAACCAAGGACTATGGAACTTGGGGACTTATCTATGATAAAATGGCGTCGCGTTTTACTCGGAAGGAAATGAGTTTTTTTGATTTACATTTTTTAATTATCTATAAAAAATATATTATTAACCTTGTCAATTTTTAGTTTAATCGGCGACATTTCTTTGGTAATTCTCTTAATTTTTATAAAAATTTGCTATTTTTTTGATTTCATCGTAAATTTGATAAATAACTATTTACATTTCATGAAAGTCAAGGAAAAAAAATGATAAAAACAACAAAGCCTCAAAATTTCAAAAATAAACTAAACAGGCTTTGAAAAAATATACCCCGAAAAAAAATTTTTTTCTTCAATTTCCCGTGGAAAAAATCTAACCAAATTTTTTTATATTTCAGGAGATTTTCATCAAGGAGTACTTAAAGCATTACCTCTCGAATCATTCAGAGGATAAAGATGTCGAACCCTCAATAGACGATATAAACCAACTGTTGAGCGAAGTCGACGCGTTTGCGTTAGCTAGCCACCTGTTTTGGTGTCTGTGGTCAATTGTCAATGCATCCAAGAGTCAAATACCTTTTGGTTACTGGGTAAGTGGTCTTTTTTTTGTAATTTTTGTAAAAAAAATAGGGTTTTAGTTGAATTTAAAAAAAAAAGTCAAATTTTAATTATTTTTTTGTGACGAAGTAACTTTTTTCGTGATTAATTTTTTATTTTTTAATAGTTAAATTTTAAACATTTGTTTACTTAAAGTCTTGTTTTATTTTTCTAAGTTTAATTTCTTTTCCACAGGAATACGCCCTATCCAGGCTAGAGACCTACCTCCGTTTAAAACAGGAAGTAGTCAAAAAGGATAAATATGGTTTCCCACAGAAAAGGAAAATCTGCGAAGTGGACATATGAGTTATGAGCGAGTAAGTCTGTCCTTGTCTAACATTGGAGGTGCGAGCGAGACAGAACGAACTATTCCGTATGGAACATGGAGTGTTTTTGTTGTGATATTTTTTGTGAACATCTGTATATAGGAAAAAAATCTTTTCGAACATGATATATAGTATGTGTATATAGGTTTTCGATTCGTATCTAAACGGTTATAACAGATTTTTTTCTAGTTTTTTATTTTTTTATTTTACTTCTATATACAGGTTGTTGTGAATATCACTCGCCCATCGCTTTCGAATATTAAAAACAATTAAGTTTGTAAATAAAGGTAATTCGTTTGTAAATAATTATGTTTATTGGAAAAATGCAGTATTATCCGCACAATTTTTTTTAAACATTCCTTTTATATAAAAAAAAAGTAGAAAATACTCACTTTTTATGTTGAAAAAATAAGTTCATAAAGTAGTATTTTTTTACATTTCAGTTTATCTTAGGTTTTTTTGTAGTTCGATATACTTTAAAGCAGTTAATAAGTTTAGTGATACAATATTAATTTATTTAGTTTTAAAAATATTTAAATCTTCGCACGCATATCTAAAGATTTTGGCACCGCAAAATAAATTTTCTACGATTAATATTGCCAGGTAAAAAAACGTGCCTTTGGTGTTGCTATAGAATAAAATGTATTAATAATTTTTAAAATGTATAAAAATTTCGGTTTGTGAAATTGATTGTGAAAATCGTTGTATCTCAATTTAATAAACATATTAATTATAATTTTTTTAATTTATATTTAATTTTTATTGTGGCATCTCGAAATACGACTTTAGATGGCCTTAAGAAAAAAAATGCTGTTCAATTTATTTTTTTTATTTTTTTATATTGGATTACTAAAAAAAAACAAAAAAGAATACTAAATTATTTTTATATAACAGTAAATTTAATAAATAACTTTTATTGCAAATTCTTAATTCATTTTTTTACATTTTTTTTGCCGTCTAAAGTAGACTCAACAATGTGATACATAGTTCACATTCCCAAAATTAAAAAAAAAATACTTAAAAAAATTAATTAGTACTTATTAACTCAATTATGTGATTTATATGTGCTTAGATTTAATTTTAAGCAGCTTTATATTATTTTGTAACCTTTTATATAATTTAAGATACAGGCAGTTGTCGTTTTACCCGAGATAAATTTTAAAATGTTGTTTGTTATGACATACTAGACTAGTTACACGGTTTCACCCACATATGTTGATGCTCCAATGTAACTTGATGTTTCAGTCATACTATTCTCAATAAATAACTTTTATAAACACAGAAATGAGATTAAACTGAACAAATCTAATAATATTCTAGTTTTCTATTTAAAAAAAATTAATTATTCTTTATAATTCAAACGTAAAACGTACAACTGTTTGTGTGTGTGACTTGATAGTTTTAGAGTGAGATAGCGTTATCTCTGTTTCTCATACATGTCCGTTGTTTCTATTAGAACCAAAGAATTCAGAATTTTTTATAGTATATATAACATTATATTATATAAAAACGAATACTTTGGGTATTATAATCTTTATAACATAATATATTATAAATAAATAAAAATTGACATTTATATAAGTATTCACTAGTTACTGTAAATAGTCATTAAATAATATGCAATATGTTACGACAATGCCATAGATCTGAAATTTTCAATCGTTATAATACAGCCAGTAACTGGCACACTGGTATCAAATGTCATAACATACATTTTGTATATTATTATAAAAGTATATTCGTAAAATAAATATTAATTAGTTAATTCAAATCTTTTTTATATCTAAATACGTAATAATTCATAATATGAAAATAATTTCATAAATTAATAGTCTTATTGTAACAAACTAAAAGTCCCACTGCTGAGCTTCTTACGTGGGATAAGGATTGAAGCTTAAACCGCCACTCTGCTCAACAGCGGATTGGCAGATAGTTAAACTCTTAGAGAAAATGTAAATTTTATAGATATCTGAATAATTTTCTTCCATAAAATAGATGTAAATATTGGCAATTGTGTAATTAAAATTCAAAATTATTATTATCCAATGAATTTTGAAATATGACAAGATTCAATAAATATTTAATAGAAATGATACAGTGAAACATTAATTTTATTAATTGAGTCATATAGTATCAAAAACGGCAGTCTCCACATTTTCCTCAAAAAAAGTTGTCGTAAGTTAATAAAAAAATGTAGTTAAAAAAAATGGATATGGCTCAATTCTGATATTAATCTTTTTGTGGTAAGATGCTTTTTTAACAACAAAACGGTCGAATGAAATACGCAGTAACAATGCTATAGAATCAAAGTGATTTATAAAGTTATCGAAAATATCAGAAATACATTTTAAATGTCAATATTGAATACTATAAAAATTGCTTTTGTTAATTTTTTTTTTTTTGTTTTGACTTAAAATTTCTGAAATTAACTAAAATGTGTTTAAAAAAATGTACAAAATTTATATAGTTTGACCAAGGAATTTATATCATAACTGGAACGCTCACTTAATAAAATCGTATATTCAAATATGCACCTTGAACTATTTGACATAAGGTTGACATTGGCTTATAACATGTAAACTGAAAAATCGTTCCGAGCATTTCGTTGACAACCGGTATTTTGTCTCTTTCTTACCAGAGTTGCCTTGAGTCCATGGTAGAAAGAGATGCAATCCCTCTCTTAGGAACGTTTTTTGAGTGCACGTGAGCATTCCAGTTTGTATATAAATTCCTTGAGTTTGACAAATAAAAGCTGAAATTTTTACATGGCAACATTGAAACATAGGTCTCGCCTACTGCTCTCATTGGTGATTGATACTTGAACTAAATTTTTTTTTCTGCCTTTAATTATGATCATTATATATTATATTTAGTTCGGAGTTATAATAATGTAAGACATTAAAATTGAGATTACACATATTTACTTGTAGCTATGTAAATTTCTTTAAATATTTTATATTTAATGTTAAAGTATCAAACTGGGTTAATACTCTGAGTTCGTATTACCGATTTAGGGTTATCAGACAAAGATTTTTTATTTTCTCGTCATTTAAATTTCAGCTTTTGTTCGTCAAACTTTAGTATTGTTACATTATATTGTTAATTTATATTAAATATGTACAAAATTGATGAAAGAAATAAAGACTATTAAAAACTTTTATTTTTGTTTTATTTCTAAATCTAATTTACCAGATTTTTTCTCTCGCTCGCGACACGTGACATTTCTTCGTGCGTGCAGCCGTCATTCATCGATTTACAAGACGTTATCACGTCAAAATTAAATATTTAATGCGTGTGTGAGAATGTACGAGGATTTTAATGAAACAAAAATATTTTAACTTTAAAATCGTTTCATTGTCATGTATTACATGGTCTTTCTTATACTAAAAAAACTTTTAAAAAAATGTCAAATTATATATAAAAAAATACAAATAAACCTATCACACGAAATTAAAATTATTTCAGAAAATAAAAATCAAGAACATTACAAAAAAAAAATCAAAACAGGCACGGATATTTATGCATAATAATTACACTGGCAAGTTTATTAATTATAAAATCTGTTTCAAAACAATATACATTAATATTAATATATAAAAATTAAATAGTCACTTTTGTACGCGTCAACATAAAATAGTGATTCTGTTTAAAAATTCATTTTTTGCGTTGGCTAATATGTTTATTCGAAAGATGAATCAGACTGTAAACCTCCCATTGCCGGAAAAGGGCTTCCTATCAATATAGAAAAAGGGCAGAGGCATACGGCGAGTTGCACGAAACCGTCGCTAACTTTCCGTTAGTTAAGTTGCAATTAATCTTAAAATTAGTTGATCTTATGATTAATTTAAAGCTGTTGGAATTAATCATCCGTTAGATAGGTCTTTAATTAAACTAAATTTTTTTGTTAACTTAATCAGATGTAGGTTTCGTGCAACAGACAATAACGATTCTTGTGATTAAATTAGTTTAATAAACACTTAAATTTAAAATTTGTTTCGTGCAACTCGGCGTTAATCCACCATCCATCCTCGCTTTTCTACTATACAATATCTATTATATTAATATATATTTGTTTGAAACATGAGTAATATTAATGTTAAAAGTGATACATTGTCAATAAACACTTGCTAACTACTCTCATGTATCGTTCCCATACGCTCTTCAGATCTGCTTCCCTGTAACAAAATTATGTTATTACTAACCGAGCCACGCGGCTGCACTCGTGTTCATGTTTAATGAACTGAATTAGTCTGTAAACGTCTCATTGCTGGTCAAACACCTCGCCATCGTTATCAGGTGTCTATGATAACAACCGGTGAGCTATTACGTAACTTGCGCGATCGCGAGATATCGTTGTGGTGTCGAATTCCAATACTAACTGAGCGTCAATTAGTATTGAAACTTGACACCACAGAGATTTCTCACGATCGCACATGTTACGTAATAGCCCACCGAACAACTTTACGTGCTCTCCGAGGCACGGTGGGAAAACCCACAAGAACATATACCCAGATTAAAAAGAAATATTTTTATAAATATCTGCCTCGAGCGGGAATCGAAACCGCAGAGACCGAAACAGAGTTAAGGCGACTATTCACACCACTAAACCGGAACGGTTGTATTGATATTATGTTGTTGTTTACTGTTCTACATGGAGTCTGTTTTAAGGACAATTACATAACATATTTAGTCAAAATGTTAGTACTAACGTAACGTATATTACTTCAATAACTCCGAAACTATTTAGACTTTAGAGGATTAACGACTATCCGTCTGTCACATTTTTCAAATCGTAAAAAAGCTACTTAGATCCTCAGTTTCAGACAACAAACCGTCGTGTGTTAATCCGACTCGTACTTTGCCATTTTTTTTTTATTTTTTTTTTTATTCTAGTAATACGTACCTTAATACGTCCATCTGTAAAGCGCATTGCTCGTACGCGCAGAGGAACTGAGCTAAATCAGTTTTGGGCCAGCAACCCAGTCTTAATGGTTCTATACACCTGTAAAAACAAACAGTGCTTATAAATTATAATGTTATGATTTTCCTATAATTTTTCGCAGCTAAAACGACCTTTAAATGTCCCACGGCTGAAGAGATATCTTCTTTTCATATAGGAGGATTGGATCTTAATCTTCCATTTTGTTCTATTGTGGGGAGACCCACAAGGACCAAATACACAGACCAAAAAAAAATTGTTTAAATTGAAACTATCCACTCCGAGCAAGAATCGAATCCACGACCATAGGAATAAAAAGAACTTTCACATAACACCAGAACGGTTATTGTGCTGCACCACATGTGACATATTGTTAAGCCAAAATTTTGAGGATATGGATGTTTTTAACTTTTCACATTAAAATTACTAAAAAAAATTGATAAAACTTCGTATGTAGATAGTTGAAGACACGGATTGATACATAGTAAACATAATAACTAACCTCTCGAGCAAATCAATAAATAACGACCGCAGTTCACGTCCTCTGTGCAAGTTGCACGCGAGACCGACCAACGCTCGCGTATATAATCTGTTGGATAATTGTGGGTGATTAAATTTTTTATTAAATACTACCTTCTGCCCGCGGCTTCGCTCATGGATGTCAGTTATTGCGACCAAGAAAAAAGGATCCTATGTCACTTCTAATACCTCCAAGAATATGTGTACAAAGTTTCACGATGATCGGTTAAGTAGTTTTCGCGTGAAAGCGTAACAAAAATACTTTCGCATTTATAATATTAGGGATTTAATCTTCAACTGAAACCGATCTTAATAAAACACACGCACATAAGCACTCAAGCACGCACGCGACCAAGCACGCACGCAAGCAAACACGCTAGCACGCATGTACACACGCACGCTTTTAAAAAGGGTAAAGTTATAAATAAATATGACATATCATGAATAATATATTGGTATAACTTCATAACTCACCTAAAATTAAGTTCAAGTTCTTGATAGGATTTTTCTAGTAACTTCGGTTTTAAACGCATGCATATTAAGCTGAAACGAAAGAACAATATTAATTATTCTGAATAAAAAAATACCGTTTCTTATTAAATCACAAGGGGAGAGCACGATGTTGGAAATTGATTTTTCTATTATATAATCTAAGTTTGAAAGTTTTTTCTCCACGTTGACTAACCGTTTAACGAAAAGGATTAGGAGTGAATGAGCGAGTGAGTGAGTAGGATTGTGAGTGAGTGTAAGGGAGTTAGTTAGTAATTGAATGAGTGAGTGTAAGTGAGTGACTGTTATTATGAGTGAATGAGATAGTGAGTGTAAGTATGTGTGAATGAGATAGTGAGTGTAAGTATGAGTGAATGAGATAGTGATTGCAATAGTAAGTGACAGAGTGAGTGAGTGAGATATTGATCGAATGAGTGATTGAGTGAGTGAGTGAGATAGTGAGTGTCTGAGTGAGTATGTGTGCGAATGTGCGTGCGAGTGAGTGTGAGTGTGTTTATTATTGATTTAATTCACTGTTTTAAAAAAATAGCATCGACATGTCAAGCGTCCGGTAGGTATATTTTTTCCGAAACGGCTGAAGTGTTTTCGATGATACATTCACTGTAATCGTAAATAATTTAAATAGTGACTTAGTTTTATTTCAGAAAAATAATTACGGAGCAGGGAAACCATATCGAGGGCAGAAGTAAGATATAATAATACTAACTGTTTGTGTTCTTTTTCCTTATCGAGTAGTATCCTCAACTCGCGCAGTTCCAAGAGGAACTCTCGGTCCATTTCCGTGTCGTAGTACTCTGGTCCCGTACAACTGTAGGTCCAACTTGCCATTATTGCCTGAAATCATTAATTTCGACACATTTATATCAACTGAAATAAAATAATATGAAAATATTTATTTCATCACAATATGATTTGACACACTTAACGAATGTCAAAAAAAAAATACAATTGAAATAATTACATTTTTGTAGCAAAAACACTTACAGCTACCGTAAGTTAATTACTACTAGTTAACTTCTAGAAATTATTACAAGCTAATCTCTAGTGTCTCGGTAGACATTACGATTATATTATCGGTTTTATTAAATATTACAATAAATAACTTAATCTAATGTACCTAGTGTTTGCCGAGATTTAAAAAAGTCGGAGGAAAAAACTCTCGCTACTCTTTTTTTTTTAAATTGAACGTCATTATCTACAATAATAAATCTGTTAAAACCTCCGTTTTATTAATACACTATATATCATCAAGAATAAATGTTAATAGCGCGATTTAATTTCAATCAGCGCCATCTCTTATCATTTTTTGTTCGTGCACGTATCACGTAAAAAGTACAAAACTAATGTAAATAACTTTAATACATAAAAATTATACATAACTCACAGTATAATTTAGTTTTTGTTTCATTGTAATTAAATTGAAAAATAAATATTTAAGAAAATAGAAATAGGTACCTACGCCGCCAACACCATCTGGTCTAAGGAATCTTAAAAACTCACAAAACTTATTTTTGAGTTATTATTTTGTTAAACTTAAAATTTTACTAAATATGTCGGATAGGAATAGAAATCGTTTTAATATTTTAGACAAACATAATTTTCAATTAATATAGGTACTATTGTGTTAAATGTCACTAAATATAAAAACGATATTCTACCATTTTACGATAGATGGCGCTTGTAGGTGATAAAAAATATAAATTTATAATTTTTAAAAATTTAGTTTAATACCCGTGCGAAGCCGGGGCGGGCCGCTAGTACAAAATAAATACATAATACACAGTATGACCATGAAATGATCAGGACAAACACGAGACAGCCAACCGTATATGCCGAAGTTACTGCATGCCACCTGCTCACAATATTGTGTTACTATATCGAATGATGACTGAACTGTATCATCCCGTAAACGTGCCACGGCTGGCCAAGTGTCCTCTCCATACAAGATACGGGTGGAAGCTTAATCAATTACGCTGCTCCACTGCAGGTTTTTGGATAATATCCTACCATGAGTAAGGATCAGGTGTCTATGACAACAACCGGAACGGACGGTTTTACGTGCTCTCCGAGGCACGGTGGGAAGACCCACAAGGACATACACCCAAACCGGAAGCAAATATTTGTTACGAATACAAATATCTACCTATGTAAAAATAAATAAAATGTCAAAAAATAAAATATCAATTTTAAGATCACCGCAATAACGGGTTGTATATAGCAAAAAACAGAGACTGTTCCTATCTAAAAGTGCTGTAAAATACTACAGCATCTCAAAAGTGTCTAAAACTACTTAAAATTACCTTTAAAAACTAACAAAAACCTCTTCCGCCGTATTTTTACAATTTGACTCTACCACGGCTCTAGATAGAGTCGTTCAAGCAGCTCTACTGGATGGCCCTTTCTGTGGAGATAGTCAACGGTGAAAACCACGCGGCGCTACGACCAGCGGTTGCCAAGATATTCCACTTTGAAATTTTTCAACATGGCGGCCTAGATTGGCGCTCGGCAAACACTGGCCGCAATGAGACGTGTGGCGGCTCGCCGTGGTCATCTCAATACAAGCTATGTGCTCGTGGTCCAAATTTCTTGTTTGTGGGGTTCGACTCTATCTAGAGCCGTAACTCTGCACAAATTATAGAGCCTGTCATAAAAGAATATACAAAGAAAACCGCGAGTTTCTACGCTCAAAATTAAGCGAGTTATACAGAATGTCCCAAAAGGTTACGTAGCTGGGAAGGGGGGGGGGGTGATAAGGGTGGTCACAATTATTAAATTAATTTTTTTTTGTTATTGTTTTCTTTTCTTTTTCGTGTTTTAATTGTGTTTTTTTTTAGGATTTTTTTTTTTGCTTTTTATATTTTAATTTTTGATTTTTATGTTTTTTTTTTTCTTTTACAAGTTTGTTTTTTTTTAAATTTTATTGTTGTTGTCTGTGATTCTGTGTAATGTCCCAAATAAATTCTTCATTCATTCATTCATTCATTCATTCACAAGGGTCACTAGAAAAAAATCCCGTCTGGATATTTAAAAAAATAAATGACATTATTTAAAAAAATAAAAATTTTACACCTTACTAACTGTACCTAAAATATTGCTGTATTAAAAAAAAAAACTGTTATGTAATCATCAATAATCCTTTATCAAATTGAAATAAAAAAAAAAAACAATACATATCTAAGCAAGATTTTAAAGAAAATTAAGTTCTTGTCCAGTCAAGGACTTAGTAATTACGATTTCACTCAACTTCCTCCAAGTTATGTTTACATTTGGTATCTTGTCTCGTTGAACGCACTATACCTAGTATTTAGGTCTCGAGCAACTACAGCGGAATGACTGTGATGAATATATAAAGGAAAAATTGGCTGTGATATGTCGGTTGGTCTGTCTAAAGGCCGATTAATAAATGAATACTCACTTGTGCACAGTGAAAGAAATCGTTGAAAGAGAGATACTGCAGTTTACGCTTGGTCGTCTCGAATCTCATACAAGCTATGAACACGACTGCTCCGTATTTCCTGGAACAAAATTTATAATACAGCTTAGCTGTTTCCGCAACTTTGTTCCCGATTACATATTTTGACTTTGATGGCCGGCTGGTCGAGTGGTTAGGCAACTGGACACTTCACGCAGCGGTCGCGGGTTCGAATCCCGCCAGGTGCAGATAATTTGTATGACGAATATAGATGTCTGCACCGGGTCATAGATGTGTATTTATGTATATATATATATATATGTATTTATATAAATTTCTTAAATTTATTTCCGTTCCTAGTACCAGTAACACAAGTTCTTACGAACTTAGCACGAGGTAGGTTAACGTGATGTGCTTGTTGGTTAATATTTATTTATTTATATTTTATCCTCTTTCCCGAAACTATGTAAGGTTAAGGAAGAACGGTGGTGGTGAAGAGGTGGACTATTACGTAACTTGCGCGATCGCGAGAAGTCGCTGTGGTGTCGAATTTTAATACTAATTGAGGCTCAGGTAGTACTAAAATTCGACATCACAGCAATTTCTCGCGATCGCGCAAGTTACGTAATAGTCCCACGGGTCAGTCATATCTTACTTGGCAAGAGGCTCGGATAAGAGGAACGTGGAACGTATGTTTGCCACAACGTTCCCCGGCATCTCCTCGACCGCTTTGAACACTCGTCTAACATTGTCGAACTGTCGGCGACAACACCTTAACGGAGCACCCGATCTTTCTGCCACCTGAAATAAATATATTGTAACATTTACAATACATCTACTAAAATCAATTTGATCAAATCATATTGCCGTCTCTGTGCTGGTGTGCCACAGGGAGGTATTCTCTCACCCTTACTCTTCTCTATTTTTATAAATTCGCTAACTCAACATCTGACTGTATCTTTTCATCTATATGCTGACGACCTACAAATATATGCAACTACGACTGTTGAAGACATCGATAAAACTATCGAACTTATTAATTCAAATCTAAGCACAGTTGCCGCTTGGTGCAAATCTTATGGATTAAATATTAATCCCAGCAAATCACAGTTTTCTGTCTTTGGCAGTCGTAGTCAACTATCAAAGATAAATGTGCCCGACTTGTCTCCTATACTTCTTGATGGATTTAAAATTGAACATACAAGCACCTTAAAAAATCTGGGTCTTTTAATGGATAGTACGCTCTCCTGGGGTCCACAAGTGGCCGAGATAAGCCGGAAAATATTCAGCTCTATTGGTAGGTTGAAAAGATGGAAAAATCTTTTGCCTATCAAAACCAAAATAGCCTTAGCTCAATCCCTTCTTCTTCCACTTCTCGACTATGCAGACTGCTGCTACTTAGACCTGTCACAGCAGTTACTTGGCAAGCTCGATCGACTGCAAAATTTAATTATTCGATTTATATATGGGTTAAGAAAGTTCGACCATATTTCACAGCACCGCAAAAAGCTTCAGTGGCTTCCTATGCAGTATCGCCGCAATCTTCACTCTCTAACTCTTCTCTATTCTATCCTCTATCATGCCAACACTCCTCTTTACCTCAAAGAACGTTTTACATTTCTTGGTACAAACTTAAGTTCCGCAATGAATCTTCGGTCTCAAAACGATAACTTGCTCGAGATTCCTTTCTGTGTCTCTCAATGTTACAGTGAGTCCTTCACAGTCAAATCGGTTAAATTATGGAACGCTTTACCCAGGTACATACGGCAATCTGAATCAGTTGGTATTTTTAAAAATCGTGTCAAGCACTACTATTTGAACAAATAAGAAAAGCTTACATATGTTTTATATGAAATTTAACTAGTATATGTATGTATGTATGTTTATATTTTTGTATGTATGTATGTATGTGTGTATGTATGTATATATGTATGTATGTATGTATGTATGTATGTTTGTATGTATGTATACGTTTGCGCATTTATATAAATCACAAATCGAAAAATAGACTTTATGCACCGTTTCCACCTTTCCAATTTTCATTTTAATCCATTCCTAAGGTTGCCTGTAAGAGATCACTTTTAGTGATAAGGCCGCCCTTGCACCATTTTCTTGTTTATTTCTGTGTATTACATTATTTTCTGTATACTTTGAGGTGAGTGCAATAAAGTGTTTATCTATCTATCTATCTAAAATCACACACGCATATATATAGCATATATACGCATATAGAGTTTATATATATATATATAGCAAAGAACTATTTTATAGTTACTATTAGTTTGTTTGACAATTTTAGGTATTGTTATCCTCAGAATTTTATAAATTAATTAGGAAGGAATAGTTTTCATCAGTTTTATCATAACATTTTAATTAAATTATTAAGAAATAATGTTTAAGCTCAAAACACTATGATTGTACCTGCTCGCTAAATAAAAATGAAACGCGTTAATTTCTTTGTTTTTCTTGAATACATTAAAAGCAGATAAAAGTTTAGTATTGAGTGTGACCCCCTCTTGCTGAAATCGCAGCTTGCATTCGTCTAGGCATGCTAGTGAGTATATCTTTTATGGTTTCTTGGGGAATACGTTCCCACTCCGCGGTAATCACATTCTTTAGCTCTCTGATGGTCTGCGGAGCCGGCTGCACTGATCTCACTCGTCGCTTCAGAACGTCCCAGACATGCTCTATGGGATTGAGGTCCGGACTTCTAGCTGGCCAGTCCAAACGACGAATTCCGACTTCTAGCATATACGCATCCACACCGCCAGACCGGTGGGCGCGAGCGTTGTCGTCCATAAAAATTGAGTTTTCGCCAAGAGCGGTTAAAGCGGGTTGTGCATAAGGACTTAGAACTTCCGTTATGTATCGGTGTCCAGTCAGTGTACCGTTTTCGATGAAGACTAACTCCGTACGATCCATAGAATTTATTCCTGCCCAAAACATAACAGAGCCCCCTCCATAAGGTGTGATTTCTTCAAAACATGCCTCTGCAAAGCGTTCTCCTCGTCTACGTAGCACTAGCCGACGTCGGTCTTCACCATGCAGAGATATCCTGGCTTCATTGGAGAACAATACCCTATCCCAGTCTTCATGAGTCCATGACACACAACTTCGAGCGAAGCTAAGCCTGGCAACTCGATGTCCACGGAGTAATTTAGGGCCGCGTGCCGGGCGATGACTGTGTATATTAGCAGCGAGAAGCCTCCTCCTGACCGTCCATAGACTAATTTGCACATTTCTTACTTCTTCGAGGGTGTTCTTGAGGTCCACATAAGATTTGCGATTTCTCAACGCTTGACTAACTAGAAAACGATCATCCCGTGGTTCGGTACATGTCTTTCTGCCAGAACCAGGCCTTCTCTTGACGGAACCGGTCTCTTGATAGCGCTGCCAGGTCCTTTGAACTGTCGACCGACTCACATTTAGCCTCTGAGCCACGAAGCATTGACCGCAACCTTCTTCAAGCAGCGCAATAATTTTGCTCGCTTTTATCACTTTATCTACCATTTTCGAGATTGCTAAACAGCAATAACAATACTTTTAAATGTCAAGGACACCAGATAATTTAATAAAAATTGACAAAAAGTTAATTAGAGTCGATATTAACTATAGGGAATTCGCGCCACAAAATGTAGTTAAAAGTTATTTTCTTTGAAAACCAGGCTCAGTCAAAAATTTGAATTTGGAATGTACTCTTATAAACATTATGGCACTTTTATAACTGGCCAGTAACATGTTCAAATGATTAAAACCTTTTTGGTATTTTATTTTTTTCAGCCAGGGAGAAAATCGAAACCGCCCGTTTTTTTGCAAATGAGTGTATATATATATATATATATATATATATATATATATATATATATATATATATATATATATATATATATATATACACTCTGGCCTGTGTATATATATATATATATATATATATATATATATATATATATATATATATATATATATATATATATATATATATATATATAACAGGCCTTTTTTGTAACTTCTTTTTTGGGGGCACGCTAATTCTCGAAAGTTGCAAGTCCATAATTTTTTAAGCCTTTTCCCCACCCCTTGCCACTGTGTTTTAAAGAAAAAATCGAAATAAATTATTTTTTATTGTTTACAAACATAATATCTTTGGAAATAAACGTGAACTTATATTTAAATGAGTAACAATATAAAAAAGTAACTTTTATTGTCAATATACTTAGCCTAAGGTAGATACATAAATTTTAAAGCAGTCTCCAAATTTTAACCAAATTTTCATCATAAATCTATTCACGCTTACGAACATTACTGTTTTGGTCCGTAGCAGAATGATGATTTTTAAGTAATCATGAATCTACATACTTTAAAGGGTCAAAGATATTTAGTGGTGGACCGTTGAACTTGATAACTAATAGCGATGAAACTGTTTTCACTCACACACAAAAGAAAAGCTCTTTGTGGAATCATTATCAAGTTCATCTGCGAAAATCCTCTCTCGCATTCGCTCGTTGAAACTGCTATGGTATGGACAGTATTGATGAGCGGTGTTAAATTTTTTGGCACCTTTTTGTGTATTAAATAATCGCGAAATGCCCGGATAAAATTTCGTTCATTCAAATGGATCTTGTTTGTCAATGTACGATTCTCTTTTTCTCCAAACGTAATGTTTTTTTCAACTTTATTTGGCCATTTTTCTGGTATGAGAACATCACAAGCTTGAACGATATCTTTATCGGTCGATTCTAGTAAATGATCTTTCATAGAAGCTGCCAAATGAGAATAAAACGTCTTTGGATCTATGGGTTGCTGTATATTTCTGCCGTTTTCGTTGTGTAGTTCCTCTCCAAAAAATTACAGTTTATTCACCGCTTCCAAAGCCTTTTCATAGCACTTACCAGGTTTAGTAATTCTTTGTCCAAATATTTGAGACATCTTCAATTTTTTGATTACCACATTTTCAATTTTTAGATATTTTAGAAATTTCTTTTGGGGGCACTGCGTGCCCCCGCGTGCCCCCACAAAAAAAGCCCAGATATATATATATATATATATATCATAAGGTTGGCAAATTAATACGTGTTTATACATACATACTTCTTTTTAAATAAATATTAATAATACATGTAAATAAATATATATTACACACAGACTTGACGACCGTTCTGGTGTAGTGGTGCGAGTAGTCGCCTAAACGCCGGCTGTCGCGGGTTCGATTCCCGCTCGGGACAGATATTTGTATTTGTGTAAATATTTGTTTCCGATCTGGGTGTATATCCTTGTGTGTCTCCCCACCGTGCCTCGGAGAGCACGCAGAGCAGTCTGTACTGTTTGTTATCATAGACACCTGATAACGATCGTTACTCATGGTAGTGATATTATCAACCAACGATGATATTGCTAACCCACAGTGGAGCAGCGTGGTGGATTAAGCTCCAACCCTTCTTCTATATAGGTATACCACAAAGAATTTATTATAGAAATAACAAACTACGTTAATTTAAGTGGAACAGTTACCTCATCTAGATCTTTTCTGTGACGTGAAGACAATTTACGCCCGAGCAGTTCCCTAATTACCGCATCGTCTAAATCGTAATATCTGAAAATTATTAATAAAAGTTAAATGAACAAACACACTATGAATTCCATATCACTACATAGTATTTAACTGTTTGTACTTAAATGTTTCTGGTCTTACGTGACAATGAGTTATATATTAATAATTCGTATACTGAGTAAGATTAATTTATTTTTAAAAAAATAATATATCGACTGTACTGTACTTTATCAACTAATAGAGAAGTTGCATACATTTTCTTTTAACACAAATTTATATATTTTTTTTTAATTAAAAATTCCATTTTTTTAAGTAATTATTAATAAAAAACATGTGAGCCGTCACCGGACGCCTGGCAGATGTGAAACATCGACATTATTTTGTAAAAGTAATATGCAGAAAAGAACATATTGTGATAGGAACTAAATATGTCATAATGATAAAATAAAATATTACGATTTTTTTCCAGATAACGATGACTATTTATTGAATAAACATTTATTTTCATTAAATACAAAAATTTACGAATTTATTTCAAATCGTGACTACTTAATTCGTTTAATCAGTGACTTCGATTGCGCGTGGCGACGCGTCGCCACGCCAGAAATCGGTTTTACGTGCGGCTATAGATGTTTCACATCAAAAGTTGTTACATTTTTAATGAAATAAAACGAAGGTGACGTCATTATATCCGTTGAGGCTGTAACCAATCTCAATCATACTATACTTTCTATAGGATCTCATAAAGCTTAATGACAAACATTCTGATGAAGCGGTTCGAGTAGTCACCTCAACACCGACGATTACGGATTCAATTCCCCCTCCAGGGAGATATTTGTATTGTATAATAATATGTATATTTGTTTCTGGTCTAGGTTTTTGTAAGTAAGGGTTCCAAGTTTAAAGGATGTGACTTACTTTTCTATAAGCATATGTTTTGTAGGTTCGTCGATTTGAAACACCATCTGTTCAGAGAGCTTTGAAGGTACCGTCAACAGTCTTTCTAATAAAGCGAATGTCCTGTAATGTGTCGTTAAAGAGTTATAACATGTTATATAGAAATAGGCTTTAATCTATTCAACGGATCCTAAGAACAAAATCATATCTAAGAAATTATCTAATTACAATAAGAAGCTAAGATGTTCATTGTAAATATTAATCATTAATTATTTACTTAAATAAAAACAATTTATGTTAAAGTGTTTTATAAGCTGTTCAAAAGCTTTATACAACACATAAAGAATGTAGGAAATTTAGTAAATATTAATAAATTTACGAGAAAAAATGTCGCAGTCAACACATGTGTCTCAAAAAGGTATAGCACACGGTGTATTTGAAACGCGCAGACGACGTGCGTTTTAGGCACGCGCGTTTTCAGCGAACGTAGGTATTATTATTTTTTTACGTAATGATTTTTTTCCAATGTTAATTGAAATAAACAATAATTCTCTATAAGTTGAAATAGCTTGGCGGCGATCACATCATTCCCAAGGCGTACTGTCTTCTAGAAAATCGTTAATTGTATATTATCCTTTAGTACACAAACATTCTTTTACAATTTTTTTAAATTTGGCAGTAGAAGCTTTTTGAACGTTTTCTGGGAGCCTGTTGTATAAACGTATACATTGTCCATAAAAAGAATTACTGACTCGGCGTATGGGAGTTACAGGCATTACAAGTTTATGTTTGTTCCTAGTATTAATGCTATGCATGTCGCATCGTTACGTAACGTTGTTTAATAAATTCATTAAGATATTTAGAGGTTGTCAAAGATCAGTTAACAATGGTCATAACAACTGGCTATTGTGTGCTGTCACAAGTTCGATCCCTGCTCGTGATAAGTGTTTATTTTGGCCATACAGATATTTATTGTGGTCTGAGTATTTGTAGCTGTTGTGTATTTCTGACAACAGACACAGGATTTCATCAAAATGGGACTCGTCGAGTGTTACATGCGTGTATATAAATATATATTATGTATAAGTAGCATTCAAAGCACTATTATAAGTTGTATTTAACATGTTTTATTGATGTAAACAAAATAATTACCTATAATGATCCAAAACATCACTAGCGATTAATTCTACAGTTGCTCCCGTTTGTTTACTAATAGCACGTTGATGTAGTGTAGTCACTGCTTCACTCGCTGTAATTATATAATTAAAAATAATAAAATTAATTAAAATTAACGTTTATTATAATAATACGATTTTTAATTATTTCGGTGTGATATACAAAATAATTTAAAACATAATATATTAAAGATTAATTTTAAGAAAAATTGTAATTTAATAAGGGTATTTAACGAAAAAGTAATTACGTATTAATTATGTGTTATATGAATTAAAAACTTACACGAGCATCCTTCGATCCATAATTGATATATTTCTGGGTCTATAAGTGTAAAATTACTCACAAAAACATCTACTTCTGTGTACATATTTGTCGATAAATAAATATTGAAATTTACAATTTAGGATTATTTTGGATTATTTTGTCAAAACTGACAAGTGATAACGTTTTGAAGTTCTAATTAACGTATTGCCAACGTAGGGGTATTATTATCTCTATGATTGCCAAGAAATTTATTCCTTGCGTATTGCCATTTTGTTATAAAGATTATTTATACATATTTAAAACAATTCGCTTGTTCATTAGTTGAGCTACACAAAGTTAGCACCCCATCGAAGGATTTTTGAAATCAAAATGACCTTAATCGATAGGTCTACGTTAGGTCTGTATAGGTCCACCAAAATTTTTGTTAGGTCTCCTACAGTTTTTTAATAAATATTTTTTTTAATTTTGCAAAAAAATTATGCAAATTTAGCACCCCATCGAAGGACTTTTGAAATCAAAATGACCTTGATCGATAGGTCTACGTTAGGTCTGTACAGGTCCACCAAAATTTTTGTTAGGTCGCCTATAGTTTTTTTTTAAATATTTTTTTTTAATTTTGTAAAAAAAATACACAAATTGACTGAATTGAACACAAAATGAACTGATTGATCTTTATATTTCAGCATTCTTTATCGTTAGGTCAATATTGGTCTATAGTTTTTGCTTTTATATTATTCATTTTTTTTTAATTTTTTTATTAACAATTATAAATAATTTATCACTCGCGCATGCGCTAACGCACATAGCATGGCGCGAAATTCAAAGTTTCCCTGTTCCGTTTTCATCGCGTCAATAAAAAAAATACAAACTGCTCGCATGAAGCTCTCTAATTATTTCTCATGAGAATGAAACTTATTGCTTACACGTATGTAAATAAACGTAAAACCAACAACTTCCCGATTTCTTAAGGGCTATATTCCTTTGCCTTTTCCTATTGGGGATAAATTTTAAAACAACAACATAATTTAATATTTGTCACATCAAATAATTTAATTTCTTCTGGAGATTTATTATTTATTTAATTCTCAAAAACTATAGAAAAAAATCCAACCGTGGGAATGTTTTTGAAAAGTTTATATAAATATTGCGTTTTAAATATCCTCTTTATTTCGCATATATGCAGTACTTATTTTCACATTTCTATTTATGAAATATGTTAATGCATTGCTTCATAACGAACTACATCGCAAATATTTCTTTTAATACTTTTTTACCATTACTTATTTAGTATTGTTACTAACAAAGGGTATATAATAAAGAGGTGACACTTCGAACATAGAGTTGAGCTAAAAATCGTTTGCTATACTTTTATTCCAACTTTACGGTCGAGTTCTTTTTTCCATTAGTTTGGTAGTAATGAAGCATAGTATGGTCCCAAATTTATCGTACCAGATGTCGATACTAGTGTGGTGAAATTATCGATAAAATTATCGATACTTTTGGTGCATTGGCTTCTTTTAAATATATATTTTTGTATATTGTAAATAAAACACACTTATTATTTATATTTTAATATGATATATAACATTGTAAACATTGAGATTTCTACAAAGATTCACTCTGGTTTTAAAAATACAATACTTAAATTTTGCTATTATCTGACAAGTACTGTTTATATGTAGTTGGTTATCATAAAATCTCTACATCTATAATATTTCTATATTTTGCATGTTTTAAAAATGGGAAATTGCTGTTTTGTGCTATTACTGCCAAAAATTATAATATTTTGAGTAGCTAACTTCCTTTCAATATTTACATTTTTTAAATAAAAAAAAAAAAAAGATGTAATGTTCTTCCGAATACTGTTTGCAATAATGATTTATTTATTATATAATGTTTTAAAAATTATCATTATTTGAATATATTTCTGTGAATATTAACATTTTTAGATTGTATAATTACTATTTATTAATTCCTGCCAAATACTGCTTGCAGTAATTGTTTATTCTACAAAGTTTTCTAATTTTAAATATTATGAGTAGATTTCTGTCTATATTTACATTTCCTTACAATGGAAAGCTTTAGTTTTGTATTTTCCAACAAAAATTGTTTTGTAATATTTACTAAGATGACAGTTCCGATTACGCAGTCTACACTTAAGTCTTATATCGGTCTGTAAGATATCCAGACTGATGATGAAAAATTTTTTTGTGTAAGGCTAAAATATTACAATAGGTATTATCTATAGGCTAGTATCCTTACCTTGTTTTATACGATGATTAAAATGCGTCGATCATTAAATATTTTTTGAAATTAAAATACTCAAGTAAAATAAAATAAAAAAACATTAAATTATTTATTGATCTTAATGTATCAGCAAATAACTAATTAATAAGATAGGATTTTTGATATTGAGTACCTTTATAAATAATGCTTTGTTTAAATACTACGACTTTTACCATAATTTTATTTCTTTAAATGCTTAAATTTTTGTGGAGTATAATAGAATCGAGTGTTTGTAAAATGGGATTCAATATTGCTTTAAGATTAGGTAGGAGGTATATAGTTTGTTTGTTTCACCTTTTATTTTCTGTGGTATTTGTAAATATTTTAATATTATGTTTTTAAATCATATGATTTAATATTTTTTGAAAGTCACAGTATTAATATGAGTGTTCCTTATGTAATGCTCTTTGGAATTGTATTTTTCTAAGTTAATATCTGTAAATATTTTCATATTATGTTTGTAAATCATATAATGTATTATTTTTTGAGAATCACAGTATAATGAGAGTGTTTCTTATTTAATGCTCTTTGGAATTGTATTTTTCTAAGTTAATATCTGTAAATATTTTTATATTATGTTTGTAAATCATATAATGTATTATTTTTTGAGAATCATAGTATAATGAGAGTGTTTCTTATTTAATGCTCTTTGGAATTGTATTTTTCTAAGTTAATATCTGTAAATATTTTTATATTATGTTTGTAAATCATATAATTTAATATTTTTTGAGAATCACAGTATAATGAGAGTGTTTCTTATTTAATGCTCTTTGGGATTGTATTTTTCTAAGTTAATATCTGTAAATATTTTCATATTATGTTGGTAAATCATATAATTTAATATTTTTTGAGAATCACAGTATAATGAGAGTGTTTCTTATTTAATGCTCTTTGGAATTGTATTTTTCTAAGTTAATATCTGTAAATATTTTCATATTATGTTGGTAAATCATATAATTTAATATTTTTTGAGAATCACAGTATAATGAGAGTGTTTCTTATTTAATGCTCTTTGGAATTGTATTTTTCTAAGTTAATATCTGTAAATATTTTCATATTATGTTGGTAAATCATATAATTTAATATTTTTTGAGAATCACAGTATAATGAGAGTGTTTCTTATTTAATGCTCTTTGGAATTGTATTTTTCTAAGTTAATATATGTAAATATTTTCATATTATGTTTGTAAATCATATAATTTATTTTTTTGAAAATCACAGTATAATGGATGTTTCTTATTTAATGCTCTTTGGAATTATTGTAATTTTCTCAGTTGATATCTGTAAATAAATTCATTTTGTGTGTAAATCATATTATCATATTAAAATATAAATAATAAGTGTGTTTTATTTACAATATACAAAAATATATATTTAAAAGAAGCCAATGCACCAAAAGTATCGATAATTTTATCGATAATTTCACCACACTAGTATCGACATCTGGTACGATAAATTTGGGACCATACTATGCTTCATTACTACCAAACTAATGGAAAAAAGAACTCGACCGTAAAGTTGGAATAAAAGTATAGCAAACGAT
Organism: Euphydryas editha; assembly: GCA_036937285.1. Taxonomy (NCBI): domain Eukaryota; kingdom Metazoa; phylum Arthropoda; class Insecta; order Lepidoptera; family Nymphalidae; genus Euphydryas; species Euphydryas editha. Next base: position 3,156,607 of record JAUPFZ010000032.1, read on the forward strand.
TTTTAGCTCAACTCTATGTTCGAAGTGTCACCTCTTTATTATATACCCTTTGTTAGTAACAATACTAAATAAGTAATGGTAAAAAAGTATTAAAAGAAATATTTGCGATGTAGTTCGTTATGAAGCAATGCATTAACATATTTCATAAATAGAAATGTGAAAATAAGTACTGCATATATGCGAAATAAAGAGGATATTTAAAACGCAATATTTATATAAACTTTTCAAAAACATTCCCACGGTTGGATTTTTTTCTATAGTTTTTGAGAATTAAATAAATAATAAATCTCCAGAAGAAATTAAATTATTTGATGTGACAAATATTAAATTATGTTGTTGTTTTAAAATTTATCCCCAATAGGAAAAGGCAAAGGAATATAGCCCTTAAGAAATCGGGAAGTTGTTGGTTTTACGTTTATTTACATACGTGTAAGCAATAAGTTTCATTCTCATGAGAAATAATTAGAGAGCTTCATGCGAGCAGTTTGTATTTTTTTTATTGACGCGATGAAAACGGAACAGGGAAACTTTGAATTTCGCGCCATGCTATGTGCGTTAGCGCATGCGCGAGTGATAAATTATTTATAATTGTTAATAAAAAAATTAAAAAAAAATGAATAATATAAAAGCAAAAACTATAGACCAATATTGACCTAACGATAAAGAATGCTGAAATATAAAGATCAATCAGTTCATTTTGTGTTCAATTCAGTCAATTTGTGTATTTTTTTTACAAAATTAAAAAAAAATATTTAAAAAAAAACTATAGGCGACCTAACAAAAATTTTGGTGGACCTGTACAGACCTAACGTAGACCTATCGATCAAGGTCATTTTGATTTCAAAAGTCCTTCGATGGGGTGCTAAATTTGCATAATTTTTTTGCAAAATTAAAAAAAATATTTATTAAAAAACTGTAGGAGACCTAACAAAAATTTTGGTGGACCTATACAGACCTAACGTAGACCTATCGATTAAGGTCATTTTGATTTCAAAAATCCTTCGATGGGGTGCTAACTTTGTGTAGCTCATTAGTTGTACAAATAATATTTTATCTATGCAACTAATACTACAGTAGGCGCGCGAGTTCATGTCCATCCTGAGGAATGCGGTAGTTCTGTGACCTATCATAATGTCGATATCGATAATCTCATTTGGTCAACCATAATATCTATTCCATATTTATTGCAACTTTAAGTAAGTAAATATTTATTTATTTATTTATTTTTATTTAATACTTTATTACACACGTTATTAAATAATAGCATTGAAGAAAAAAAATTTACAGTAAATGTGCAATGGCGGCCTTATCATGCTTATGTATTATAAAAGTTTTTTTCTATTTGAAATTGGTGAAGGCGAAGTACTCATGGTTTCGTATAAAAAAAACAATACAATAGCGGTCAATAGTTTTTAGTATCGACAAGCACGCGTCACCGTCAACGGACAACATTCGATTTCGGACGAATTCGGCGAGGTGGGTGAAGGCGGGGCGCGCTGCTCCCGCCCTTTACCTCAGGCCCCGATGGACATGAACTCGCGCGCGTACTGTAAAGACAAATTGTATGTTTGGAATTTTGTATTTAAGCAATGGCTTTATCTTTATAAGACCGTGATTTAAAATCACTTATCTCGAAATCTACTAGATGGATTTTAAGAAACGTATATGCTTTGCCAAAGCTTTTTAATCCAATGAAGGTACATAAAAACTATTCCGATGAAGGTACATAGTTATGTTAGAAAGCAGACACAGATGGCATAAGTGGGGGTAAAAACCGCGAAGGGCTCTTAGTATTTCAGATTTAATAAAATACCACAATTATATAGCAATACTGTTGAGTTAGGAAAACCTAAAACAAGAAAATAAAACTACATACAAACAAATACAAAGATAAAATTTTCGTTTCAATAGTAACAATAATATAAGTAATTTATATTACATCTTATTTTGTACAGATTATTTGGATTTTTTTTAACTCCATACTCCATGGTACCTACAATAAAAAAAAAAATTAATTCATTTTTGAATTTGATAAACTTATCTTTATATTCATAATTATTTATTCTACTCTATGTTTATATTATATTCTGTTCAAAAGTTTAGAACTAATTAATTAGGTAATATTTTTTAATATACTATTAGTGTCTGTTCTAGCATTTTATTAAGTAAAAAGAGTATAATTATGTTTTAATTGTTTTTTATTATAGTTATAGTATTTTATTAAAACCAAAGAGTATTCAAACTACTAATAGTAAAATCTAAAAATATCATCGTTTCCGAACGCATGAAAGCATAATTGATTTTTTTCAACATAGGATTATTAAAAAAAATGCTATTTTTATTTCGCTTTGTTTTGTAAATACAGCAGTAAGTACATCGTTGTATGTTATTTGAATACTGCAAAAAAATATATCAAGTTAAAATTTCTCACAATTGCTCTAATGTTAATATGAACAATGCCTATAAATCAGTCCCAACAAAATATGTATATCTTAAGTGTTTCGAATAGCGGTGTCTAATCATAATACGCCTCAACGTCAAAACATTAAAAAAAAAAAAATAAATAAATAAAATATTTTTTCTGTTTTCTAATTTAATTATCACTGGTGCCTAGCAAATTATCTTTCGGTACAAATCGAGAAAACACTTTTACGCATGTAAATTGTTTCTTAATTCACCGGTGTGTATATCAGTGTTATTTGTTTATTTGTCAAGGTGTAACCAATTTTTTTAAAGTTATTTTTATGTACAATATTAGACCTTAAGACAGATATCTGTGCCTATTCTGCTTTTTAAAACAAAAAATACATATAAACAAATTCTTATCTTGAAAAATATATTTTTATAAAAAATCAATGTATAAGGAATCCTTCCTTGCAATATTGTTTACAGTGTACAAAAAAAAAAGCTTTCTTATAATAATACAATGAATAAGAATATGTTTTTCTGATTAAAATTGCAAAGTTTTTTTTGATTAAAATTTAATTTTATCTCGAAAACTAATATTACCTTAATATTTACTGTCAATAAAAATATTTTGTAACATTTTTAACAAATTGAACAATGATATTTTATACTTACTTATATTGCTTCTATTTTAAATAAATAAAAATATAACATACACGGTCAACAGTTCTTAAGGTAGGCTATTAAATGCCTGTGTTTTAGGTAACAGCCAACTAATATACATATTTATATATTTTTAATAAATTTATAAATATATAATACATAAATAAATATTATACCCAGGCTCGTTGCAAGAATCAAACTCAACAGAAAACATGGCGAATGCCATTTGCACCAACGGGCCAGTAAATTTTAATGTCATTATGTGTTTTTGTATAAATTATTTAATTTTTAGAATAAAAATGTCAGATCAAGAATCAAAAGATGAGGATGCAAATATAGTTCATTCGGAGGATCAGGAAACAGATATGATGAATATGTTTGCGAGTGTATGGGTAAAGGTCGAGGTGGAGGAAGAAAATAATGATTTAAATGATGATGGAGCGGAGAAGAAACATTTGCTGTGAGAATATTTGCATATATAATGCTTTGTGTATATCAAGCTTGTTATATTTATTTCATAAATTGAAATGCACTGAAAAAGCCTGTAAATGTCCAACTGCTGGGATAAGGCCTCCTTTCCATATAAAACGGGTTTCAGCTTAATCCGCTATACTGCGGGTTGGTGGATTAATTTGTGATTAATTTTTTTCTAAAGCTTAAACTATACAATATGATTGTAACAAAATGTCAACCTAAATGTAACATATCATTCAAAGGATATAGCATGGTACAGAAGAAAATATCTGTCTTTATGATATTTTCTATTTTACATTTTAATTTTTATGTGGTTGTCATTAATAGACAGAATGATTCATGAGGACGATTTAGGTATATAATTCGTTAAAGTTTTGTGTAAATTGAAATATTACAATATAGTCAAGTCGCCTGTGAGCTATCATCGAAAAACACTGCCTCATCTCTTTCTGATATAACAAAACAATATATGGTGGAATTATTCCTTTTTTATAGGTCTATAGAAAAGTTTGCTATATATTGTAACTTGTAATAAAATGGTGATGTACAATGCGGTGTTTGGAAAGCTATTCAGACAGATACAGTATTAATCCTTATCAATTAGTTACTTTAAACATTTCATGCATATTATGGTAATACTTTATACTATATTTTACGCAAAATAAAAAAAATAAAAAACATAAAAAACGCGCGCGAAAATAAATTCGAGCGCGGGTCTCACACCGATGTCGGAATTTACTTGATGCGGCAACTAACGTGTGTAAAAATAAATTCGAGCGCGGGTCTCACACCGATGTCGGAAGTTACTTGATGCGGCAACTAACGCGTGTGAAAATAAATTCGAGCGCGGGTCTCACACCGATGTCGGAATTTACTTGATGCGGCAACTAACGTGTGTGAAAATAAATTCGAGCGCGGGTCTCACACCGATGTCGGAATTTACTTGATGCGGCAACTAACGCGTGTGAAAATAAATTCGAGCGCGGGTCTCACACCGATGTCGGAATTTGCTTGATGCGGCAACTAACGCATGTCAAAATAAATTCGAGCGCGGGTTTCACACCGATGTTGGAATTTACTTGATGCGGCAACTAACGTGTGTGAAAATAAATAGGAGCACGGGTCTCACACCGATGTGGGAGTTTACTTCATGCGGCAACTAACGCGTGTGAAAATAAATTCGAGCGCGGGTCTCACATCGATGTCGGAATTAACTTGATGCGGCAACTAACGTGTGTGAAAATATATTCGAGCGCGGGTCTCACACCGATGTCGGAATTTATTTTATGATACCATCCCGCGTCTCGCTCTTCGCTTACAACCACTGTTGCTATACGTTATTAGGCAGAAGCTATTAATGTTTTATATAAAGAAATATATTAGTTAGCTTTCAAGATTAATTAATATTTTATTTATGTAATATGTGTGATAATAAAATACATTAAAATACTATAAGTAGTCTTAGTAGACATACATATGTTAAATTTAAACCCAATCCATATAATCAACGCAATATGCTGATGCGACCCTATGATAGAAAAAACATATCAGCATAATATGTTCTAATACCATGTCAAGTTGGGGCGGATCGCTAGTGTGTATAAAGGAGATGGATACGATTTCATACATTCTTGGGCCAAAATGTAATGAAATGAAAATGGTATCAATTAATGCATTTAGGCTTATAGATCCCTCGCTGAAAAATCTCTATATTTTGACTATCTGAGAGCGGAGTTATTAAACGTTTTGTAAAACGGAGGTTATGTTACAATGTCTATTAAAAAACCCGATCACTAAGTTCTTAAAGCACTAATGTTTCTTACATTTACTGAAGAATGTTTGAAAACTCATTAAAAATATCAATAACTTGAAACACTAATAAATATTGTTCAGAATAAAAAAATACCTTTGAATGTATTTCATACTTAAATCTTAATTCTTCTTCTATTATTATTAAAATGTCATCTAGGAAATGTAGGTAAAAAATAAACGGCTAGTATCAATGTCAGTCAGTTGTTAGCTGTCACTAAGAATATGATTTATTTTAAATCAATACGAAATCGATATTATTTTCAAATATTAAATGATATTTTCGCTATTAATGTAACTTTATTTAAATGAACTTTATCGTTTACAACTTCAATATTGGGCATCTAAATACTTTGAGTTAATTAACTAGTAGAAACCTTTCTTTTTTTAATTCTGTAATCGATTTTAGTTGAATCGATACCAGATTAATTTGATGACGACAATCTTTTTCATTTTTCTCCGCTCCCAGATTCAGAATAAATTTGATTTTTTATATTGTAAGATAAAAAAATATAAAAAAATTTTTAAACTATATCTCTACTTATTACATTTTGGCCCAAAAGTCCCCATCTCCTTTTAATAACCAGAAACACAGTATAAATAAAAAAATAAGAATAATTTAAAAATAAAATTCGAAAGTCAAAGTCACGATTCGCGTAAGTTGTTGTAGCGTAAGTCGAGGTATTGTATCAGTCATAGGACCATTATTCTGATGTACACAAGATACTGACTAACAAAATTTTAATTACTGACTACTTGATTAAAGCTAGATAAATGAAACTTTGTCAGTTGGGATCTTTTACAATGTATACAAATACTGTAAATTTGGCGAAGTACATACTACGACAAAGATTTTTAATTATTTGTCATGAACCGCGCTTTGACAGACGCGTGGTTTGACAGATATCTAGAGGTGGAACTGTCACGGGCGGAATCTATATACCCTCCACCTTATTATTTTTATAACTACCTCACAAGTTGTACGGCAGAAAACAACGCAAGGTTCATACTTAGAGCTTTTTAACTGAATTGAAACAGCCTGGAAACGTCCCACTGCTGGGCAAAAGCCTCTTCTCCATACAGGACAAGAGTTGGAGCTTAATCTACCACGAGCTTAATTCACTACTATTATTTTCTTTTTTAACGATGGGAAATGCATTTACGCATCGCCTGCGGGCGGCGGGTATGTGGGACTCGCTGGCTGCGAAGCCAGAATATCCACTAAAACCCATCGACCGTCGCGCTCGCGCATACGACCGTGACGCCCCGACGCTTGATCCGGTGGCCCTTCCGCATGTGATTGGGGCCGCTCGACTGGTCCACTCTGCTAATTCAGAGAAGTACTAGGAGCGGCCCCACCACCGAAATCTCCGCGCCCTCTCGGCGCCACTCCCTCACAGGCCGCACCTCCTGTGCCAACCCACCACGACCGCAGCTATCCCAGACGGCGAAACCCCTGACCTGACTGACCCTGACGAGCTGGGCCCGCACATCAGCTGGTCCAGGGGCCCAGTGGCTTGTGCGCCTCCGTGCCCAACCACTGCGCTTTCGCGCCACCGAAGGCCCCTCCTGAGAGAGCGAGTCATCCCTTTCCTGCGCTTTCACGCCCACCGCTGCTGGTTTTGGTTCGCGGGGATCCGAAGACCCCTACCACTTGCGAGGCATTCGAGTGGCGTTCCCTTATCCGCCATCGGAGGACGCGCCCAGTAGGAGACCAGCAACTCCCTTGGGAGCTTAATTCATTACCATGAGTAATGATCGCTATCAAGTGTTTATAATAACAACCGGGACCGACGGCTTTACATGCTCTCCGAGGTACGGACGGGATCAATAAGGAATACACCCAGACCGTAAACAAATATTTGTCCCAAACGCTAATCGAACTAGCTAGTGATCCGATTGGACAAATATCTGGTTATTAAACAGGAAGTTATTTGGCTATTTAACCAGTATAATATTTATTTTCTGGTTAAATAGCCAAATAACTTACTGGTTACTGGTACTTGTTGAAAATTATATGATTACAGTCAGTGTTTATTGGCATAATTATTATTTTATCATTTACCATTGATAACTACAGTGCAACCTCGATATAACGGAACTGAAGGGAATTAGAAAATATTCGTTATATCAAGTAATTCGTCATAATGAGGTTTGTTATAGAGAGGTTAGATTGGACTACGATTCGTTTTAACAAGGTAAGAAAGTGGAATGAAGTGGAAATAATTAAAAGGATACATTATATTAAGGTTCTAAGTTGAAAAAATTTGTTAAATAGAGGTAAATACCTTCTACCTATATTCTGCAACGATTAAAAATTCGTTATAAAGAGGTTTTTGATAAATGTTATTCGTAATGTAGAGGTATATTTTGTATTAGCTCTTACGGGCAGTTCTAGGGGATTTCAAAAAATTCGTTAAATCGATTAATTCGTTATATTGAGGCTCGTTATATCAAGGTTGTACTGTATTTATTTATTAACTCAATAATATTGAAATATGATAGATGATTGCTAATAATTTTAGTCTACATTATACACATCAATACCACCCACGGAACAAAATTAACTACTTTGGTTATTTATCCGGTAAATAACCTGCTGAAAATCGGTAAAGTTAGTAAGATATTTATTTTACCGGTAAATTCTCTTCCCTAAAACTAGCTCTATCAAACTGGCAGGTGCAGGTCGACAAAAATCGATATGAAATAGACAAGAACTTGTAGCTAATTTGTTGCTAATTAGAACTGGCGACCTCCAGCGTTGAGGCGACTATCCGCATCACTGCACCAGAACGGTCGTGCTGATACATAATACATATATAAATAACACACCAAAACTCATGGCGGGAATCACACCCACAACCCTTGAGCGGAGAGTAGGGTCAGTGCCAACTCAGTCACTCAAATTTTACAATATTAGTATAATAATAATTTTACATTTGTTTTCTTCATTTTCGTCAGCTGTTTAAGTATTATATAATACTAGCAAACCCCGCGAACTCCGTTTCGCCACCAGGTGGCTTCGTTTTTTGTAACATTTCGTTTGGGGATTCAAAGTCAAAGTCAAAATATATATATATATATATATATATATATATATATATATATATATATATATATATATATATATGAAATCGATGGGAGATAGGTTTGTATTTGGCATTGTTTATAAATAAATATGCTTAACATTGTGTATGTTCTTCTTCACGGTCGTCTGTTCCTAAGTTAGGCAACATATCAACTATAATCACTTGTCATGATTTTCGATTAAATAAGATATTATTTTGATTTTTAAAATTTATGAGTGTGTGTTTTGACTTCATCTAAGAAGTAATTACTTTATCTATTTTAAATCTATACAAATAATAAATCTGTTAAAACCTCCGTTTTATTAAACACTATATATCATCAAGAATAAATTTCAATAGCGCGTATTTTTTTGTATCAGCGCCATCTCTTATCGTGTTTTTCTCTGATCACGTATCACGTAAAAAGTACAAAACCAATGTAAATAACTTTAATACATAAAAATTACACAACTCACAGTATAATTTAGTTTTTGTTTCATTGTAATTAAATTTAAAAATAAATATTTAAGAAAATAGAAATACGCCTACGCGACATAGACGCCAGATGGCGTAAATAGGTACCTACGCCGCCAACGCCATCTGGTCTAACGAATCTTAAAAACTCACAAAACTTATTTTTGAGTTATTATTTTGTTAAACTTAAAAGTTTACTAAATATGTCGGATAGGAATAGAAATCGTTTATATATTTTAGATAAACATCATTTTCAATTAATATACTATTATATTAAATTATGTTTGTCTAAATATAAAAACGATATTCTACCATTTTACGATAGATGGGGCAGAATATGTCATATAATTTTTTGAATCGCGCTGACCAAAACTTCGGCCAAAAGAATGAGACTCGCCCGTATTTAATGATTTTTTTTTTGTTTTTTGCATTTAGTACCTTAGTGTACTATGGTCTTGGTCGTTATGTATTTGTTGATTATACAAAGTTGGATGGTTATAGCTATGTAAGTTGTAATCTATATATATATATATATATATATATATATATATATATATATATATATATATATATATATAAAGAAAGTCGTGTTAGTTACACCGTTTATAATTCGAGAACGAGTGGACCGATTTTTATGATTTTTGTGTTTTTGGATTTGTCTTCGTCGGGAATAATACTTATTAAAAAGTGATATTCATCAATGAAAATATAATTAATAAAAAAATCAGTTCAAATGTTTTATCCGTACTATCTATACATATAATAAATCTGTTAACGAGTCCGTTTTATAATCTTAATCTTACCTAATATATAAAAGCGAAAGGTCACTCATCACGATATCTCTGGAACTATAAGTTCTAGAGACTTGAAATTTGGTAGGAATACTCCTTTTGCCGAGGACAGGTCAGCTAAGAACGGATTTTACGAAATTCTACCCCTAAAAGGGCAAAACAGGGGGACAAAGTTTGTATGGGACAACGTAGTTCCTTGGTCCAATCTACTTCAAATTTTGCATAAAATATTCTTTAACAGAATTGGTTGAAAGCGTGTTTCGTATTTTATCAAAATTCATCTCCTAACGGGGTTAAAAGGGGGTTGCTTTTGCTTCGAAGTTGATTTAACAACTCAATCCGTCTATTATAAAATATTTTCCAGTATCGACGCAGGTGTAGGTGATAAAAAATATACATTTATAATTTTTAAAATTTTAGTTAAATACCCGTGCGAAGCCGGGGCGGGCCGCTAGTGTGTAATAAATAATAAAAAAGTTAGTTGATTTACTTATCAATACTTGATTATAAAAAATAAATAAATAAACTTCATAATATTAACCGTATCGTGCTCCTTTTCTATTCGTATGTTACTATGCGTCTCGCGTTTCTACCCGCGTGCCTTCTTATCCTTTGAAAATTAGGGAATAAAAAGTAGCCTATTGATAATCTCCAGCTATCTACATACCAAGTTTCATCGAGATTGATTTTTCAATAGCAAACATTCATCAGATGGTTTCCAATACTCGTCACGCTTGGCAGATGGACTGGCGAACACAGTGTGTTGTGGCAGGATATGGTGACGCTTCTGCTCATTACCATCTTGGTTGGTGCACAGCTATTGGTACCACTATGGCCTTAATCGCCTTTACGACACCTCGGTAAAAATTAGGTTGGGACAATACTTATCTGAATGTCACCGTACGGCCATATATACATGATATATATAATAAAAGTAGCTATATGTTTTGTAATAGAGAGTAGATTTAATTCTACTTTATGTATCGAAAAAGTAGCGATAAACATTAAAATAAATGAAACCGCAAGTGATGATAAAATTATATCACTCTAAGATCACCTAATCACCTAACATTTTTATTATTAATAATATTTTTTTTATTAAAACAGTGTTATTTTGTTTCAGCAGCAAGAACAAACGAAAAAGTAAAAAACGCAAATTTTCAAAGACGCTAAAATGTGACGAGTGTGACTATACAACCGTTTACAAGAACTGTCTGGATCTACACATGGCCGGTCACAGGGACTCGAAACCTTTTTCTTGTCAGCTCTGCGACTACACAACAAAATATCCGACCTCTTTACAGAGGCACATCATGATCAAGCACCAGTCGAAGGAGGACGCTCTTTCCAACGACGACAAAAAATCCCTACAAGTTCACAAATGCGACGAATGTGACTACACTTCATACTTCAAATGGAATTTAAACGCGCACAAACGAAAACACAAACAGGAGAAACAATTTAAATGTCCGCATTGCAATTATGCAACTGCTTACAGACATAATTTCTTGAAGCACAGCAAGGTTCACAACGAAGGCGTTTTCTACAAATGTGATAAGTGTCCATTCGTGACGAAATTCGAAGGACACATTACCAGACACCTCGCAAAGATACACAATGAAATAACAGAGAAAGCGAATAAATGTGATTTCTGTGATTTTTCAACGATGGTCCGGTGGAGGTTGAACATTCACAAGCAACGCAGTAAACAGGAAGCGCCACTGAAGTGTGATTACTGCGAATTCCAAACTATGTACATGTGTGAGAGCAAATATCACAAAGTGTCACACTACAACAGAATATATGGTTCGGGAGCTATCCATAATAAGGTCACGGAACATGAACATAACTCGATGGATATGCAGGAACCGGTACAAGAGAAAACTGATTATATAACCAAGGAGCAGTTTGAAAAACACGATACAAACCAATATACGTTGGACCCAAATTGTGTGGATTGGAATAGTATACAAGTTTTGGAATCCGATGACAAAGAGCGACCATTTCTGTGTCATATGTGCAATTACACGTCAAAATTTAAAGCGGCTGTTCAGAGGCACTTCCAGAGACACCACACTGGTACACAAAATCGTCCCTACAAATGTGTTAACTGCGATTTCTCAACGAAAACTAAAGACCAAATTGCTTTACACAATAAACGGAGTCAGTCAGACAAAACCCTGTACTGCAGTATATGCAGTTTCACGACAAACTTCAAATGTCAATTTGTCATGCATCAAAAATGTCACTACGCGTACAAATGTACCATATGTCCGTACTCTTGTCGACACAAATACGAATTACAGAAACATTTCACGACTCAACATTTGGGTAACGGTCTGAAATGCAGCTACTGTGACTATAAAGCTTCCAGAAAGGAGAGTCTACTATGTCACGAGACGATACATACCGGTAATAAGCCGTTCAAATGTTCATATTGTTCCTACATGTCTGTGCGGAAGTCGTTACTTGATAATCACGTGAAAAGATACCACAGCGACATTAAGAAAAATGTGACAATTGTTAGTGAAGCCAAAATAGAGTCATTAAGAGTACCAATACCATCGTTGATCGATACATTGGTAGAGCATTGTGATAAGATACCAGTTACAAAGTAATATTTAAGATTCTGATGAAAAAGCACAAGTAAATGTTGTTGGGCAAAGGATTCTAGTTTGAAAAGATGATCTCGGAGGTCCGCAAAATGTTTTAAAAGGTGTTCGAGTCAAACCACGACACGTGAATAAGAAATGAGAATGAAATTTACACTATAAATAAAAACAAATCGTAGTTAAAAAAATTAATTCATTATTATTTTTTCCTTTTGGGTATGTTAAAATACTATTTCGACCCAAATGTCGTCCACTTTTGGAAGTTTGTTTCTGAAATGGTGATGACCTACTAAAAGATTTTTTTCTATTGATAATGATATAGAACTCTACAATACTAATATACAGTTCTACTTTATACTGTCGAAATTTTCCAAAATATTTCAATGTACCATATTTGCTGAGTTTTTCACGATGTTTTTGCCATGAGACGAATGTTTAGACCTTTGGTACTAAAATAAATTTTTAGTATGTTCCTGAATTTAATGATGTGATAACTTGAAATTTAAAAGCTGAACCAAAAGTGAAACTTCTATTTAAATATTTTAATGTATAAATATTTTTTTTAAATCAACCAGAACTAATTTTCACCATAATATTATACTTAAGACTTACATAACTTTATACTTGGGTAGTATAAAGTATTATGGTGGTATCACTTGGGTGAAGTTTTTTTTTACTTATGATCACAAAAAAAAAGAATATCATGAAAGAAAAATACATACTCGTACAAAAGTAAAGGTTCTTTTTATATTTTCGTCAAAATATATTTCTACTAGCTGACCCGATTATTTTCGTATCACTTACAAGCTGTCTTGGTAAAAGTCATAAACGGCTTTACTTATTTCAATTTTTTTTAACATTTTGATTAGCTATAAGCAATTCTAATCCATTTTCCAACTTCAATTCATTGACTCATTGAGATCAATAATACTGGCTGTATCTGATACGGTTTTAATTTAATTTGGTTATTAAAATAAACTTCTTTACAATTTTAGCGAATTTAATGTCATAAAGGATTATGTACATAAAATATAAATATTGTTAATGCAATGCTTTCTGATAAACTATGTTTTTTGTTTTGCGTTGTGTAAATATAAAAATATGATAGCTTTCCGATCCGCGAACACGCTAAATACGAGGTGTGTTCAGAAAGTAAAGGAAATTTTCGATTTTGCGAAAAAAAAAAAAATTTTTTTGTCTACAATAATGTTGTCGTTTTCTAAATAGTGTCCATTAGATATTATGCACTTGAGCTAGTGCATCTTCCAATCTTCGAAACACTTCTGCAACTCGATTCTTAGAATAGCCTTTAGCTCTTTCAGCGATAAGCTTTTAATGTCGTCTATATGCTTGTATATTGACGGCTTTTTCAGGTTCTCTTTATTTTTGGAAGTGTGTGTAGGTGCAATATTGTGATACAAATTCCATGAATTGTTTTTGTTTATTTATTTATTGTGCTCTTATATTTACGCGAATTTTACTCAATTAAAAGTCTACACCGGATTTTATCGCGTTTATTTAAAGAACTTTCCAGTTTAATGTTTTTTTTTTTTTTTTTTGTAATAATAAAAAAAATTATTCGGACACCTACCACCTCAGTCCAACGAAACCATAGACGCTGTAAAGGGTCCGAAACGTCGGGAAATAATTTAAAAAAAAAACGTTAAACTGTAAAGATTTTTAAATGCGATAAAATCCGGTGTAGACTTTTAATTAAATGTTTATTGATTTATTCTTTATTGCACACCACAAATACATTACAGAACATATTTACAAATTAGTTAAGATTGTGTAGTACAACAGGCGGTCTTATGGCTAATTAGCCATTTTTTCCAGACAACCCAAATTGAAAAGGAGAGTTTAATAACGAAACGGATAGGTTGTGCAGTTACATAGTAAACTTATATACTAATATTTATACAAGATATACATGTGTTTTTCATCTACAACATGTTCTATAACATGTTTTTCCACAAATATGGGCATTTTTTTGGATTGTTTCAACTAACAGCGTTGAACTTAGGGGCCATTTATTAATAATTAATATTCTTCATTCTATAATGTGCTCTTCGATTTATATCTTAATTTATAAATGTCTATTGTTTATCAAAATTTAAAAAAATCGTCCAAATCATCCTGACTTTTTACGACGATTTTTTAAATTTTGATAAACAATAGACATTTATAAATTAAGATATAAATCGAAGAGCACATTATAGAACGAAGAAAACCATTCAGCATCCGAAATAGAACTTGATTTTTAATAATTAATTTCAACTTGTATAATACTATGTAATAATGAGTTTTACATCCCTTCCCGCCTGTAGATAAGGGCATCTATAAATTACCACTTACTCCTTATTGACCGTTTGACCTCGTGGTAAGAATTCATAATGCACTATGCCATTAAAATTGAAGTGACATACACAGTGAACATAGCCTTCACGTTTGACCACACTTTTCAAGCCTTTTTCGATCTTGGCGAGCCAGAATGCCTCCTCTCGGATGATTGAGCCTTAGTTTTCATGTCCGTAAACCCTCGTTTATCCCCGTAAATCGTCGTTGACTTAATAACTCCCGAGCAACTTCCTTTCGCCGCTGTTTTTGTTTAAAATTCAATAATTTTGGAAAAAAAATTGCTGCAATGCGTTTCATACCCATAACATTCGTAAAAAATTCATAATATTATAAGAAAATCAATATCCCAACATCATTAGCGACTTCTCCGATTGTGATTTTTCGATCGCTTATAACGTTTTCAGCGTCCGTTGATGTGCTGGGATGTCCAGGACATTTTCAAGATCTTCACGTCTATTTTGGAAACCCATTGGAGACTCACCTTTGTTAATATTTCATCCACTGTGTTACACTTTATTTCATTTTTTTACGCAAAATTTGATACAAATTCTTTGATCCATTTCTTAATACGAATTCAAACGAAATTCGCCGGACTATACGGGCATACAAACACGTCTAACCTTAACGACTCCCACAAACAAAGTAAACAATGAATACAGTTGAAAATTGTATCATACTCACTCACAATCCCATCTGTCAGAGAAAATCTAGAATGCATAAACTTGTTGAATAAAGACCTTTCATCTATACTACGTCTGAGTATTTCCTACGGTTTAAGAGTAAATCCTACGAAAACGCAGGTTAATATCATCGGCAGTCAGAGGTTAATTTCACGCATTGATTGGTCACAACTTCCGCCAGTAATTCTTGATGGTATGTGCACGCCAATTAGTAACAGAGTTAAAAATTTGGGCATTACTCTTGTTAATCACCTTTCTTGGATATCGCAAATTAATAATAATATAAAGTAGGTGAGAGATCATTTGCCGCAATGAGATCGCTAAGAAAGCTAAGTAACGGCTAAGTTTTGACGGCCGGCTGGTCGAGTGGTCAGGCAACTGGACACTTTACGCAGCGGTCGCGGGTTCGAATCCCGCCAGGTGCAGATAATCTGTATGACGAATATAGATGTCTGCACCGGGTCATGGATGTGTATTTATGTATATATGTATTTATATCTTAAATTTATTTCCGTTCCTAGTACCTGTAACACAAGTTCTTACGAACTTAGCACGGGGCTAGGTTAACGTGGTGTGATTGTTGGTTAATATTTATTTATTTAACTTTCTATCTATTCCTACTAAAGTTATGCTCGCACAATCTCTCCTATTACCAATTCTTGACTATGCTGACATGTGTTATGTTAATTTAAATGAGGAATAACTAAATAAACTTAAGCGCTTATAAAATGTCTGATGTATTCGGCTTATATTTGGACGTCAAAAATATCGTTGAATTTCGCAAAAAACTCTAGTGGCTTGGCTTCCGATAAGACTTCGTAGGAATACTCACATATCTGTCCTTTATTCTATCCTTTTCAATCCAGCTACTATGGTATATTTTTAAATCTAATTTGAGTTTCTTTATGATTCTCTCGAACGACCTCTCCGATCGAATGATATTAAATCTAATTTTAAATATTCCCCCCCCCCATTCTATATCCTTTTATTCTAAATCAGTTACCTTTGAAACCTGTCGTGTGTCGTTACCGTAGTTAAGGTTACCTGTAAGAAGCATCTCGCTGAAACGCGTCGCTTATCTCTAGCAATCTATTTGTGGATATCGCCAAAAGATATTGCCATTATTTCAACTGATATCTCAAAAAACGACACAAATACTTTGACGTATTTGATTCGGGAGTGGATACATTCTGGTGGGAAATGTTCAAAATCAAAACAAGCAGTTACAGACTATTCACGTGCATGCCTTAACGCTACGTTACTCGCGTTCAACAACATGGATTTAAAAACATAGATTAAAACTTGTATCGTGTTAGACACGAACGGTTCATATGGTAAACCCGCCTTGTTGTATAATTCGACTTGATGTTTCACACTTCATTAATATTGTAGAGCGTTCGATGCGTGGGTCTGCTGACCACATGCATGGAAATTAACGATTTAATTCAACTGTGTCATGACGTACTGACCATTGCTTTTGTGATGCATGAATAAATTGATGAAAAAAGAATCGAGTAATAGAACGCTTGAAATCGTATAAACTTCCCGAAAACAGTGTTAATAAACTCAACATTTGTCAGGGCAAAAAGGAAAGTTTATTGAAACGATTTAATTAGGTAGACGGAGAGACTGAATTCGAGTGCTGCAGTCAGAGCTATTCGAAATCAACTCAGATATAGCAAAAATGACCTAAAACAAGAATACCGATACCAACCAAAACAGAAAAAAAAACAATGCTGTGCGTTCGGCTTTCGACTATTCAAATTGATCAAAGAGTTTGTTTTATGGACTGCTGTTATGGTTGTTGATGATTTGAATAATTCATATCTCGTAGAGTCATCAAGTGATGATGACTTACAGCTTGTTTCAAGCTCAGCTCGCAGTGAGGAATATTTTCACGAACTAAAAAATCTAGTTTCCTAAAAAGAAACAGCGATTAGGATGGACAAATTTCTCGTTATGCATATCCACAATCTGGCGGACACGACGATTTTGTTAAATGCATATGACATAGAAATAAATAAAAAAAGTCATTACAAAGATAATTTTTAGATTACCGGAGTAGAATAAAATATCTGATGTATTCGGTTTATATTTGGACTTCGAAAATCTCATTGAATTTCGCAAAAAACTCAAGTGGCTTGGCTTCTGATAAGACTTCGCAGGAATACTCACATATTATCTCTCCTTTATTCTATCCTTTTCAATCTAGCTACTCTAGTATATCTTTAAATCTAATTTGAGTTTCTTTATGATACTCTCGAACGACCTCTCCGATCGAATGATATTAAATCAAATTTTAAAGATTTCCCCCTCATTCTACATACTCTTATTCTAAATCAGTTACCGTTGAAACCTGTCGTGTGTCGTTACCGTAGTTAAGGTTACCTGTAAGAAGCATCTCTCGCTGAAACGCGTCGCTTATCTCTAGCAATCTATTTGTGGATATCGTCAAAAGATATTGCCATTATTTCAACTGATATCTCAGAAAACGACACAAATACTTTGACGTATTTGATTCGGGAGTGGATACATTCTGGTGGGAAATGTTCAAAATCAAAACAAGCAGTTACAGACTATTCACGTGCACTCCTTAACGCTACGTTACTCGCGTTCAACAACATGGATTTAAAAACATAGATTAAAACTTGTATCGTGTTAGACACGAACGGTTCATATATTGTATATAAACCCGTCTCGTTGTATAATTCGACTTGATGTTTCGCACTTCATTAATATTGTAGAGCGTTAGAGTTGTTTCAATTACGAAATCCCCGAAAAAAAATAATTCTACCTCCAATGCCTGGATATGCTGACCACATGCACGGAAATCAACGATTTAATTCAACTTTGCACTGACCTATAGTACTGACCATTGCTTTCGCGACGCATGAAGATATTGATGAAAAAAGAATAGAGTAATAGAACGCTTGAAATCGTATAAACTTCCCGAAAACGGTGTTAATAAACTCAACAGTTGTCAGGGCAAAAAAGAAAGTTTATTAGAACGATTGAATGAGGTAGACGGAGAGACTGAATTAGATTCGAGTACTGCAGTCAGAGCTATTCGAAATCAACTCAGATATAGCAAAAATGACCTAAAACAAGAATACCAATACCAACCTAAAACAAAACAACAAAAAAAACAATGCTGTGCGTTCGGTTTTCGACTATTCAAATTGATCAAAGAGTTTGTTTTATGGACTGCTGTTATGGTTGTTGATGATTTGAATAATTCAACTCTCGTAGAGTCATCAAGTGATGATGACGTAAAGCTTGTTTCAAGCTCAGCTCGCAGTGAGGAATATTTTTACGAACTAAAAAATCTAGTTTCCTAAAATGAAACAGCGATTAGGATGGACAAATTTCTCGTTATGCATATCCGGAATCTGGCGGGCACTACGATTTTGTTAAATGCTGACATGGAAATGAATAAAAAAGTCATTCCAAAGATAATTTTTAGATTAACGGAGTAGATCAGTAGTTCTGTGAAACTAATTAATGAATTAAAGATTAAAACATCCCTAATATTATAAATGTGAAATGTAAGTTTGTTTGTTACGCTTTCACACAAAAACTACTTAACCGATATCATGAAGCTTTCTACACATATTCTTGGAGGTATTAGAAATAACATAGGATACTTTTATTTTGGTCCCGATAACGGACATCCACGCGGGCGAAGCCGCGGGCAGAAGCTAGTATTTTATAAAGTAACGATTCAAAAATGCTTTGAAGCCTACTTTAAATTTCATGCGTTTCTTGTATTGTACTGCAAATAACAATATTTTTACTACAAACATCTATGGAGGTTTCTCTGTAATTTTAAGCTTTTTTAGTAATGTCTTGTCACGAAGATCACCGACCGGGAAAAATTCGTTCAAAATGTGTAGAAAACGAATTTTACTAACTTTGATGGTTTCTAATTCGATTTTCTGTTACATATAATCAGAAATATCTTAACTATAAGCGTACGGAGATTCCTATGTCGATTTAAACGTTTTTAGTAGGTAATCGTGAAGACCACCAACCGGAAATGATTTGGTCCAAATTTGTCAAAAATGAGTTTTACTAAGTTTTAAATCGTTTTGTTTTTTTTATATAAAATTTCTTCTTTAGTGTTTTTTTTTTCATTCTAGTGGCGTGTACCGCCCAGTACAAAATACTCTTTCAGTTGCTATTACTAGAAATTGTGTATACCTACTCATATCAGTTGCGGACTATATTTTCGGATCCCTATCCCAATAAGGCTACTAACGATTTAAAAACCAGTATAATCCGGTACTAGCTGGGTCGAATCTTGGTCAATCGAATGGAAGTCTTAAAAAATATGTATGTATGTATTTTGTAGATACTTAGTTGCTAACTTCACAAAGTTTTCAGATACTCTTGTTTTTGGTAAAATGTGTCGCAGACATTTCTGCCAGGATATGAAATGAAATAAAATAGTTATTAACTGGTAATGGTTATTAACCAGCGAACATAATTATTATGACGTCACCCGACGATATTCAATAGGGTTAACAAAAAGTCACATTAATGTGGGTTATATTATCATATATATACTTTACATGAAACTAATAAAAAATAACCTCGGTCGAATTATAAATTGTATTACAAAGTGTTATTAGGTATATATAGTAAATAAAAACGCTGTTGTTATTACGTAGATTATATATTATTATGTATTATTATTTAATTAATGAACTTGTCTAAAGTGGATGAGAAGTAAATTTGTTTTAAAATGGATTTTTTATGATTAAAGATCTATGTTCAGACACTCATTCTCTTTTATTATTTATTTTACTTACGCCGATTAAATTTAATAATTATAATATTTAAAGTGATGGGTAAAAATCAATTACAATTTACCTTAAACAATATGACTGTTAATGAAATCCAAATTATACTTATCTGCGAAATTTTCCCATCTGTGCTAAAATTTGGGGTTGTTAGATGTATATTAGTAATTAAAAATTTAACTGGCCCGTGGCGCAGTTAGCAGTGGCCCTGTTTTCTGCTCTAGGGTTGTGGGTTCGATTCCCGCCCCGAGTCTGATCGATGTATATTTATTTTTAAATAAAATGTATATCAGTCGGCTGTTACCTAAAACACTGGCATTAAGTTGCCTACCCTAGGGACAGACAACCGTGTATGTATGTTAAACATAAAACATATTTAAATTTTTTAAATTAAAATTAAAAATTTGTAAATTTTTGTTATAAGCTAATTTTCTTTCGTATTACGTATTTGGCGGTTAAGTTCTAGGAAACAGTGTTAAAGTAAAATTTTTAATGTATATTTTTAATTAATAAAAGTGTGACAACCATATACACGATGAACATTCCTTGTACGGTCCGGTCGTCTGTAGCGAGAGCGAATTCGGTCCGCGGACATGGTCCGGCCGGACCAAATTCGAGTGTGCATTAGCACTTTTATTATGCCAATTAATTAATCGTCATTAATATTTGTAGAATTATATTACAACTTTACATTTAGTAGTTAGATAAAAGGTTTTCTGTAATATGTAAATAAAGAAACTGTTAATTACAATACAGGCATTAAATTGCTTACATTAAGAACACGACTATATGCACGTTACGAATGTATGTAGGGGAGGAGCGGGGGTTACCGTACACTTAAGGTAAAACGCTTGTTACTCAATAACTAAAACGCTTATGTGGTTAATCTTAAGCATTATCTAAAGAGAAAATATTTAACTGTTTAATGTTCGAACAAAAAATAAAACCAGATAAATAAAAGTATCAGATTTATTAAGTTTTATACAAAAACAAAAGTACGGTATCAACCGACACCTTCGGATGATTGCGTACAATGTCTAAGTAACAGTGTCTTAATGAATGTTTCACTTATCAACTTTATTTTTATTTATTTTGCCAGGTAAAATCCACACATATTATCATCGGGTACATCTTTATCACTGCATAGTGAATGGACCCATTGCCCACACATAATACAGCGATACCAGAGCTCCTGATCTTTACCGAATTCTCCACAAATTAGATAAAGCTCATTTATAATCCCTGTTTCTCCTTCTATATAAAATATAATATGACCAGATAAGTTTCTTTCCTCGCGGCATCTGAAAATAAAGATAACAAATAAAAAATATATATCAAATCAAGACATGCAAGTGATATCGTACAAAAATGTACGAACCAAACCGAAGCCGCCATTTTATGAGAAATGTTCAAACAAGCGAAAACGATCAGCGATTTCATTGAAAATTGACTGTATATCGAACCATAGATCAATAACGTACAACGTAGTTATAAAAATAATACAATTTAACAATAAATTTAATACTTACAGTTTAACATCTTCACGATACTTCTTATAAGAATTGGCACGTAAATGTAAGACATGCTCTACTCATGAAATCTGACGAGTCACAGGCGCGGGTAGGAGGCAGGACGCAACAGTGCCGTGTTGCGACCATTAGACAAGAATACCCCCTTTTTCCCACCATTCGGTCTCTGTCAAACACTATGTACGGTATCGTCCGCTGTACGGAATGACCCGCCGCTCCCCTATATTGTATTTATTTATGTATTATTTAATTTAGTGTCATATTAGTTTTCATAATAATGTTTTAAATTTTTCATTTCTAACATAAAACAGTCTTTTACATATAAATTTATCATCAATCAACAGACTAGTAGTCTACAAAGTAGTCCAGTACTAATAAGTTACAAATAAAACTATGTTTTGACTATTTAACTAACGTATGAAGTAAAATGCGAAAAATACATAAATTTACATATACAAAAATAAACAATGGTTCAGTTCTGAGAAGTCCGTGTATTGCCAGGTGTTGTTGATATGTTCGGAGCGTAGTGATGTGCGTCCAAAGTATCGATAAGCCGAAAGAAGAAGGAAAATGCTACCAGAATTAAACGTCCGTTCTGATAGTGCCACCAGGGCCTGATTAAGAGGTTTGGAAGGCAGACGGCAGCGAAGGAGCGGCTGTTAATAATTTTTCTAATGAAAAGTTTTTTTTTTCGGCCCGAGCTTTTGATATGTCGATGTTTTACGGATCGAAATGAAGAAATATTTACATATTGTTTTATTATTCGAGACCTATATATTATAGTATAACATAGTGGGAGGTGTTAAAGAGATAACGTCTATAGTCAACCGATTTCGATGAAACTTTTTGTTACATAGCTGAAGACCCAGAGTAATACACACATCACAATCAACAACAATTTTATCCCGACAGTCCCACAGGATTGGAAGTTACTCGGGTAAAACCATGTGGCGCATCTAGTGAGTGATATTGCACATCACTACTCGACGAGTAATTTTATATTTTCCCAATCCCGAATTACATTCAGGAGATCATTAAAAGTTACCCAGACGTTAGCGGGACTCGGGCGAGATCGGCCGTTCTTATAAATAGACGCGAATTTCATAGTGAAGTTACAGAAATAGTTTTTTTTTTGTTGTGTATATGTTAGTGGACAATGATTTTGAAAGGGTGAGTGAGTACATTTTTTTTTAATTTTCCCGCTGGCCGCTCTTTAGTGACGTGCGCAAACGTGAGTCGGTGAAATAAAAAAAAAAAGTTAAAAAAGATGTTAGAAAAGTTAAAGAAGATCTTGTTTGTTCAATTTTTTTTTAATGATTATTTAATAGTAAGGAAGTGAAAGTTGTTTGTTTCCTCTGTGACGCTCAGTCATATAAAATCTTGACGCGATACTCCTTTGTTTTAAATATAAGAATATAATTATGTATATTTTTAATTTTTTGTCTGAATCTTTAATGCAAAATCGTATTAAGATACAAAAATAAAAAAAATATATTATCGTTTAATAATATACGGCTATAGTTCTTATATTTTATACTAATACGTTCAATGAACTCTTTTGTTTAAATAATTTCATTTATATTCTTTGCAATATTTAAAACTAAAAATATATATTTTTATTAATCTTTATAAACAGCCATACAAAAAAAAAAACATCAATATGTCATAATAAATTCTTATTACTAAAAAAGATAAACAAAATAAATTATGGTATGTAATATTTGAGTAGATACTATTTTAAAACGTTGGCAGTATACGTTATTTATGAGCGATTTAGTCTCCGGAAAAAAAAACTTTTTAGAGATTTCTACACTCCCAGTTGTTTTTCCAAAGATTTTCTTTAATTAATACTAACAGATAACGCAACAATATTATTCTGTGCACGATTATTTTTTATGATAAAGTTAATAAATAAGAATTCTTAAATTTGTATTTTTAAATATATTTTATTTTAAGAGAGTGCCTGTTGAGTTTCTTGCATGCTCTTTTGAGCTGGTACAGTGGTTACAGATGAAAAAAAATATTCAAATACTAGCTGACCCGACAAACGTTGTCCGGTATTAGCTATAAATAATCAAATTTAACTGGAATAAACAATATTAGAATTAAATTTTATTATTGTTTATTATAACGCTTTTTGATACCATAACAATTAAACGCATGAGATGTCAAATGCTATACCTCGAACTGTTAAGCATGTGAAGTGTAAATAGTCGTTAAGTTTCCTGAAAATTTTCGATTGTCCGCGTAATTTTCTTAATATTTCATTCCAATAGAAAAATATTAGAAAATAAAAAAAAGACTCATGAAATCGGTAAATTTGTTCTCAAGTTATGGCGTGACCAAGGAAAATAGGGATTTATTTTTAATTATAGGATATTAGATAAATACATTAGACCCTAACCCTTAAATCTCAATGCTGTGAACCAAATATGCGTTGGCGGCTCTATAAACACATACAACACAAACACAAAAAGCAGTAAAGCTCAATAAACACATGTATGGGTGAATGTACGGTAATAGTATCAATTCAAAGTATTGGT
The DNA here is from genome assembly GCA_036937285.1 of Euphydryas editha. Classification (NCBI taxonomy): domain Eukaryota; kingdom Metazoa; phylum Arthropoda; class Insecta; order Lepidoptera; family Nymphalidae; genus Euphydryas; species Euphydryas editha. The sequence continues at coordinate 3,180,816 of JAUPFZ010000032.1, forward strand.
TTTAATATACTGTTCATAATAAAACCATCATTTAACGGAGAAAACACAAGATTTTACTGAAAAGAAAAAGAAGAGAGAGAACGTAGACATTTTTTGTTTTTATGTTAAGTGATATATTCGCCAATTATGAGTCGACTTTCATAATTATTACCGAAAATAAAATATAAATTGATTTTAAAAATAAATTAAACCTTTTCAAACAAATGCGATGACGAGTTGGAGCAGTGGTTACGACTAGTAGCTGTTACGCTAGCAGTCGGTGGTTCGATTAAGGGTCTTAGCTCATTAGAACTGTAGCGACATCTATCTCGCCATATACGAACTAGAAGAAACTGACGCATCCTACATCGCGCTATCGAAGTTTTCAAAGCGATTGAATATACAAGAACCTGACAACAAACGTCAAGTGGCGCGGTAGCCCACCAGATGCAACTCTCGTCTGGTCGGATGATTCTTCCTTTTCAATGGCAGTCTCATTACCTCTAAAAACTGGTGACCCCGACGTGATCATCACTTCCTCGCTCCTCCAAACTGGTGACCCCGACGTGATCTGTTCCTCTCTACGCCAAACTGGTGACCCCGACGTGATCTGTTCCTCTCTACGCCAAACTGGTGACCCTGACGTGATCATCACTTCCTCGCTCCTCCAAAGAGCCACCCGGCACCTGACCAGCACCGCCTCGCCTCGAGCGGTTAGTACTTTCTATGGACTTGTATGGATACGTGCTCGCTACACCAACTCCGTAGCTTCACCGGATCGCCTCACTCGCAAGTTATCCACGCGCGGACGGCGGGTGGACCACTCGGTGACAAGTCGCTGCTCGCACACTTGTCTTGCGTTGACCGCGCACGGTTCCCGAGTGGACCGCGCGCTGCCCGCGAATGATTCACGCGGGGACAGTGCTACGAACCCTACTGTTTTAACAATAAATTTGCTGTTTTCACATTGATGCCCTTGCTTCCTGTTTCATTCCTATTTTTTATTGTTTTTTAATTAGCGTTCAGCGCCACATTATAATATGAATTTTTTTTTTTTGATAACCATGTCCACTCGTTGACCAAGCGACGTACACTCGTGGGCCACGGGAGGTTCACTGGTTGATCACTCGACGTTCATAACTAACAATGCGTCGTTCACCCGTGGACCACCTAAGTGGACGCCGAGCACAAGGCTTTCCGGTGAGGCTCTAATGAGCTGTGACCTTAAACATCATGTAACAAATGACCATACAGATGTTTGTCGTAGAGTGTCGTAGAGTGGGTGCGACACAAACATAATCACGATCATTTAATTAAAAGTCTAAATCGGATTTTATCGCGTTTATTTGTTTTAAAAACTTTACAGTTTAACGATTTTTAATTAAATTAAATTATTTCCCGACGTTTCGGACCCTTTACAGCGTCCATGATCTCGGGGGACTGAGGTGGTGGGTGTCCGAATAATGAATCAATTGTTACATACCCCGCTTTTTATACAATTATAAATTATTACTTTTAACCGTTCCTATTCATGCAGAATGAGCTTATTGTGTCTGGAAGTCGTGCTGTGTTCTTATTTTCCTTGGGTTCAATTAATTTTAGTACTGGCTCCCAAGCTGGTGGTACGTTCCAACCATCCTCTCTATTGAAATTAGGATGTTTTTTGATTTCAATAGCCTCGCGAATCATCCTTGGTAGGAATCGGTGTTCTTTAGCGAGAATTTGTGGCTTATCAAATCTGATATAGTGGTTGGTACCTTGTTGAGTATGTTGATACACAGCAGACTTTGTCGACCGTTGGTGTTTTATGTCAGCTATGTGTTCTTTGACGCGTGTCTCTATACTCCGCTTAGTTTGCCCTATATATGAGAGACCACATTCACAGTCTAATTTGTAGACCCCTGCATCTTGTAAAGGTATTTGACACTTGACAGATGGTAATAATTGACTTATCTTCGTTGGCGGCTTGTAGTAAGTTTTTATTGAAGCTCGCTTCAAGATGTAGCCAATCTTGTCAGTGACTCCTTTGACATATGGTAGTACGGCAGGCTGGCGCTCAACTGTGGCTGTCTTCTTTCTCCGGGATCTGTGACGCTGACGCGGTGCTCGGAGGTTGTTGTCTCGCAGTACCTGCTTGACGTGCTGTAGCTCTGCGTCCAGGTGTTTCTCGTCACAGATCCCACGAGCTCTCTGAAACAGAGACAAACCAACGGCAGAGAGTTGTCTAGGATGATGGTGAGAAGCACCGTTCAAATACCTGTTTGTGTGGGTAGATTTTCTATACACAGAATGGCTTAAACTATGATCAGGATTCCTGATTATAAGTACATCTAGGAAAGCTAGTGTTTTGTTTGCCTCTAACTCCATGGTAAATTGAATATTGTTATTTATAGAGTTAAGGTGTTCTAGGAATATGCAAGTACTGTCTGTTGGTAATATGGTGAAAGTGTCATCTACATACCTCTTGTAAAATCTAGGAGAGATAGGTGCTGTCCTTAGGGCTCGATCCTCGAAGTCCTCCATGTAGATGTCAGCCACTATGGGGGATACTGGAGAGCCCATAGCCACGCCATCCACCTGTATGTAGTATTTGTGGTTCCACAACAGGTAGCCAGTTGTAAGGCAGTGCTTGAGTATTATTGCATATTCTTCTGGCATGTCGTTCTCCACTAGTCTCCTTCGTACAATTTCAATGCAGTCTTGTACCGGTAAGCATGTGAATAAAGACTGTACATCGAAACTCACCATTGTTTCATTCTGAGTGAGTTGTAGGTCTTTAATCTCACTCACAAATTGGTAGGAATCCTTCACATATGCTGTTGTGTTGCCTCTGAGTGGTGACAGTACCTTCGCTACGTGCTGAGCCAGTTTATAAGTTGGACTGTCGATCTGGCTTACAATTGGACGTAGAGGTACATTTATTTTGTGTATTTTTGGTAGGCCATATAAGCGTGGTGATTTTGCACATGTAGGTAGTTTGACATCAATTTTTAATTTGTCGGAGTATTTCTTTATTAAGTCACTAGTTTCTTTTAATATTTTATTCGTTGGATCTTTATTAACGATTTTATACGTACTTTTATCCGACAGAAGTTGTTCTATTTTTGTATCGTAATCTGATGTGTCCATGACTACCGTAGCGTTCCCTTTATCTGCACGGAGTACTGTAATATCTGACCTCGCACGCAAGTTTCTGAGAGCAATTGATTCTTCCTTAGAGAGGTTTGGTTTCGGCAATTTACTTCGACGTAAGACGGAAGAAATGTCTTGACGTATAGCCTCCATATCCTCTTTGCGTAAGTTGTTTTTCGTCAAACAGTCCTCGACATTGCAGATTATTTCTTCGAAGGGAATTCTACGTGGTGTTATTGCAAAATTTAGGCCTTTTTCAAGTACTTTAACGGTTGCTGCATCCAGAGTTTGTTTTGAAATATTTACTACTGACGTTGACGTTTTAGACGTACGTATTTGCGTGTCTGTGGTCGATGCCGGTACATTCACGTTCCATTTACCGGTTTTGTTATTTGAATTTTTTAATAATTTATTATATTTTAAAATTTGTCTGTTTTTACACGCAATATATTTGGATGTTTCACGCTGATTTAATGTATCTATGCAGCTTTTATAATCAAATGACGTCAGTATATTTTTTAACTCAATAGATGCCTTCTCTATAGCTGTATTAACTTTAAAGAGGTTGTAACGGTTTTCGCGGATGCATTGACATAACAATTTTTGACTTGCCTGTTTTAAGATCTTAGCGCTTCCACGTATGTCCTTTTTAGCGGTAATCTTGACGCACGTTGGAATGAGACTGTGATCTCTGCATCTCTTCAAGAAGTTCAAAGATGTAATACTTCTTGCGCGCTTCGTCTGGAGATCTTCTAACCGGCGTATTTTATTCGCTGTTTCCAGTCCGTACTGGCTAACATACTGTTTTCTTATATTTACGCGAATTTTACTCATTTAATTAAAAGTCTAAATCGGATTTTATCGCGTTTATTTGTTTTAAAAACTTTACAGTTTAACGATTTTTAATTAAATTAAATTATTTCCCGACGTTTCGGACCCTTTACAGCGTCCATGATCTCGGGGGACTGAGGTGGTGGGTGTCCGAATAATGAATCAATTGTTACATACCCCGCTTTTTATACAATTATAAATTATTACTTTTAACCGTTCCTATTCATGCAGAATGAGCTTATTGTGTCTGGAAGTCGTGCTGTGTTCTTATTTTCCTTGGGTTCAATTAATTTTAGTACTGGCTCCCAAGCTGGTGGTACGTTCCAACCATCCTCTCTATTGAAATTAGGATGTTTTTTGATTTCAATAGCCTCGCGAATCATCCTTGGTAGGAATCGGTGTTCTTTAGCGAGAATTTGTGGCTTATCAAATCTGATATAGTGGTTGGTACCTTGTTGAGTATGTTGATACACAGCAGACTTTGTCGACCGTTGGTGTTTTATGTCAGCTATGTGTTCTTTGACGCGTGTCTCTATACTCCGCTTAGTTTGCCCTATATATGAGAGACCACATTCACAGTCTAATTTGTAGACCCCTGCATCTTGTAAAGGTATTTGACACTTGACAGATGGTAATAATTGACTTATCTTCGTTGGCGGCTTGTAGTAAGTTTTTATTGAAGCTCGCTTCAAGATGTAGCCAATCTTGTCAGTGACTCCTTTGACATATGGTAGTACGGCAGGCTGGCGCTCAACTGTGGCTGTCTTCTTTCTCCGGGATCTGTGACGCTGACGCGGTGCTCGGAGGTTGTTGTCTCGCAGTACCTGCTTGACGTGCTGTAGCTCTGCGTCCAGGTGTTTCTCGTCACAGATCCCACGAGCTCTCTGAAACAGAGACAAACCAACGGCAGAGAGTTGTCTAGGATGATGGTGAGAAGCACCGTTCAAATACCTGTTTGTGTGGGTAGATTTTCTATACACAGAATGGCTTAAACTATGATCAGGATTCCTGATTATAAGTACATCTAGGAAAGCTAGTGTTTTGTTTGCCTCTAACTCCATGGTAAATTGAATATTGTTATTTATAGAGTTAAGGTGTTCTAGGAATATGCAAGTACTGTCTGTTGGTAATATGGTGAAAGTGTCATCTACATACCTCTTGTAAAATCTAGGAGAGATAGGTGCTGTCCTTAGGGCTCGATCCTCGAAGTCCTCCATGTAGATGTCAGCCACTATGGGGGATACTGGAGAGCCCATAGCCACGCCATCCACCTGTATGTAGTATTTGTGGTTCCACAACAGGTAGCCAGTTGTAAGGCAGTGCTTGAGTATTATTGCATATTCTTCTGGCATGTCGTTCTCCACTAGTCTCCTTCGTACAATTTCAATGCAGTCTTGTACCGGTAAGCATGTGAATAAAGACTGTACATCGAAACTCACCATTGTTTCATTCTGAGTGAGTTGTAGGTCTTTAATCTCACTCACAAATTGGTAGGAATCCTTCACATATGCTGTTGTGTTGCCTCTGAGTGGTGACAGTACCTTCGCTACGTGCTGAGCCAGTTTATAAGTTGGACTGTCGATCTGGCTTACAATTGGACGTAGAGGTACATTTATTTTGTGTATTTTTGGTAGGCCATATAAGCGTGGTGATTTTGCACATGTAGGTAGTTTGACATCAATTTTTAATTTGTCGGAGTATTTCTTTATTAAGTCACTAGTTTCTTTTAATATTTTATTCGTTGGATCTTTATTAACGATTTTATACGTACTTTTATCCGACAGAAGTTGTTCTATTTTTGTATCGTAATCTGATGTGTCCATGACTACCGTAGCGTTCCCTTTATCTGCACGGAGTACTGTAATATCTGACCTCGCACGCAAGTTTCTGAGAGCAATTGATTCTTCCTTAGAGAGGTTTGGTTTCGGCAATTTACTTCGACGTAAGACGGAAGAAATGTCTTGACGTATAGCCTCCATATCCTCTTTGCGTAAGTTGTTTTTCGTCAAACAGTCCTCGACATTGCAGATTATTTCTTCGAAGGGAATTCTACGTGGTGTTATTGCAAAATTTAGGCCTTTTTCAAGTACTTTAACGGTTGCTGCATCCAGAGTTTGTTTTGAAATATTTACTACTGACGTTGACGTTTTAGACGTACGTATTTGCGTGTCTGTGGTCGATGCCGGTACATTCACGTTCCATTTACCGGTTTTGTTATTTGAATTTTTTAATAATTTATTATATTTTAAAATTTGTCTGTTTTTACACGCAATATATTTGGATGTTTCACGCTGATTTAATGTATCTATGCAGCTTTTATAATCAAATGACGTCAGTATATTTTTTAACTCAATAGATGCCTTCTCTATAGCTGTATTAACTTTAAAGAGGTTGTAACGGTTTTCGCGGATGCATTGACATAACAATTTTTGACTTGCCTGTTTTAAGATCTTAGCGCTTCCACGTATGTCCTTTTTAGCGGTAATCTTGACGCACGTTGGAATGAGACTGTGATCTCTGCATCTCTTCAAGAAGTTCAAAGATGTAATACTTCTTGCGCGCTTCGTCTGGAGATCTTCTAACCGGCGTATTTTATTCGCTGTTTCCAGTCCGTACTGGCTAACATACTGTTTTCTTATATTTACGCGAATTTTACTCTACTATGAGTAAAATTCGCGTAAATATAAGAAAACAGTATGTTAGCCAGTACGGACTGGAAACAGCGAATAAAATACGCCGGTTAGAAGATCTCCAGACGAAGCGCGCAAGAAGTATTACATCTTTGAACTTCTTGAAGAGATGCAGAGATCACAGTCTCATTCCAACGTGCGTCAAGATTACCGCTAAAAAGGACATACGTGGAAGCGCTAAGATCTTAAAACAGGCAAGTCAAAAATTGTTATGTCAATGCATCCGCGAAAACCGTTACAACCTCTTTAAAGTTAATACAGCTATAGAGAAGGCATCTATTGAGTTAAAAAATATACTGACGTCATTTGATTATAAAAGCTGCATAGATACATTAAATCAGCGTGAAACATCCAAATATATTGCGTGTAAAAACAGACAAATTTTAAAATATAATAAATTATTAAAAAATTCAAATAACAAAACCGGTAAATGGAACGTGAATGTACCGGCATCGACCACAGACACGCAAATACGTACGTCTAAAACGTCAACGTCAGTAGTAAATATTTCAAAACAAACTCTGGATGCAGCAACCGTTAAAGTACTTGAAAAAGGCCTAAATTTTGCAATAACACCACGTAGAATTCCCTTCGAAGAAATAATCTGCAATGTCGAGGACTGTTTGACGAAAAACAACTTACGCAAAGAGGATATGGAGGCTATACGTCAAGACATTTCTTCCGTCTTACGTCGAAGTAAATTGCCGAAACCAAACCTCTCTAAGGAAGAATCAATTGCTCTCAGAAACTTGCGTGCGAGGTCAGATATTACAGTACTCCGTGCAGATAAAGGGAACGCTACGGTAGTCATGGACACATCAGATTACGATACAAAAATAGAACAACTTCTGTCGGATAAAAGTACGTATAAAATCGTTAATAAAGATCCAACGAATAAAATATTAAAAGAAACTAGTGACTTAATAAAGAAATACTCCGACAAATTAAAAATTGATGTCAAACTACCTACATGTGCAAAATCACCACGCTTATATGGCCTACCAAAAATACACAAAATAAATGTACCTCTACGTCCAATTGTAAGCCAGATCGACAGTCCAACTTATAAACTGGCTCAGCACGTAGCGAAGGTACTGTCACCACTCAGAGGCAACACAACAGCATATGTGAAGGATTCCTACCAATTTGTGAGTGAGATTAAAGACCTACAACTCACTCAGAATGAAACAATGGTGAGTTTCGATGTACAGTCTTTATTCACATGCTTACCGGTACAAGACTGCATTGAAATTGTACGAAGGAGACTAGTGGAGAACGACATGCCAGAAGAATATGCAATAATACTCAAGCACTGCCTTACAACTGGCTACCTGTTGTGGAACCACAAATACTACATACAGGTGGATGGCGTGGCTATGGGCTCTCCAGTATCCCCCATAGTGGCTGACATCTACATGGAGGACTTCGAGGATCGAGCCCTAAGGACAGCACCTATCTCTCCTAGATTTTACAAGAGGTATGTAGATGACACTTTCACCATATTACCAACAGACAGTACTTGCATATTCCTAGAACACCTTAACTCTATAAATAACAATATTCAATTTACCATGGAGTTAGAGGCAAACAAAACACTAGCTTTCCTAGATGTACTTATAATCAGGAATCCTGATCATAGTTTAAGCCATTCTGTGTATAGAAAATCTACCCACACAAACAGGTATTTGAACGGTGCTTCTCACCATCATCCTAGACAACTCTCTGCCGTTGGTTTGTCTCTGTTTCAGAGAGCTCGTGGGATCTGTGACGAGAAACACCTGGACGCAGAGCTACAGCACGTCAAGCAGGTACTGCGAGACAACAACCTCCGAGCACCGCGTCAGCGTCACAGATCCCGGAGAAAGAAGACAGCCACAGTTGAGCGCCAGCCTGCCGTACTACCATATGTCAAAGGAGTCACTGACAAGATTGGCTACATCTTGAAGCGAGCTTCAATAAAAACTTACTACAAGCCGCCAACGAAGATAAGTCAATTATTACCATCTGTCAAGTGTCAAATACCTTTACAAGATGCAGGGGTCTACAAATTAGACTGTGAATGTGGTCTCTCATATATAGGGCAAACTAAGCGGAGTATAGAGACACGCGTCAAAGAACACATAGCTGACATAAAACACCAACGGTCGACAAAGTCTGCTGTGTATCAACATACTCAACAAGGTACCAACCACTATATCAGATTTGATAAGCCACAAATTCTCGCTAAAGAACACCGATTCCTACCAAGGATGATTCGCGAGGCTATTGAAATCAAAAAACATCCTAATTTCAATAGAGAGGATGGTTGGAACGTACCACCAGCTTGGGAGCCAGTACTAAAATTAATTGAACCCAAGGAAAATAAGAACACAGCACGACTTCCAGACACAATAAGCTCATTCTGCATGAATAGGAACGGTTAAAAGTAATAATTTATAATTGTATAAAAAGCGGGGTATGTAACAATTGATTCATTATTCGGACACCCACCACCTCAGTCCCCCGAGATCATGGACGCTGTAAAGGGTCCGAAACGTCGGGAAATAATTTAATTTAATTAAAAATCGTTAAACTGTAAAGTTTTTAAAACAAATAAACGCGATAAAATCCGATTTAGACTTTTAATTAAATGAGTAAAATTCGCGTAAATATAAGAAAACAGTATAATCACGATCGCTAGCGTAATACAGCAGTACGTTTACTACGTTCATTTCTACCACTGTGTAGGAACTAGCTACGGATGAGCAGTGAGGACACCTTCTCTCATTGACCGTAAGAAACAGCGGTAATAAATCCTTCACCGTTTTTCTATAAGAATATGTTAATGTTTCAAAAATTTACTAATGACGTGATTGTGTGTAAAATTCTATTAGTAGTTAGTAATGTGTATTCTATATTTAGACGATTTTTGTGTTCACACACAGCTCGGGCACGTGTGCAATTTGTTTATACCGTGTTTTATGGACGGGTTGCCATGCGGACTGCTCCACTAGCGATGTCGAAAGAAAATCGTACTGCTAGTCATATTACACTGAAGCTCTTTAAAAAAAAGATTATTTGAATTTTATAACTTTATTTATATTTAATATAGGCTCTAACCGATGGCAAACGTCACGCGCGGATGTTGGTATAGAACTGACTCGTTTCGTTACTTTAAATATCGTCGGCTTTCAAAAGTGCCGATAAGGAAAATAGGGAGAAGTAGGAATAAATACGACTCATTTAGTCATTTATATAAAACTAGTATATACTATACATTTCATATAAAACAGTACGTAATACAATTTTTACCGGGCCATTTCTATAGATGGGTGATATTTAGGATTTTTTTGCACTTAGATTTACACACTTAAATGTATAATGTGGAAAAACAAAGATTTGGTGTAGTGGTTATATGTATAATAGCACTGGCCGCAGCGTTAGCAGTCGTCGGTTAGAACCTCCTTCATGCCTTCATGACCAATACTTCTGTAGGCCATATTGATTTTATCGTAGTTTGGGCTTTTGTATTTGTATTATATTTTTCCGGAACTCCAAACTATCCTCCAAAATTCCTCTCATCCTACTAGGGCCTGTTGAGTGTAAAACATTCAAAACATTGTTTAAGGGATGAGGATTACAGTGTAAGATGAAATTTCATTATGACATATTAATATAGCCTTTATATTATTAAGAATAAAGGTGAAAATCCATAATATTTCGTATTAAAATATTACGTTACAATATTCTCACTCTATTATTAAACAAAGATACGATCTGGCCTGTTTTTGCCAAATGGTCACCCGTGTAACTATTAATTATCTACCGTACAAGTTTCATCTTTTGATCTCCGCCTCTGTAATAATTATTTTGTCGTTTAAAGTATTGCGATTTTAAATTATAAAATTTGACGTTTACGAGCATATTTTAATTCGACAAGATTTAATAATTTCATCTTGTATATTTTTAGGTATTCATGTTAGATCAGCAATATTAAAATATGAAACTGTACTGTTGCCTGTAAACCACCCACTGCTGAGCGAAGGCCTCTTCTCCATATAAAAGAAAGTTTGGAGCTTAATCCACCACGCTACTCCACTGCGGGTTGGCGGATAATTTCCTTATAATGGGTAACGATCGTTATCAGGTGTCTATGATAACAACCGGGACCGACGGCTTTACGTGCTCTCCGAGGCACGGTGAGGAGACCCACAAAGACATACACCCAGATCGAAAACAAATATTTGTACAAATACAAATATCTGTCTCGAGCGGGAATTTAACCCGCGATCGCCGCGGCGTGTGGCGTTGAGGCAACTACTCGCACCTGACTGCCCACAATAGGTCCCGCCTGTGGCGTCCACAGAGGGTCATGGCGGTCAGGGCCATACGCGGCTACCGCACGGTAAGTGTCGAGGCTGCCTGCGCATTGGCCGGAACCCCCCCGTGGGACTTAGAAGCGGAAGCGCTCGCCGAAATTTATCGGCGGGTGTCGGTGGCGCGGGCGGGGGGCACTAATCCCTCGCCGAGCGAAATCACCGCATGGCGGGACGACGCCCGCCGCACCACCTTCACACGGTGGAAGGCTCGGCTGGAGACGCCCCGGGCTGGTCTTCGCACCATAGGGGCACTTCAGCCGATATTGGAGGAGTGGACAGTGCGGCAGCACGGAGTCCTCACCTTCCGACTCGTGCAAGTGTTGTCAGGGCACGGCTGCTTTGGCAAATACTTGCACGTTGTCGCAAGGAGGGAGATGACTCCGGGCTGCCACCACTGCGACTGCAGCGAGGACTCGGCGCAACACACGCTCGAGTCATGCCCGGCCTGGGCTGAGCAGCGCCGGGATCTTGCTGCAGTCATTGGAGAGGACCTGTCACTGCTGGCCGTTGTGCGAGCGATGGTCGGCAGTGATAGGGCCTGGACCGCGGTCGCCGCCTTCTGCGAGGACGTAATCTCGCGGAAGGAGGCGGCGGAGAGGGCCCGGGAGGACTCACTCCTCTCGGACCCAATTCGCCGCCGGCGCGCGGGGCGGCGCAGACGCGCTCACATGCACCTGATGCCGCCCTAGCCGAGGCTGCGGACGGTAGGGTCGGGGATTGCCCACCGTCCGCCGAAACAGCCTACCGCGAAGGTGCGATGCCCAAGTGCGCGGGGCGTCGCACAGGGGAGAGTGCCTGATGGGGCTGCCGCCTGCGGGCCACGGAGCAACGTACGCGGTACCCGTGGTCTGCCTTGTAAGGGCGGGTGAGGGCGCACGGCGGGTTATTTTAGTGGGTGAGGGCCCCACACTACCCCATGGTCTCCCCGGACGATGGGGTGTGCGGTTAGGTACATTTTTTCCCGCCAAAAAAAAAAAAAAAAAAAAAAAAAAAAAAAAAAAAAAAAAAAAAAAAAAAAAATAACTACTCGCACCACTACACCAAAACGGTCGAAATATGAAAATATTGAAATAACTATTTTGGGAGATTCGATTGCAAATTTCTCACGTAGACGACTATAATATACTAAATACTTTATCTTGTCGGTAAACGTTCTAGTGTAGTGTTGATATGACATCATAAGCAACTGACGACGATCGTTACTCTTGGTAAAGGGCATCTGCCAACTCTCTAACTACTCGGAGAAGAGGTCTTCGCCCTGCAATTAGACATAGCATATTTCCGTTTATTTTAGTTCAATTCAATCTTACTTCCGTATTTTTATAATCATAATAGAATCGTATTCAAAACTAAGTCAGATGTGACCTTTATTTGTCGAGGTTACTACTCACTTCTTAGCTACCATGTAAAGCGTCAAAATTTCATAACTTCATTGCTCTATATCTTCGTCGGTATGTTTTTTTTTTCTTCTTTTCAAATGAATAATATTTGAAATCGGACAGTAGTCTTTTAGATAATCGTATACAAACACACAAAATTACACTCGCAATATAAACTCATTTGATCTTTTAGTAGTATAGAATTTTGTTAAAAAAAAATAAACCTTCCCAAATTAGACTCTGAAAATTTAAGATTGTCTTATCCGCCTATATAGAAGTCAAATTAGCTAAAAATCTATCAAAGAAGAACAGAATCGAATCCTCCTAGGTTAAATAAAATTGGCTTAATAAAACTCTACCTACGTCTGCATAATCCCTGTTGAAAAATATCAACCTGATAACATACTCGTCTCCTTGTAGAATCTGTAAAACGCAATATACTTTTAAAAATAAAACAACCCAAATTTCAAATGACCGAAACAAAAACAAGTAATACATCCGTGTTCACTTACGAGACATTCTATATAACGAAAATGCGAAAATAATTGTCCCATTTTAACATAATTACACGAACAACAAGGAAATGTTTCTTTCAACAATATGCGTCCTAAATCCGGGAACGCAGTGTTTGGTATTTATGCAATTATTTTATTTTAATATAATCTTGGATTAATAATAAATATAATATTACATATATATTATATATTTAATAATTTATTATCTTGATTATCCTACTAGGAACTACAATTTAATGTTTTCTAGCATACGTACATCCACGGCAATCTTTAATATACTAAACTGGGGTGTGTGAATATTATAGTGGGTAGGTAATTTTCATTTGTTTTTCGCCATATTGTCATTTGGTTATCAGAAGCTGATATAGAGGGACTTGTTGATCTCGCCTCCAGTAACGGCCCTGTGCCCGTGTCGGGCCGGGATGGGAATCCGGTCCTGCTAGATACGGCGTCGTCGGGACTGTTCAGATGTGAGCCGGACAGTCCCCATGGAGGAAAAGTCTGGCCTTTTCGCCGAGGCCAGCCTGTCGCTGGAGGGATCCTGTTATTCCTGTGATCCTGTCCCTCTAATTAAAGCGCAATAACTCCCGCAGGGGCTTAATACGGTATTCCACTCCCAAAGTGCCGAGTCCGACACAGGTCTAGGACTGCTGACCCGGGCATCCTGGATATCATCCATAAATGTATTCCGCTGCGACAAAAAAGGGGACTTGACCTGGGAAAGTATTCAGTGTCCAGTGCATAGCTAGCAATATCTTTGGTCGTCCTCAATCAACATTCTTCTTACTAAAATCTTTTATTTATGTTCACCTTTATAATATGAGTATAGATTATAGTTAATGACGTATACATACATAAACAAGAAAATCATAATTCATTTATAATTTCATATGTTTAGATAAATAGTCGTATAATTAATGAAAATTAATGTTTTAGTACTGAGAGGGAAGAAGAAAACCGAGCGAAATATATTTGAGCGGAAAATTTAGCATTTCATAAACAATTAATTCTCTAAATTTAGTGTTATCTATTAAAAACACGTCTTTCATCTTTATTATTATATAGTTGTAATGATTTTCAGTTTCACCTCGCGCCCCAGTTCAATACATAAATAATAAATATTAAAACAATAGATATAGAACGTTAAAACAACGAAAGATTGACTGACAGCTCACATTAATGTGGGTGTTTTACTATTGTCTATTATGAGCTTTCGTTTCTATAGAGCAACGTCCTTTCAAGAGACCAACTAAGGTATCTTGGGCTTTTTTTGTCGCAGGGGAATCCATTTACGGATGATATCCAGGATGTCCGGGTCGGCAGTCCTAGACCTATGTCGGACTCGGCACTTTGGGAGTGCAATACCGTACTAAACCCCTGCGGGAGCCTTCAGCCGCTTTAATTGGAGGGTTTGTTTGGGAGGATCTGCAGGCAACAGGATCCCTCCAGCGACAGGCTGGCCTCGGCGAAAAGGCCAGACTTCTCCTCCATGGAGACTGTCCGGCTCACCTCTGAACAATCCCGACGACGCCGTGTCTAGCAGGACCGGGTTCCCATCCCGGCCCAACACGGGCACAGGGGCGTTACTGGAGGCGCATTAAGTAGTGCCTCCTACGCACCCCCATTCGTCGCTCGCGGATGGAGGCCACGTCGGCGGCCTCCTCTCTCAAGGCATCTTGGGCTGAACTGAGATGGCCTAGTGTCCAATATCCTAAGTTTATTGACCCAGTATTGTAAAGATCTTCACTCAATCTTCTATAAAACATTGTCACAGACAAATCTAGATCAACAAAGATTTTCATGGAGTTAATTTTCGAGTTCGTCTCTGATTGTTGAAAAAACTTGTCTTTCTAATTATCCTATCGTTTTATAGTAGAAGCAAGAAAAATAAATAATCTTTGAATTATTATTCTTGTAAGAAAAAGAAGTTTGATGAAAATATTAAACGAGCAGGCAGGTCACCGTAGGTTGAATAGTAGCGGGCAGATGTACTAGGTATATACCATACGAGTATAAGTTACTAGCTAAAGAAATGAGTACCCAAAAAAAGAAGGAAGGATATTGGTTTCCAGCTCTTTCAGTCGCCACACAAAATACAACAAAATAACCCAATTCCTATCGACTTAATGTGACTAAATTATGCATACTTAGGCTTTATTACGATACTGTTGATCAATGGCCTAGCTCTACATCTGTCTTCTTGATGAGAGAATAGACATTTTCCTTCTAGCTAAATTAGGACTTTTTAAAATCTTACAAAAATTTACTTCAAAAGGTGTACTATTTTATAATATGTGTGCTATATATATATCAGGCGACTTGAAGAGAGTCGCCGGAAGCCGTTGGTTGGAAGCTGCTTCGAACCGGTCGCTCTGGAGGTCGATGGGGGAGGCCTACGTTCAGCATTGGACATCCGATGGCTGATATAATGGTGCTATGTATTATTCTAATTCCCAGCCCAACTGTAAATATTACGTGTATTATATTAAATAAAATTAATATTTTTATCTTTTAATTGACTATTTTTAAGTAAATTTTTTCGTATATAAGTTGTACTTGATACTCTTTAGTGTAATAAGGTCAACTGAGTTGTTTTGCAAGTAACAATTAATAGCAGCATCAATATTTAATTACTATTTGTCATTTACCATTAGAGTTCAATTGTGTAGATCCTTAACAAAGTCCGTCTTAAAAAAAACTGCGCCTGTCTGTCTATTTGCGATAAACTCAAAAACTACAGCACGGATTTTTATGCGGTTTTTACCAATAGTTAGAGTGATTCATGAGCAATGTTTAGATACATATACATACCCCGGGCGCAGGCAGGGCGGGCTGCTAGTGAATAAATAAAATATAATAATAATAAAGAAATTCAGTGGGCCTTAATAGAATAAAATCCTATGTTGGGAAATGGGAGTCATGAAACGCACAACATAAACACAAAAGCCCAGAACATCTGTATGGCCTATATTTGTCATGAATGGGAATAGAACCTGCGATAAATAGCGTAACAGTCAGTTCCTGTGACCAGTGTGCTATACTTCATCATCATCAGAACATCAGCATATTTTTATATAACCTAAGTAACTTCAAATAATACTAGAACTAGCGGCCCACCCCGGCTGCGCCCGGAATTTGTATATATTCTTAAACCTTCCTCATGAATCATTCTATCTATTTGTGAAAACCGCATGAAAATCCGATCAATACTTTTTGAGTTTATCGCGAACAGACAGACTGACGCGACGGAGGACTTTGTTTTATAATATGTAGTGATTACGCAAATGGACTAAGAATCTACAAATATATGTCTACAAGAAATATGTATGACTAGAGGCCGCCCGCGACTTCGTCCGCGTGGAAACCCTATGAGCGACTCCTTCCCCCACCTCACGCGCCGCTCGTCGGACCGCCTGCGCACGGCGCCGCCGTGCCGCTAGATCGCGCATTCAGTTTTCAGAAGCGATAAATGTATCTATTTTCAATTGGGAATCAATCCCGCGGGAACTCCGGGATAAAAAGTAGCCTATGTGTTATTCTGGGTCTTCAGCTACCTACATACTAAATTTCATCGTAATCGGTTCAGTAGTATTTGCGTGAAAGAGTAACAAACATCCATACATACATACTCACAAACTTTCGAATTTATAATAGTATATAGTAGGATGTAAAGATGTGACAAGTACGTATGTCTACAAAAAAAGAGAAATCACCCGAAAAATGGGCTCTGAAAACTTTGAGAGTTCTAAAATAAATAAACCGCTAAAATACTTTCTACTATGTACCTGCCAATAATCACAGCTATAAACAAAGAATTTCGTAATACATTTGTGTTTACTCAATACACAATGATTAAAACAATGCCAAAATTCGACCTGATTAATCTTATTTTCGGAAGGCTATCGACCTGAGCTGGATGATCAACCAGCAAACAGAGATCGATTGGAATTAATATCATTTCAAAGTTGAACACTAACCCAATTATGATATTCTTGATGTTTAAGAGCAATTTGTAGCCAAGATATTCGTCTGTTATTAGCGCGGAAATAATCATGCCAATTTATAGCGTCAAATGCTTTTATTTTTTGATTGATAGATGCGTCTCGATGACATTTTGAGTGTTTTTAACTTTGGTTCTTGTGGAATGTTGATAATTTGTTATGCATATGGCTTTGTTATTGGATATATACTATATTTTAATAATTTTTAGGAACAAAAATAAATCTTCTCTTAAAGTTTCGGTTGCCATTTTTTTTTTTAATATATCGAAATTCTATTACAAAAAAAGTTAATACAGGAAAATATTAAGAGGTGGTATATTTTTCTTAGAAGTTGGCTTCTTTTATTAAATTTAATGTATTCAGCTTAGAATGTGATTGAGAATTAAAAGGGTTAAGACCTCTTCTCTACATAGGAAAAGGGTTCAAGCTTAATCAACCACGCTGTTCCACTACTGATTGGAGATAATATCCTTACCATGAGATACGATCGCTAACAGGTGTTTATGATAACAACCGAAACCAACGGCTTTATTTACTCTTCGAGGCATGAGTCTACCAGAAGGACATAACCAGATCAGAAATAGAAATATTTGCGACTACAAATGTAGAGCCCCCGAGAGCCCCGAGCGGTTATCGAATCCGCAACCGCTGACGTTAAAGCGAATATTTGCACTACTAAACCATAACGGTTGTCAATATTTGAACAATCAAAATAAATAAAATAAAACGGAATTAATTAATTTAGCGTACAAACGCAGCTCATAGTTCAAAACAATAAAAATATCCTATTTTTATACGTGTATAATTTTTGTACTACGATTTTAAAATAAATACATGCCATTCATATAACAAATTTATTTTTAGTCTCAACTTTAACAATGCTTAAAAGATAATACAAACAGTACACACAGATAATATTCAATGTTTATTTTTAAACGTCATTTTAGAATCAATAGACGTGCTTCGTTTTGTCAATCGTCGACAATACACTTTTAGAACGGAATTCGCATTTAAGATATTTTATAGGTGTTCTTTAGATTAAACGATAATAATACTGTATAGCAAAAGATTAAAAAAAAAGAAAATATAGGTAGGTATCTATATAAACTGTACAATATATAAATTTTAAAACAAAGGAAAAATACACTTAGGTTTTCATAAGCATCTCCTAAATCGACGATCTTTAGGGAATACTCTAGTGAATATACAAAAAAATAAACCCTCTTTTTTCTTTTTTAAATATATCAAAATATATAGATCAAATATAATAATGTATATAATATATGAAAATGAGATTAAATTTTTAAAAGTTTATTTAAATAAAAATACACTTTCTAAACATTAATCAGTGGAATTTCACTAATTTTAAGTGACTATTTACTTTTTATAATGTAAGAATCGTACCACGCAGAATTAATGACTATTCAAATGTATGAATATGAGAATATCGGAGTCCACTGATTTGATCATTGATGTGTGTTAGTGAGTATTCACTAACTTATTATTGAAATTCACTAATATGTAGTGAATACAACTTCACTAACATAATGAAAATTCCACGGATTCTCATTTAGAGAGCATCCATAGATGCATGTTTATTTTTAATTATATAATATTTACGTAACCGAAACTATAATAGTTTTATAAAACAACCTATTTATGTCTGTAGGTATATAAACAGAGATGTTAAGTTTTGAAATTTTAATCGATTTTCAACACGCTATAAATGTTATAAATAGTTCGATTTTGTAACTAAGCTATTTCTAAATCGGTTAGATTTTTCGAGTTGAAATATTGTGAAAACAATAAAATCATGTATAGGTGCCTACATATATATTTTGGACTACGTAGTGTGAGTGTGACGTTCGTAGGTATTTTTTTACTAGAGATTCCGCGAATAGTGATTTGGCCGAATACCGAATATTCGGCGACCGAATGTTCGGTAACAGATGTGTGCATTTATTAGTGTGTTCATTTAGTTATTACATCACATTGTGTTACTGATAATTCTTATTAAAAATATGAGGATGTAGATAAAAGTTCTGTGGCAAATTAGATTGATTTTTATTTGAAAACTGCCTGCTTAAACCGGAATGCAAACTCTTACAAATAATGGTCAGTAAACGCAAAACCAAATCCAGTCCTTACAAAATTCGCTAAGATTTATCTATCGTCTCCTGGCAGTAGTGTTTAAAATAAGCGGGTATTATTTATGAAGAAAAATGCAGTCAATTTGCCTTCAACAAATACTGAAAAAATTATTTTCATTCATGACAACTTGCCACTGATAGATTTTAATTATTAAAATATTTATTATTATTTAGACTTTTAATTAAATATTAAAATATTTTTTGTGATTGAAATAGAAGAATATTTGAATAAAATTTGAGTTTTTTTTAATATTCGGTATTCGGCCGAATACTGTATGATATTCGGTCGAATACCGAATATTTAAAAAAAGTAGCCGAATAGTCCGAATACCGAATAGTAGCCGAATATTTGTGACATCCCTATTATTGACTCTCTAAAGATTTAATACACGCTGTGGCCACATATATCTTCGTGTACTATAATCGTTTCTGAAATATGGGTCTGTGGTGAGTCTTAATGGTGTTTACCACTAGATACAAACATAGTAACAACATTACAATAATAATAATAATAAAAAACATCTAATAGGTACTCCTCTCTCTACGATCTTGAGCCGACCTTCATAAATTTCAGATCATTCTTATAAAGATGCTATTTTTATTTCCTTGTAAGAAATAAAGTGTTGTAATTGTAAATTGTTTTAAGATTTGAATCAAAATGTTCGTAATGTTGTAATGTATACCTACTCTTTAAACATGAATCAGTGAAATTTTCATTAATTAAGTTAGTGAAGCTGTATGCACTAAATATCAGTGAATTTCAATAACAAGTTAGTGAATACTCACTAACACACATATTCAATGATCAATACAGTGGACTCTGATATTCACATATTCATACATTGAATAGTCACTAATTCTGCATGGTATAATTCTCACATTGATAAAAAATGAATAGTCACTTAAAATTAGTGAAATTCTACTGATTCATGTTTAGGGAGTACGTAATATGACGTGAAATGATCCAGTGAAAAGAAAATATGAATTGACAAGCTTTGGAAGGAATTCTCAGACTTCTAAACTTCTCCTTCAAAAGCAAAAATAGTCTTTGTCCAGCTGTGGGCTTATAGCACAATACAGTACGGTATCATATGTAAAAAGTCCCATAAATAATTACGTTTTCCTGTTTTGGGTGTGCATGACATTTCAAATTTATTTTACTCATATTATCAAGTATCAACAGCCGTTCTGGTGTAATGGTGCATATACTCAACGCCTGCGATCGCTGGTTCAATTCCCGCTTGGGTCATATATTTGTATCTGTACAAATATTTGTTTCTGGTCTGGGTTCTTCTCCCCACCGTGCTTCGAAGAGCGAGTAAAGCCGTCTATCCAGGTTGTTATCATAGACAGAAAAATATGCGCCAATCCGCAGTGGAACAGCGTGGTGGATTAAGCTTCAACTCTTTCGAATATGAAGAAGAGGCCTTTGTAAATTAGTGGCACGTTTACAGGCTGATTCAGTTCAGATTATAGCGGTATTAAAATCTTTATAGTGATCATCATGTTACTTATTCGTAGTACTCGTAAATTCATCTTAGAAAGATGTTAACGACACTCAGAACAATAAATCAATAAAATTATGACAATATCATAGTTCTGAAAATACTGTCGGTAAACTGAAATAATTTGAACTGGAACAAGTCAATAACCTGCTCGAAATTTTATAATAACACGTGTATTTTGATACAGCGGTATTTATACATTTTATAATGTTAAATTAAAGAAGCGGAAAATATTTCCGTTTGAAAGTATTTCGAAAACATTTCGCAAGAATTTATTTTTTTATGTCTTTGTTTATTAACTTTCTCAGTTAAGTTATGTATAGCGAGAGAACAAACGTATTTAATAAAGGAACATTAATAAATATTTAAAGTCTACTAAAAACGAAAAAAAATTGATATTGGAGGGGGGGGGGGGTAACTTAAAGGCACATTTTTAATTATTTTTTTATAAATAAACAATTAACGAACAAACAATTACTTATAACGAACAGTCAAGAACATACGACGAACTAACAATATATGCAAATGAAAATTGGAAAAACAAAAAAAAAAATTTGTGGTGCTAAATTCAGTGACCCGACTATTTCTTAGCTACAGAAGTCAAAAGAAATACTAAATTTTTCAACCCAGCACACTTCACTCTGTTTATAACTGCTAACTTCATATCATTTCTATTTCCTACACTAGCGCTATTTCGGCGAGTGTTCGAAGAATAATTTGCTGTTTACAAGTGGACACTTTTTCAACTACTCCCCCTTACAAGACGGTTCTCCTTAATTCTAATCTTTCTGCATGAAAGAAAGTGTCAATAGATTCACACATCTTTGTCATTTATATATTATGTATAACAAAAAAATTATATACAAACTGGAATACGCACGTGCACTCAAAAAACGTTCTTAAGAGAGGGATTGCATCTCTTTCTACCATGGATTCAAGCCAACTCGTAGAAAAGAGACAAAATACCAACGAACTGCTCGAAACGATTTTTTCACTTGTTGGAAACAAATGTAAACCTTATGTCGGTTATTTCAAGGTACATATTTGAACATACAATTTTATTAAGTTAGCGTTCCAGTTATGATATAAATTTCTTGATATATAATCTCCTACAGAGTAATAATTTGGCTATTAAAGACTTTTTATAATAAATTATAATTTATTAATTGTCAATTGTAAAATCGTTCGTGTGATTTAGGAAAGAAAAAAAGGAGAAATATATAAAACGTTTCAGTCACCTGGAGTTGAATGTCAATGGCCGAAGATATATTTTGCTCAGTTAAATAGGTCGGCTCGAGTCATTGTTGCCCGGATGCTGGAATTGTATTTGTAATTTTTATTTATATTTATATAAAATAGTATTTTCTATTATTTAGTATAATTTTCACGATAACTAAATATATTATACTTATTTAAAATAAACCATAAACACACACAAACACGAGTATGTAATCTTGTAAGAGGTAGTGCCATGCTGCTTTGCATCCGTATTGGTCCGGCACGACCGGGGTGGTACCTCTCGTTCACATGATGCTGGCGTAAAGTGACAGCTATGCTGTCGTGTTTCGTGCGGTTTGTGAGTATCCGGTGGCCTATTTTTATGGGGAAAAAGAGGGCAATGCATCTGCATCTTCTTGTGCAGATGTTCATGGGCGTCGGTAGTCACTAAAAGGCTCCGACTGCTCGTTTGCACCCAATACTATTTTTAAAAAAAATGATAAAGGTCTGCTGTTGTGCACGCATCACGGAAAAACTACTGGAAATATTTCAATTAAATTTTCTAACTTTCATTTCTTAGACACTTAATCCTTATCTAGAAAAAAAAAATGTTACGATATTTTCATTTAATACAAACTTATTAAGGCTTTAAGAAATAACGATTTTTAGTACGAGTTTAGTGATGTGTATTTCTTGCCTTTAAATCTTTTTGTTCTCTGCACATAAATTACATTGTTAATATTATAAACAACGCAGGTGAAGCTGCGGCTAACAGTTATACATCACGCAGTAAGTTTAGCCTTTGGTATAATTTGATCTCGTTCCTATCATGCAGTATAACTGCATCATACAGGTGTAACAACTTTGACCTACTTACAATTTGGAAGATTAACGCTCTAATTGCGTTGAAGGTAACTCGCATCTGTCATCTGTGTGATAAATATTGAGATAAACATACCTATAATTAAAGATTTGTTTTGTTAGTTTTGTGTTTTACAAAATGTATTTTTATTCAAATTTTTGAAAATAGACTTTTTTTTTTAATCAAATAATTTGAGCGCGTTTGACCTCCATGTTGTCTGATGGTAAACAAAGATGAAGTCTAAGGTGGAGCACGCAAACTCAAATAGTGCCTGTTCACTCTAAATTATAAGTATCGGGAAACAGTGACGCAGGAAGAGAATTCCATTCCTTTGCAGTTCTAATAATGAAAGAAGATGCGAACCGCGAGGTGCGAACCGGAGGAATGTCGACCACGTATGGATGAAATCCCCGTCCACGTCGTGTCGTCCGATGGTGGACTAAATAAGTTGTTTTTTTTTTCTGCCGATAGTTCTGATAGAGAAGATGTATCTTAAAAATAAACATGGATATGAGATTGTGCCTCTACAATCTGAAGCATGAAAGCTACCTCATGATGGTTTCTTTTCTCGCTAAACACGAAATTCTTTGTGAAATCTATTTAGCACTTAAGAAATAGAATAACGTTTTAACTTGGGTAAGCCCGCATCCTTCCAGTTAAGATGTCATAATATTATTGTTTAACTTTTAATAATTGAAAACTTAGAAAACATTTTAATCGCTTATTTTTTTTAATAATAAACATACGGCGAGTTGCCCGAAACCGTCGCTAACTTTCCGTTAGTTAAGTTGCAATTAATCTTAAAATTAGTTGATCTCATGATTAATTTAAAGCTGTTGGAATTAATCATCCGTTAGATAGGCCTTTAATTAAACTAATTTTTTTTGTTAATTTAATCAGATGTAGGTTTCGTGCAACAGATAATCACGATTCTTGTGATTAAATTAGTTTAATAAACACTTAAATTTAAAATTTGTTTCGTGCAACTCGGCGTTAGTGAATTAAAACAAAAAAGAAAGCAATTATTGAAAAAGACGTCATAGATTTAAGTTATGCCAATCTCTGCCAATTAATGTTAAATTTGTTTTTATACTTATCATTTTGTACTACCTTAGTTATTTGAAAGAGGATTATTTATACGTCCAACGCAGCCGGAAAAACAAAACTCTTATGATACGTTTTTAGTTTGTGAGTGTTTACATCAACCTTGTTTTCCAATTACAGCACTAAAGCGCATTATGCGGCATAATGCTTAAAGTTTATGTTTCAATTACAGCAACATTACGCATAATCGAGCATTCTCAAAAGTCCTAGTTTTCCAATTACAGCACTAAAACGCATTATGCGGCATAATGCTCAACGTTGATGTTTCAATTACAGCAACGCTTCGCACAATCGAGCACTCTCAAAAATAGTGCTTTTGTGTTCGGCGTAATGCGAAAATTAACATGTGTTTTTTCTTTAAGTTGGCAATTGGAAAAAAATTTTATTTATATTATTTTGATTAAATATCGTATATCGTTAATTCGTTAGAAACATAAAACATTGTTTATTGTTGAATTTTTTTTAAAGTTTTCGTCTTGTCATTCACTTTTTTTTTAAATTTTCTAATACTTTGTAGAAGGTTTTCAATTAAAAAAATTGTGCAGAAAATCAGAAAATTCTCGAAAACTTAACGACTATTTACACTTTACGCGTTGACAATTTGTGCGTTTGAATGTTGTATATCTAAAAGCTTACTATAATATATATAATTTTGAACTTTTTTAATTATTAATTATTCCAGTTGAAATTTAATATTCATAGCTAAGACTAACTTCTATAGTAGACTAACGTATATAGCTAAGACTAATATTCGAAGCTGACCTGACAGACGTTGTCCTGCAACGTCTGTCAGGTCAGCTTGTGTACAATATTTTAATCGTAGTATTTTGGCTAAAGTATTGACAGTTGGTACAGAACGAGGGCGGACTCTCAGTGTGTCAGTGACATATTGACCTCATATGACGTCAAGGAAACGTCTATTGTGTGTATTCCGAATTTGGCAAGAATACGCGGAAGTCTTCATTTGTAGGTGTCGTTGAGGAAAAGTCTTTTTCAAATAATAAGAAAATTAAATCTTTCAAAGTATTTAGAGTATTTTAAACTGTCAATCAAACCTAGTTAATTAGGTATTTGTATTATTTATTTAGTGGTGAGAGAAGTCACCTCAACGCTGGCAGTCCCGGGTTCTATTCACGCTCAGGTCAGGTATTTGTTTTTGTTCCATGTGTTTGGTTCTTGTTGATCATTTAACCGTGCCTCGGAGAGCACGTAAACCCTCGATCGGGGTTGTCACAGACACCTGATAGCGATTTGTAATGATGGTAGGGAAATTATCCTCTAACCTGTAGTAGAGCAGCGGGTGGATTAAGGTGTGAGTAAGTGACAAGAGGCCTTAGTTCAGCTGCGGGACGTTTATAAGCTGATTCATTCATACATTAGCTCATGCAAAAAAAAAAAAACAGACTCAATTGTCTTCACAATAATGAGAATTCGGAAACATCCAAAGCAAATTAAGATATCCTGGGCAATCAAAAATTGTACCAAGTCGTATAATTTTTGTCGCATCATTTGTCATGAACAAAGATAATATATTAATGAATTAATAAAACATTCACACCTTCGTATGTCAATAAAAGCGAGTCATTTCACTTTAAATCGCATTTTTCTAATAAATTTAAGAACGAAATTTGAAAATAGGTTAACAACGGTTTTCTTTGTTTTGTCGAAACTTGGCAAACACACTTCCTTATACTGGAGCCACACTAACGGGAAATACCTGCTTGAACTTGAGGTCTTTTTTTTTTTGTTACAACGCGTTGTCCCTAGTTAAAAAAGTAGTTTTTGCTAAATGCCGTTGTTAAAACTAAAATTAAAGCTAAAAAAAAGACGACAACCTATCAGTAAAAAAAAAACCTAACAACATATATATTTTATAAGTATTCGTACGATAATTTTTTTTTTCAAGTCAAAAAAGGGCGCCATCATAAAAACACTAGTTTTGAAGTCATAAAGTACCTGTAAAAAAATCTATTATGGCTAGTGACGCGATACCGAATATTTACCAAAAATTAAATAAAAATATAAAAACGATCGAACAAATAAATCGAACAAAAGATAAAAAAAAAAGCTATTGATTAAGAAATAAAAACGTTTTTGTTTATGTTGCGCCAACTTAAGAGAAAAATTTATTTGATTTTTTTATGAATAAACTAAAGTCGAACAAAAAAAAAATTGACGAACAATTAAGAACAAACGACGAACAAACGATTAGATTAAAATAATTGCAAAAACTAATTTACTGTCGCCAAGTTCAGGCAGGTACGGGAAATGACATTTAGCATCGCGATGAACGTAGGTCTAGCCACGCGATAATTTGAGAACAGCGTTCACATTGCCGTTTAGCGTTAGGTGATAGTTCAATTGGCGATATAGTATTAGTGCCAATTTATCGCCAAGAATGGGCATTCACGTTAAACCTTCAAGTGTAGCCATTCACTTTATCGCAATATTTATCGCGATGATAGGAATTGACGTTTCCTGTTAGTGTGGCCCCAGTATTAGTGGATATATTTTGTAAACCAGAGCAACTCCTAACATCTCTCTCTCTCTCTCTTTACATGCTCTTTTGTGACACATTTCAGTTTAATAGTGATCAAGTAAATACAACCACGATCATTCATAGACAAGGTTCTCCAGTAGACAGAGAGCGTTGATCCTTTGTATACTTTCTAAACATGAATTAGTAGAATTTCACTAATTTTAAGTGACTATTCACTTTTTATCAATGTGAGAATCGTAACACGCAGAATTAGTGACTATTTAATGTAACATATGAATATGTGATTAATAGAATTCTCTAATTCTTGATCATTGAAAATGTGCATGTGTATTAGTGAGTATTCATTAACTTGTTATTGAAATAATTCACTGATATGTAGTGAATATAGTTTTACTAACGTAATTAATGAAAATTTCACTAATTCATGTTTAGAGAGTACACTGTAATTCAGACTGAAGACAATAAAATGTTTTTTTTTTTTGTTTGTTAGCGAGGAGTTATGTTATATATTTATGGTAAATATTTCCAGGTCTTTGTTTTGTTAGTTAAAAATGACAGAAATACCTCTCGGTATTCGTTGAAATAACTTGAAACCTGTGGGACTATTATGTAACTTGCGCGATCGCGAGAAAACTCTGTGGTATCGAATTTAAATACTAGCTGATCCTCAATTAATATTGAGATTGCGGAAGTTACGTAATAGTCCCATGGGTTAAATATAAAATAATTTTATTAGATTAACGTTACTTCTGTTTATCATATAAGTAATATTTATTACGATCACTTCTGTACTAACTAAAATAGATTAAAATAATTTATATTCGCAATTAATTTTGTTCAAAATAGTTTTATTATTATGTGCAGTGGTTAAAATATAACGGTTAATTCAGGGAACGTACCCATACTACGTGATCCGTTCAGTGGGTCGGGGGTCTTCAAAAATATCACGCTTGGTCACAGGGGCGGGGGGTAGTCTTAGTTTTCGTCACGTAGTCAATATCTTCTAGAGAAATCTCGCGCTTTTTTGTGGACTATTCAAATACGGCGCGCAGTGTTTAGCGGTTTTTAAACTCACAAGTAACAACGCTATGCTGCAATACCACGTAGTAACTGACTACAGATTTTTTTAACTTTCTGTTTCCAAATAAATATTTTAAACTATATTAATTATGAATTACTACGTAAAAACTCAAGGGGGAGGAGGAGTCTTAGCAAATACTATGTGTGGTCTTACTAGACTAAGGGCCTGTTTTACCGGTAGCTGGTAAAGCTATCAGATGTATAGCGGTATCCAACTTGATAAAAGTTTATGTCATATTTTACTTCTTCACCAACAAACTTCCCTTTATCTGTCTTATATTTCTATTCGCAAACTATGAATCCAAAAGTAATAGTTTATTAGTTTAGGTTAAAAAGGTATTAATACCCTGTTATACCTCTTACGACGACCGTTCTGGTTACAGATATTTGTTCTTAATATTTCTATGGTTCTGGTGTAGTGGTGCGAGTAGTTGCCTCAACGCCGCGCGCCGGCGGTCGCGGGTTCGATTACCGCTCGGGACAGATATTTATATTTGTACAAATATTTGTTTCCGGTCTGGGTGTATGTCCTTGTGGGTGACTCTACCGTGCCTCAGAGAGCACGTAAAGTCGTCAGTCCCGGTTGTTATCATAGACACCTGATAACGATCGTTACTCATGGTAGGGAAATTATCCACCAACACGTAGTGGAGCAGCGTGGTGGATTAAGCTCCAACCCTGCTATATGGAGAAGAGGCCTTCGCTCAGCAGTAGGTTGTTCACAGGCTGATACTGTACAGTACAATACAGTATACCTCTTACTGATAAAGATTATCAGTAACTTATGTGCCCGATAAACTTTATCAGGAACTTCTGAAACAGGCCCTTAACAATACTGTTAAATTTCAAAACAAAAGCCAAATCGAATTCCCATACGAAAGTTTCCGTCTTGCAATGTTTAAAAATACGTATTTATTAAAATCGACTTACATAACGTTAACAAAAAAAATCTCAATGGGGTAACCACTTAACTTTATTTAATTTTTATTGTTTTTCTTTATAACACAGTTTGACGACGCGTTGGCGCAGTGGTCACAGCAACTGGCCGATGTGCTAGCGGTCGCGGGTTCGATCCCCGCACATGACAAATATTTGTATAGGCCATACAGATGTTTGTCGTGGTCTGGGCGTTTGTGCTTGTGTATTGTGTGTGTTTCTGGACATCTGACACAGGATTCACATCCTAATGGGGGCCGTTGAGTGTGAGACGTTTATTATTTATTAAAAAAAAAAACAGTTATATAAATATTCTGTAAAAATTTCATGTTCGTTTCTTATCCAGAGATAAAGCCCTGTGACAGATTAAAGCACTGACCGACAGCGGATTTTTTAGCAAAAGTCTTTAAGCTTTTTGTTTTGAATCCTTACAATATACATCTATGTATTAACATGAAGATATATCGAAGAGTTTCTTTTTTATATATTATTTATCGCATGATCGCTAAACACTATGATCAATAACAATACTTTAGAAACTTTTTACGATACTTCTTTTACAGTGTAAAGTAATAGGCCATAAAAAATTACGCTGTGACTTAAACGATCGGAGCTGTGATCATAAACGTCAAGAAATCTGGCCAGATGGTGGCGTGTTATAAATTGCAATACAGTGTGAATAATAAAAAAAATTACAAGTCTTATTTTGGTTCATATTTTTGTATTATTTATTGATGATGGTGACGACGGTTCTAGTGGTGTGTTGATGCAAGTTCCATTTTCGAAAATCACAAGTTCCATCCATTAGGATATGTTTTTGAAAAAAAAATTCTTTCCGGTCTGTGTGCCTCACTACCGTGTCTCCATTTTTTTAATAAAAACCTGACATACTCACTGTTTTTAGTAGGGTAATTTTACTATATTCATTATGTTAAATATTTATAAGGAGACACACACACACACATATGCATTGATGTAGTCGCGACCCGGATCCAGAGAGGCTGCTTTTCCTCTATGTCCACAGACCCGAAAGACGCCGTTTGAACGCAGATAATAAGAATGAGAGACTGATCATTTGGAGTCATTCATAAATAATAGATAGGTATATAGAGCAGTAATTATCCTCCAACCAACTATGAAGCATTGTAGTAGATTAAGCTTTAAACTCTCTTCCAAAAAGGAAAAAGTCTCATTTCCTTTGTTGTGGAACATTCCATCCATCTCAATTAAGTTCCCTATAATAATTCTTTTCTTCTGTAAGTTTAAGAGTGATGTGAATTGTGAATTTCCTCATCAAACAGATTATATGATGACAAAATACGTTTTAAATACAATTAATACTTCTGGAGAGTATTATTAGTACTTAGTTACAATTTTTGTATTATTTTATAAATAAATGTATTATTCTATATTATTAGGTATATATGTTTTTTGACTATTGAGTTTCTATGGACGATATAAACAATAGGTTGGTGAATACTGTCCATACAGTCAAAGGCCGATTTTACTGACCCAGCCGTAAGAGTTGCCCCCGGAAACTCTCTGACTAAACTCAAAATCTCATAGAAGAACGATGCTCATTAAACCTGCAGTCCTGTGGTGACGCTGAAACATATGGGTGAAGAAAACCGTATTAAAGATACAATAAAGTGAAATCAAGGCTCCAAAGTTTTCTCAAGAGATTCATCTGCTTAGTAAAAGCCGGTTGTCGAAGTTGAATGTAGAAGAGAATGGAGGTAAGGTGTCATCCAGAGCGGAGACATCGTGTAAGGTTGAGAAGTTTTACGGACAGTTGTATACCTCGGCTAGCCAACCCGTTCGTAGCTCGGCTGAAGATCCGAGAGCCGGCGTTCCCCGAAACTTTTCCGAAGACATCCCTGGAATCAGATTCCACGAGATTAGTATGGTTCTGAGACAGCTTAAAAACAACAAGGCACCAGGTAAAGATAATATTCCGTCAGAGCTTCTGAAAGCAGATGGAACACCGGTACTTTAAGTCCTACAGAAACTTTTAAATACCGTCATGCTTGGGGGCGTAACGCGAGAAGCCTGGAACAGAAGCGTGGTGATGCTCTTCTTCAAGAAGGGCAATAAAATCATCTTGAAGAAATACAGGCCCATTTCGCTTCTGCGCTACGTTTATAAGTTATTCTCTAGAGACATTGCGAATCATCTGACGGGCAAGTTAAATGAATTCCAGCTTCCCAAACAAGTCGGATTCCGTAAAGGCTATATAACCACCATACATACAATGAGACAAATTATACAAAAGTTTGAGGAGAATAATTGGCCATTGTGCTTGGCGTTCTTATATCTTGAGAAAGCCTTCGATTCGATTGAAACTTGAGCAGTGCTGCAGTATTTCCAGCGGACCACATTGACTACCGGTTTATCGAAGTTTTGCAGTGTTTGTATAATCATATGTTGGTTAGAGTACAGGAGCATAGTACGAGAGCAATTCCATTGCAATGAGAAACATCTTGACAGACAGATAGGGAGAAGTTATCCCCCTGAAACTGTTTACTGCATTGGACAACGCTTTTAAGCTCCTGAAATGAAAAGCATTCTGTATCAATATAAACGGAGCATGCATCACTCATCTTAAATTACTCACATTCGCTGATTCGAATCAGTCGCTCTGGAGGTCGACGGGGGTGATTTACGTTCAGCATTGGACATCCAATGGCTGATATGATGATGATAATTAAATAAATGTAAAAGTAATAAACAAAAAACTACTTACACTCAACTGTCCCCAGTAATATGACATACCGTGTGTGCCAAAAAAATACAGTACAAACACAAGCAAACACAACCAAACCATAACAAACAAGTTTTGACAAATGTTTACTTACGCCCTAAACAAACATTTGTCACGAGACCGCGAACACGACAGCCTGTTGGTATGTCCATTGCGCTAACCTGTCGTCACCTTCATTTAATCTTATTAATATTTTCCTAACGCCAACCTTACGATCAATATTAGAGTCATAAATATTTGGAAATTCTATACTCCTGATCGTTCTATTTTAAAACATGACAGACGTTTTTAACATCATTAAAACGAATTCAAATTCTATTAATAAACCATTGTTTATAATCAAATGTCTTTATATGAAAGACTAGATAAACCACGAATTTTTTCCCGCGTTACGACGCATGGTCACTGTTCCGCCATTATCAGAAACATGATTGAATGATTGAAAGCCTGTAAGTCTCAGTACTAGTCAAATGCCTCTTCTCCATATTGAAAAATTATCGCATTCAAACAGACAGATTACAGTTTTATAACGTGTAGAAAAGTCGAGAGGATAATAATGAGAAATACGCCCTTTTCATTTTAAAAAGGTTGTGTATCGGATATCACCTGCTACCGAGACTCTTAGTAAAAGTCTTGTAATCAATATAGTTGCAGTAAATGTTTTTATTTTAACAATCTCATATTGAACTTTGAAGCTTGTATTAATAATTATGAGGGTCTTTTTGATAAAACTCAGGGATCTTATCCGAAAACCTGTAGGTTTAAAGACGAGATGGCACGTATTAGTTTTTAAGTGCAAAAATTTAAAGTCATTTTGTGAAGCAATTAGTGATAATATCTTTAAGGAACGGGCATGTCTCGGAAGACATTTTAAGACATGCTTAGTTCTAGTATAGATTATTTATATTTATTTTATTAGTAAGGCATTAGCCAGACATACATATACCAATTGAGTCTTTACATGAAACTATAAAAAAAAGAATATTATAAATATGTTTAACATACACACGCTTTCGTCTGTTCCTAAGGTTGGCAATTTAATGCCTGTGTTTTAGGTAGCAGCCGACTGATACACATTTTTAACAAAATAAATATCATAGGTCTTTACTTATAAAATTGCCGTTTCGTCGTTCAGGCTATTTCAAAACTAAAAAAAAAGGAAAAATCGCTAAGAACTCGAATCTCAAGTTATTTTTATTTAAAAAGTATAGAATTCTTTTTTTTATAATTACTCATTTGTTTAATGGTTAGCGTTTTGTTTGTGCTATTTGCTATTATATTTGAATATTTATAAGGAGACACTCGATAAGCGTGGATGTCAAGACGCGAGCCGGAACCAGAGAGGACGCTTTTCCCTCTATATCCACAGACCCGAAAGACGCCGTTTGAGCGTAGATAATAAGAATGAGAGACTGATGGAGAGCTAAGCTAAAGATCTAAATGGAGTAATTCATAAACAATAGATATATAGAGCACTGTTTTCATCGCGTTTGTAAGTTTTTAGTCATCATGGATATGTTAAAAATTCGAGTGATTATGGAGTATGAGTTCCGTCGTGGTAGCAAAGCGGCAGAAGCGGTACCACCCGTTATTGGGTTGCTCGCTTTCGTTCCGGAAATTTTGACCTAAGAAATGAACCACGTGGTCTGCCGAAAATGTTGGTAGACAATGACGAATTAAAGGCGATTGACGAATTAAGGCTGATGATTCTTAAACTACAGCTGAATGCTAATTCAGCTGTAGTTTAGAATTTAGCAGCTTTCGAAGTTACCACTAAAACAATATTGGTCCATTTGCGTCAAATTGGCAAGGTAAAGAAGCTCGACAAATGGGTGCCTCACGAATTGAATGAACACCGAAATACGCGTCGAGACGTACCGTGTACTGCTCAACAGACACACAAACGAAGGCATATTGAATCATATTGTTACTTGTGACGAAAAATGGATTCTATTCGACAATCGCAAGCGCTCAGCTAGTTGGTGTCCTAAACGAAAAATGACCCATAAGAAAGTGGTGGTAAATATTTGGTGGTCTAGAGCCGGTGTCATTCATCACAGCTTCTTACCAAACCGCATGAGCATTACTGCAGATGTGTACTGTGAAGAACTAAACGCAATGATGGGGAAGCTCGCACGTCTCAAACCAGCTTTGGTCAATCGCTCGCCTCCGCTGCTCAGCAGACGGTCTCTAAGTTACAAGAGCTGGGGTTGGAAGTTCTCCGTCATCCACCGTACTCACTAGATCTTGCTCCTACAAACTTCCATTTTTTCCAGAATTTGGATAACTTTTTGGCGGGAAAAAATTTAATACCCGAGAGGCTGTACAAAATGCCTTTGAAGAGTTTGTTGCCTCCCGTCCAGCAGAATTTTTCAAGAAAGGCATCAAAAAGTTCCCACTACGTTGGCAAAAATGCATTGATTCGTGCGTAAGCGTAAAAAGTGCGTTAACTTATTTCATCAAAAACGGCCATTTCATATATGTAGGTATATTTCACCCAAGCTCGGGGCGGCAATCGAACCCATAAAACCGGAGCAGAAAGCAGGTTACTGTGAACTGCGCCGACGACCCAGTGAAGTCAGTCAGAAATTGATGGCGTTCGTTATGCTTAAATCTTCAATTACATATTTTCTTTTGCAGTAGTAGATGCTTTATCCAGAGCCTCCAGAGGTAACATTTAAAGGTTGTTGCACTACAGTTCAGCATATAACATTTTTATGGTAACAAAGGAAAAAGTAATTCTATCAAAATCAAAAGGTCATTCTATATTTACATTCTTTACGATTATTTACATTTCTGATAGAACGAAGTGCTTTCGTATCTTTATCTAAGAGAATTCTAGTCTTTATTACTATTTGAATAGAGATTAAAATAACGTAATATTACAAGTGGTACGTCGCGCTATCCACTTTTGACATTTGGCCCAAATCCAAAATGGCACTGAGATGCCACGTCGAATACCGACTCCCAAACTTTAAAGAAAAAAATTCCAAAAATATTTTTAACAACATAAATAAAATCAATTATTTGATATAAGTAATTTAGAATATAAATTTTGCATGTAAGAAACTCGAAAACTCGGAAGACATTTTTTAGAGATTTTTCAATAAAATTTATTGGATATTGTACTACATAGGTACTTGTACGAAGCCAAGTTAGATCACTGTTACTTTATGTAAATATTATTAAATCTCACAATTATATCTTACGAAATTTATTTATATTAGTTTACAGTACTGAACAAATTTACTTGGTTGGTCCGTCGGCGTAGTCGCCAGTGACCCGGCATTCTACTTCAGGATCGTGGGTTCGATTTCCACCCGGAGTCTAGGTATAATAATATACATAAGTTGGCTTATCTAAAACACTTTTTTTTTAAGTTTTGAAATAGAATTAAGAAAATAATTTAAGCCATTGTTTTATTAGATGATGTATTAATTGATGATCACTAACTTATTCCCAATTTTTTTTTTTTACTGAACCAAACTACTAGGTACTACTAGCGCCAAAAGCAATTAAGTTGCGATAACTGGAACTAATATTCATATCACAATGTAGGCTAAAAAGCGTTAATTATATATGAATTTCATTTGATGACCAATTGGTGCATTTGTCACAGCAACTAAGTGTTCCGCCAGCGATCGCAGATTCGATCCCCACTTATGATAAATTTTTAGACCATTCAGATTTTCGTAGTGATCTGGGCGTTTGTGTATGTATTATGTGTTTTAAGCCCCGACACACGATTATCATCCTACTGTGGGTGTCTGAGCGTGAAGCACTTATTATACACGATGACTGGTGAATTGGGATCAATTTTTTTTTTCAAATTTAAAAAGAATACTCGGTACATGATTCTCATTCAAATTATGTAAAAAAAAAAATAGGTACTTGATTTTTGACCCAGTGCATATTAAGTTTTGTCCAAAGTTCACATTATTTACCTAGTCAACAAATTTGTTGCTTAAACGAGTGAAATATCTTGTTATTATTGGTGGCAGCGTTTGGAAGCCGGACCTACATACCTGTTTGGAGTCTGGCAGCTAGCTGCTAGGGTGTCGACGACGCGTAAATAATTAGATAACTGTTGGGTAACTTTTCTTAGAAGTTTATTAATATTTACCTTTTTTTTTACATAATTCGAATGAGAATCATGTACCGAGTATTCTCTTTAAATATTGATCCTAATTCACCATTCATCCAGTAAATTTGTTCAAAAGTTTGACTATCACTGTTTACACTAACAATAAGTGAGTGTAAAAACAGACTAGTTAATTATAATAGTGTAACTTGAGACATAACTGTATATCGTTCTTCACTCTCGGTTAAACGGTGATAAAAGATTGAAAATAGTTTTATTATTCTTAATATAGTTTTTCATTATTTCAGAGATCAGTAAAAAACACATTCTTGAGGTTTTTTTATTACTCTGTATTTAGTATTTAAAGCTGCTATTCACTTTATAACTGTCGCGTGATTGTTGCGACTATTATGTAGTCGAATGACCTTGAATAGCTTCTGTTTATTTTCTTAACGCCCCACGCGGTTTCGTTCGTGGTTATGGTAATTGCTTGTGTTTTGTTGATTATAACCATTAATAAACACGGCTTTAAAAACTATAATAATTAAATTAGACTCATAGATTGTAATAATGTATAACATTAAGCAGAGGTTAATAATTTATTGATAAAGACAACTGTTCTGGTGTAGTGGTGTGAATTGTTACTTCAACGCCGGTGGTTGCGGGATCTATTCTCGCTCGGGGTAGATATTTTTATTTATACAAATTGTTTCTGGTCTAGGGTACACCCTACAGGGTTTTGTGGGTCTCTCCATCCATCCCGGTTGTTATCATAGACATCTGATAGCAATCTTTACTGATAGAAGGAAAAATATCCGTCATCTCGCAATGGAGCAGCCTGGTGGATTAAGCTCAAAAATTCTCATTCTCCAATATTGAGAAGAGGCCTTTAGAGAGGCCCAGTAGTGGAACGATTACAGATTGATTCAGTTATGTTAAATAATTTATTGTAGAATACTATCAATAATGATAACATGACATAAGTAAAGTGCTTTTGTAGTGGTGCAAAAATAATCGCTCGTGAATAAATAAAATAATAGAGGTCTATCGTTATGTGCGCATCACAAAAAACTACTGAATATATTTCAATGAAGTATTCCGTTTTATTTCTTAGAAATACCTTCAATAAAGTTTTTTTATTTTATTTTAAATAATGTTATTTTTAAAAACAACGATGCACTACGTGCTCGGTACATCACCGAGTAATTTTCATGTAGTGCATCTTTTGATACGTTTTTCTCTTCACTTATAAATAACTAGCCGTGCCCCGCAGTTTCACCCACGTTAATTTGAGGGAAAAAACGTACTTTCATATTTTTAAACAATTACTCTAAAAGTAAGTCTATCTAAGGTACCCGCCTCATTGGTCGAGTGGTCGCAAGCGTTACTGCCGAGCAAGGGGTCTCAGGTTTGATTCCTGGGTCGTTCAACGTATTACTGAGAGGTTTCAGACTATCTGTATCGAATTCTTACAACAACTCGGTAACAAAGACTCTCATACAAATAATGTCCCTCCACGCTCGCAGAGTGCACAGCATAGATTTAAGAATCTATGGTGCACAGTCATATTGCCCAGTCGATACTTTTGTCAATTGTCGCAAAAATAATGTAGTAAGTGCCATGAAATAGACGTCATTTACTCGTTTACTCGTTATATTTTGGCCAAATTACACAAAATCTTTAAATTTAACTGTAGTCTATGTGTTATTCTGATGTATAAGCTATATTACTGTAAAGTTTCATCTAAATCCGTTCAGTAGTTTCTGCGTCAAAGAGTAACAAACATACAGACAAACTTTCGCATTTATAATATTAATAGAATTAACAGGATTTATTTAACACTTTTTTGCACAATACAATTTTATATTCTACAGAGCATTCTTCATAATCTACCTTAGGACATACAGGAGAAAACGTTTGTACGTGAGCGAAAAAGATAAAAAATATATATTCACTAGCTGCTGCTCGCGACGTCGCGTAGTCTGCGTGAACGCTATTAGATTACACGTTGTTACAGAATGCGTTGAAGAAATAAAGGTTAACTTCTCGTTCACCGTAGGTGATAGCGTGATAATATGTAGCCTATATGTTGACCCGACTTCTTAATAATATTTGTGCCAAATTTGAAGTAAATCCATGCAGTACTTTTTGAGTTTATCCCGGATATACATACAGACAAACAGACAAAAATTCTAAAAACTATATTTTTGGCTTCGGTATCGATTGCAGATCACACCCCAAGTATTCTTTTAAAAAAATATTCAATGTACAGTTTTGACTTTCCTACCATTTTATTATATGTACCTATAGATATACACATATACAAAAAAAAACATGAACAATACAAACTTCTAATTCTATATGAAAAAACCGGTAGTTTTCCAAATTTACGTCATAAAATAAAGCTTTATACGCCTTGAAGAAAGTATTAAAACGTGTTAAATGAATTGCAATGGAAATTAAATTTATATCACGGAATCATTGGAAGGAATTCAATGACATAAGAATGTTGATTTTTATTTTTACATAACAAGAGAACCTGCGCGGTTTTACCCTGAACTGGACTGTATTGAAACAGTCAAAACAGTCACAGTAAGTCAATTTATAATTGCAGTAAAGGACAATTTTTTATGTCAGAAAAGTTTTGGAGTTTAACCACCCATGCTGTCTCACCGTTGAATTAGACTTTGACTTTAATAGTTCCTGCTCCGCTTATATCATTAATATCATGTTATATAACCTACGTTACAAGCTATATAGAGACAAAAAAAATTAAAGAATAAATACACCTACAGAACTCCCCTCCCCCTCGTAGGATTCGGTATATAGAAGCCGGATATCCTGTACCAACTACAACAATGATAAGTGTTATCAAAATCGTTAAAGTTCTTTTTAAGTTTTACGAATTCGTACAAACAGTCGAATATTCTGAAAATAATCATTTTGACAATAATAGCGTGAAAAAATATTCAACGTATAAATTTAGTCTCGCTACGATATTTTTGTGTGTACAAATATTCGCAAATTGAGGAAATAACGACGAATCTTGTAATGTTTTTGCGAATATATTTTTAAGTCATGTGTTTTTTTTTGTGATAATAAAGATATTTATGTATTAATTTTGTCTATTAAAGCGCTGGTTTTTGTACAGGATATAATATAATAGAATTTACGATTTATAAATAATGATAGACCGAGGTATAGACAATTTTAAAAAGAGTGGTAATAGTTGAGTTTCTTGCCAATTCTTCTGGGTAGAATCGTCACTATCATCATCATCATCATCATCATCATCATATCATCCATTGGATGTCCACTGTTGAACGTAGACCTCCCCCATCGACCTCCAGAGCAACCGGTACAAAGTAGCCTCCATCCAACGGCTTCCGGCGACTTTCCTCAAGTCGTCTAAATTAAAAAAAAAAAAACCGAGCAGAATATACAACCCGAATCAGTGGTAGCTTCACATTTACTATAATATATTACTGTACAATAGTCAATAGCACTTCAAAAGTGCTTTTAAGCCCTTCTTGAAAAAAAAGTATAATAAAGTTTATATAACTAAGTAGTTAATTTGAATGATCTATTATCGATAAATATTTATGGTTATGAAAAAATATTTTCCCATAAGAAAGTTTTGATAAAGGTTGGCTGGGATTACGTGTCTCATAAGAGCGTAGGGGGCCCGAAAATGTCAGCCAATAGGGCAAGTGTAGTAACGCAAGTGACTACGTTACTATACTTTGCCTTTATACTGTTCTGTATCAGCCTGTAAGCCACTGCTGAGCGAAGGCCTCTCCTCCATATAGATTCATATAGATATAGCCTATTTATTAGTGTGTATTAATAATTGATTAATTTTAATAATATAAAACAAAATTCTTTAAATTTGTTTAGTACTATTTATACTAAACATCCTGTAAATGTCTAACATACCGGTAGATCTCGTTAGATCTTCCTTTATACAATCTTTGCCAGTTTCAAGCATAATAAAAAAATCAAATATGTGATCAAAATGATTGTTATCTGTTGCCGACTAAAAAAAAAACCGACTAAAAAAATAGAAAATAACGAGACGTATATATTCACAAACTGTAAAAATTATTTGACGGTAAAATTCTGTTACCAATATAATAAACAAAACATACCAACGTTACAATATTTAGTAAAAAAAAGAGACAGAGATAATTAATAATTATCAAAAGTGTTTTTTTTATTTATCCGTATATTTGAAAAATCTTTGTTCCAGACGATCCGATGAATTTAAATAAACATAAATAATGTTGAAATAAAAAGAAAACACAATTTTAACATATATTTTACTGGCATTTCATTAAACAGAATGAAGTTTTGTTTATTAAAATTGCAGAATCACGAATCGCGAATTGAAAATATTCTTTGTATCTGTGCATACGATTACACGGGAGAAAAAAAGTTTAAAAATATATCTGTTTACTGTATAAGCGAATGTATAAGAATGTAAAAAAAATATTTGGTTACATGTAAAAACTTTTTACTTGACATTCCGAAAATGGTAAAACCCCACTCCCCCCAACAGGATGACAATCCGGTCAGACCACGACAAGCATGTATGACCAAAACCAACATTTGTCGTGACTGGCCATCGTATTCCTTCCTTGTAACACAACATCCAGGTGTCGAGATCAGGGATGTAACGGATGTGATGATATCGGAATCGGAGGTTTTAAATTTGATATATCGGAATCGGAACCGGAATCGGAATCGGAATCGGAGGCAGATGCTGAAGAAGAGAATGTGTGAGAAAGTAGAGTTAATTAATGAAATAAAATAATACATGCATTACTAATTAAATGACCTGATTCCAAATGCGAAACAATAACAGATGAATAAGTAATCGACAGAAAGCACGTACGAGGGGCATGGGCGTAGCGAGGTACAGGCAGGGGGAGTCAGCTGCCCCCCTCTAGAAGAAAAGTTTCGGAACAGGAATCGGAATCGGAGGTTCAAAAACAATCGGAAGTTCCGATTTCCGTTCCGGAGCTCCGTAACATCCCTGGTCGAGATCATTGGGCCAACATGTCTTCAAGCATTAAGCGTTATAGATAAGCGGTACATCACGCCCGAATAGTTTCTCTCATTATATAATTATTATGATTAGTGCGAACATGAAGTTTAGTTGATAAGTTCACTTGATAGATCTGCAGTACATCAACCCGATACATAAGGTTTTATATATCGTCTAATTACTAAGGTTTTAGAGATTTTAACCTTGGTTTGTATTCTTGAGGATGAAAAAAATATTTCAAAAATTCAAATTTGAAAATCGAGATTAAAAACTATTCCGTAGTGTTGCGGCATAGTCTATCGTGATCAAAAAGTTAAGGTCCTAAACAATTTTATCCAATAAATATAGTAAAAGACACTTCGATATAGTCTATAATTTAATACAGTTGAAGATGTATATCAAATAGTAAAAATACAGACGAGTTCATCTTATAATTTATTTATTTATTTTTTATTCAGAAAACTTACAGCTAGATAATTTTATATTTAAAAATATAGTTAAAGTAAGGCCAATTGCAAGTTTTCACAGATAACAATCAAATTCATAAAATATTGCTTTGTTAAAACGGAAAAGACATGTAATCAAAATTAAAAAATGTGAAGTTAAAGTTTGATCATGATGATTTATTAAAACCTAGACATGTCTTGAACTTGAGCTGAAAAGTTTGAAAGAGGGCGTATTGTTTGCTTCGTCTATTCAAGGGCGAAGGTGTAATTGGCACGCTCTGTAATCTAAACGGGAGTCTTAAAAACACGCAGTTGTTTCTGCTTCGTGTACGTGAGTGATGAAAGTTAAATTACTTTAAGTCTATAAAATCTATATCTGTACATATACATCTTACATCTAACTTTTATCTATTATTAGAAATGCGAGTTTGGATGGATGGTCTTTTACTCAATGACGCCAAATCGACTTAACGGGCCTTTATACAATTTGGCAGTGTTAGGTCAGTAACAGTATAAGGCTACTTTTTATCCCGGAAAAATATATGATTTTCGTGGGAAAGATTTACGAGTACGTACAAACGAAGTCGTAGGCAACAGCTACTATTAATATAATTGATGACGTAAAGTCTGTTCGTCATGAATAATGCGGTAACCGAAGTATAACTTTAACAGATTTTTTTAGAACAAACTATTGCGCGATGACTGCACGATTATCGCAAATTATTATTACTTTTGACTGGCCCGTGGCGCAGTTGGCAGTGGCCCTGTTTTCTGCTCCAGGGTTGTGGGTTCGATTCCCGCCCCGAGTCTGGGTGTAATATGTATTTATTTATATGCATATTTATTAAAAAAAAATATGTATAACAGTCAACTGTTACCTAAATCACAGGCATTAATTTGCCTACCTTAGGAACAGATTACCGTGTGTGTATGTTAAACATATTTATTATTTACTTACACATCTTTAATATTATTTGTTAAAAGTTATTGTCAAAAGATATATTATCAAACAAATTCTATTGTTTCAAATAAAAATATATATAGAGTCTGTATAAATATGATGTAATACGTCACGTTCAGTCTGAATCTCTCCAACTTCTATTTTCATCTTCCAACGAAAATTTAATATAAATTTATATTTAAATGTCAGCTAAATGTTACCACATAAATTATCACTTCCTCGACATGTCTTGAGTTTTTGTAGTTTTTTTACAAAGTTTTTTTTTCAATGACAATATGAGGACCACCTATGTTTTTTGGGTGGACGCTGTTTACATAAATATTATATAATATCTACACTAATATTATTGTGTATGTCTTTGTGGCTCTCCCCACCATGCCTCGGAGAGCACTTAAAGCCGTCGGTCCCGGTTGTTGTCATGGACACCTTTTCTCTACAGTAGGTAACATGCGTGCACGTGATACTCTTCTCGTTACGTCAGTAGAAGAGATAACATTAAGTTTTAGATATCTGTGGTATTTATCTCTGCGGGAGCTAACATGACATAGTAATTTTGTTGAATTTTTACGCGAGTTTGACGTTTGAAGAAGAATATTATCGACGAGATAAAGTAATTAGAATTAATTTTCTTAGGAAGAGTATTTTGTCTCTCGTAGTGCGCATGTTAGGGTAATCGAGAAAATACTTGATGTATACATATTATCTCTCTCTCTCGTCAAGAGATATCTCGGTACGTATGCTAGCCCGGCTGATAACGATCGTTACTCGTGGTAGGGAAATTATCCACCAACCCGCAGTGGAGCAGCGTGGTTAATAAAACTTCAACCATTCTTCTATATGGAGAAGAGGCCTTCGCTCTGGCAGAGTGGGTTCGCAGCAGTGGGTTGTTTACAGGCTGATACAGTACAGTACAGTACTAATATTTTAAATTTGATAAGTCTATTTTTTTGTTGATGTCTTTTACTCATAATCTGATGGTTTGTCCTAGTGTCACACCGGCCCTCTGAGCATAATTTTTCTACTTTTTACTCAGTGCGTTATCTATAATATGTATTATACAAGTATGCTTAATTAAAAAAATCAAAAAACCCGACTGCGTAAAATACTCTTATTATAAACTAATAAAAAGAATAAAGCAATTTACTAGCTTTCATTTGATACCCATATTGCTACAGTAAGAAAAAAAATCAACTCCCCCCCCCCTCATTACGCCATTTGCGGGCGCCATTTTGAAAATTTATATAGCCTATGTCACTACTACAATTTAGACGAATCAAACGACACCTCATATGTCAAAAACCGTCCAGCCGTTTGGGCTGTAGGGCGTGCCAAAGAAATGGACACACATACATACATACATACACTTGAAAAACATAACCCTCCTTCTGTCGCAGTCGGGTACAAATTAAATATGAAATGTAATTTTGTTTTTTACGCTTTCATGCGAAAACTACTTAACCGATCATCATGTAACTTTGTACACATATTCTTGGAGATATTAGAAGTAACATAGGATACTTTTTTTTGGTCGCGGTAACCGGCATCCACGCAGGTGAAGCCACGGGCAGAAGCTAGTAAAAAATATTTGGTAAGAAAATTCTGACATTTGGCGAGATGACAATAAGAGAATTACGACACATTACATATATATGTGAGTATGTGTACCGGCAAGCGCAACGTCCGGACCGTTCGCGAGATGGACGGACGGTCGCTTTGGAGGTC
Organism: Euphydryas editha; assembly: GCA_036937285.1. Lineage (NCBI taxonomy): Eukaryota > Metazoa > Arthropoda > Insecta > Lepidoptera > Nymphalidae > Euphydryas > Euphydryas editha. Next base: position 3,224,074 of record JAUPFZ010000032.1, read on the forward strand.
GATGGGGAAGCCCTACGTTCAACAGTCGACATCCAACGGCTGATATGATGATGATGTTTATAATTCATTAAAATTACTCATAATCAGTGATTAAACTTAACTATTTTCTGCATTATGAATGTCTGGACGGTACTACGAGTAATACACTACATATACACTATACATTGTAATTTATTTTGTGTTAAAATAAATTACAATTGGTTTTATATACATAAATACTGTGGGACAATTATAATAATTGTTTCTTGGTAGTCAATTTAACTAATACATTGGGTGTCCTGTGATCTTAGATATAAATTTTATGCATTCAATAAATATATAATTAAAACCACGTGTGCGTCTCGGGACGCCGGACAGAAGTGATATGTTAAACTTATCTAAGTTAAACTATTTAATATTGAAATTGTTTAACTTGAGAAAAGCTTAGTTTATTAATTAGATTTTATGTACATTAATATAATAATGTAAGGAAAGGTTATTTATTAATAAGCCAGACAGACCGGCGCCGTTACGCGTTGCGTAAGGAAGCGGTTTACCATTCGTTAAGAAGTTATCACTTCCATAAACAATGTACACTCCGATATTATTTGTATTAAAAAAAACCATTGTTTAAAATGAAGTAACTATTTCAAAATAACCGTGGGAGTCGCAGCCGAACCGCTAATACGCCCCGAATTAACCCGCGTCCCATTTACATTGACACCACTCTCATTTGACACATTCTCATCTGACGAAACTTACAAAGACAATGATAGGAAACTTTATTTTTAAATATTGTTCATTTATATACATATGTTTCATAGATCTAATTGGTATATATTGAAAAAAAATTAAATAACAGCCCTATGGAAATATTCCCTTTTTTACTGAAAAATCCGAAATTTCACACAATATTTGACTATTTCAGAATTTTTCAGCATTTTCAGGTTTTTTTTTTATTAATGATAAGACTTACAAAGTATTTTTAGAAAAATCTCTGAAAGTCTCATCATTAATAATAAACTCTGAAAAATGATGAGAAATTCTTTTCAGTAAAAAAGAGAATATTTCCATAAGGGAAATTACGAGACTCTTTTTTGTTTTTATAAGTTTGGTTTTGACAACAGATAGTTATTGCTTTATATATCTCTTATTTATGATTGTCTCCATTAGAGTCTCTTAATTTTATTATCTGCGCTAAAACCCGGCGTCTTTGGACTCTATGGCACAGAGGAAAAGCGTCCTCTCTGGTACCGGTTCACGCGAGAGTAACAGCACATCGAGTGTCTCCCTATAACTATTTTTGAAATAACAGAATATAGTACAGCTATCATAGATACATTTGTATGATTTACTGTATTTTTATATAGCACTAGATGTACCCCGCGGTTTCATCCGCGGTAGTTTCACAATACATAACAGTGATAATTTGGTAATCATCTAATAATGGCTTTAATCTAGCTCAAAGCCTCTTTTAAATAGAAACCTAATAACTAATTCATATGTTTAAAACTTTAAGAATGACAATTTTCCTGTTGGTACATTCTCTCGTCACTTAATTGTTTTATTCCCCCAAGGCTTATAATTTAAAAAAATTGGCATTGACGATAAGCAAATAATCAAATGGCTTAACGAAAAAACATATTGGTGGGTGTGAAATTATAGAGTACCAAAATAGAACAATTATAAATAATGTAATAGTTATATTATATAATATAAATGGAATAATACTCTATAGCACTTTCAAAACTAAGGAAATACAACTAGATATAGTAAATGCATGTAGATATACATAGTATTGTATTAAAAAAAAGAAGAGAGAGAAAAGAAATAGTATATATATATTAGAATAAAAGCGGTTAGTTTGGACTCTCGTCTCAGGGACTAGAGATACTAAGTCTAGTTGTAAGTACCTACTTATTTACTTTTGCTGTGTAAAACGCCTGTATGTAACAATCAAATATATGTAAAGAAAAGGGTATAGGCGCATGTAAGCCTGTAGATGTAATACTAACATATAAAAAAAACCAAATGGCTTATGATAATAATACCTTATTTTTTTATTTAATTACGATTCTTCTAAGTACGTTCTTGGCAGAACCGTCGTGGCAACATGTGTTGTGGCACGCTTTACCACCGCCCCCTCTACTCGCTGAGGCCCTAGCTACCTTTTTTGAACATTTGTAAACGGGAGAGTCCACAGCAGACTTTATTTGGTATATCCAGTATATGTGAGCTGTATAGCATGGGTGACCTACCACGCGATCGCACGTAGTCCACGCTAATTTTGCTTTTAGTTAAATTTCAATATTTCTTCATTAAAAAGAAACTATACCACGAAGTTAGATATTTAGCTTTATCTTTTTTAACACTACTGTACTGTACTAAGTGTTAATAATTATTATCTTTTAATATGTACATTAATTCGTAGTCGAGTCTTAGTTAACTTTCTTTTAAAGTTGCCATATTAAAATTTTAGTAAAAACTTGTAGCTAAGGTGTTTTACATATAAAAATAAGGAAGCAAATTTAAAAAAAAAAACTCAAGTAGTTTTAATTCTATTGACCTCTGTGAAAATGTTATCTCTATAAGTACCGGTTTGTTAAAACCACGGTTGTTACAAAAAGATTCGGATGTCGTCAACGGAAACGAACGGAGCTAAATTCATAAATATTATTCACATCAGCGAATGTGAGTAAAACGTAACGGAAATTAGTCTTGATAGTTGAAAAATATTCGTAATATTTCTAATACATATACTGAACAAGAATTGTCATCTTCATTCATTTAATTAAAAGTCTAAAAACGGATTTTATCGGGTTTATTTAAAGTTACGTTATTATTCATTATTCGGACTCCCACCACCTCAGTCCCCCGAGATCATGGACGCTGTAAAGGGTCCAAAACGTCGGGAAACAATTTAAATGTTAAGCCGTAACTTTAAATAAACGCGATAAAATTCGTTTTTAGACTTTTAATTAAATGAATAAAATTCGCGTAAATATAAGAGAACAGTATGTCATCTTCATTGCTAGATAAATGTCACTTCAGCGGTTCAGTGCCAGAATCCTAAGACGATACGCGACATAAAGGCCTATTTCACCGCTGTTAAAGTTTATCTCGCACATAAGTGTCTGATACGTGTTATCAGCGGGAGTAAAACAGACCCTTAGGACCTGTTTCAGTTCAACTTATAAACTCCAACTTTTGATTTCACAGATTGCATATATAATTATCTAATGGTTAATGTGAAGTTCGATGGTGAAAAGAAAAATTTTATAATAAAAATTTTATCTGTTGGATACGGTTATACGTCCGATAGCTTTATCAGTAACTAGTGAAAAGGGTTTTTGTTTACTGAATTTTGAATATGAATATTCATTAGTAATTAAATGCTCTTAAGCATAATTTTACAAAACATTGTTCAAAATGTTTGGATCATATTTTAGTTAATATAATTCTTGAAATCAGTTTCAATCAGAATTCATTAAAAATAAACAAATTTTAATCAGTTTTGATGTAATAAAAACTAAATATTTACAAAATTTAAATTACAATAACTTTTGATCAGTTTTGATGAAATAAAAACTAAACGTTACCCCAGGATATGCTTGTATTATATTATAGCTACACTTAGTATGTAAGCAGTGATGCGGGTTCAAACAGACAGCCAAACATTTCTAAAAATGATAAAAATGTATACGAGAGTCTCGTAGTTCATATTTTTAGACCCCTACATCTACTACTTTCGTCAAAAAATTCTAAAAAAAAAAAAACAGAAAAGTGAAATTTACAATTTTAAGACATAGAAGTACTTATATTGCAATATTAAAAATACAAAACATACTCGTTATATAAATCACGCCTATGTAGAATGGTAGCAAGAATGCTGCATTTCCCAATTGAATCGTAATATCGATTCTCTGGGCAAGAAATGAACCAACTATTGATTTATATGAGATTTGTATAATTTAAAAACATATTTGCGTACTTATATTTAATTTCTATTTAATACGTTATATTATTCCATTCAATTCCATTTTCGCTTTTTTAATTTTCTTCTAAAAAAATATAATATATATTTTATGAAGCATATGACAGCTGTCAACTGTCATTGTAAAATGTTTCGCGCCAATTTTTATTCCATCTATAAAAAAAAGTAGAAATATCAAAGTTAAAAAATACATTGTACGAGTATTAAAGAGACCCTTTCTTTTGTTACAGGTTCAAAAAGGAAGTTCAATTCGAAATTTTTTGAGTTACTGCCAATACTCGATTAATTTATTAATTTCGATCGATTTTTTTTTAACTTACAATGTGAAAATTAGTTTTGTGTCATCGGTAGTTAAAATTAAAATATAAATAAATAAGTGGAGAAAAGGATAAATATACAGATATAGTGGCTGAGAGAAAGAGAGATATGTCGCTGGTTGCACCGAGACGGGTCCAGCTTGACTGGGCTCATACTATTCCTTGGTAAGTTATTTGAAAACAGAAGTAGTAAAATATGTCTAAATTTTAGTAAGGGGGCATCCATTGATTACGTAGGCGTTTAGGGGGGGGGGGGGGGGTGTCGAGTGAAGTCTCACTCAATCTCATGTGAGGGAAACGGTGGTCTCAGCAAATATCACGTAATTTTTTTCCGTCATTAAAAACCTTAAATATTAGTTTTAAATAAAAAAATAAAAAAAGTTTTTTTTTAAATAAATCTAATGTAATCGAGCATAGATTAACTGATTTACATTACAAATACGCATTTAAAAAATCTCACGTGAGATTAGGGGAGGGGGGTCGAGCAAAATCTCACGGAATCTCACCAACGGAGAAGGGGTTCGAAAATCGCTAAAATTATCTCACCTAATTAATGGACGCCTCCTAACTATAATAATAGACAAACAACTAAACGTTTGAATTCTTATAGGTGTAGATTCTAATTATGTCGTGTAAACGTGTAATATTGATATGATTTATAATGTACTTGTTACGGAGCCGCGTGACCATTTTCTCTATAATAAATTTTTATGATGACCGTTCTGGTGTTTTGATTTAAAAAGTTGTCGTAACACTGACGGTTGCTGGTTGGATTCCCATTCAGGGAAAATATTTGAATTCCTAGAAATAGTTGTTTCTGGTTTGGGTTTTACCTTGTGGTTATCCCCACTGTGCGTCGCAAAGCACGTAAAGCTATTTGTCCTGGTTGTTATTGTATACACTTAATAGCAATAGTTACTCATGGTAATTGAAGATTCTGCCAACCCGCAGTGGAGCAGCATGGCGGATTAAGCTCCAACCCTACTCCTATACGGAGACGAGACATTTGACCAAAATTGAGAGGTATATAAAACGTCATCCGAGGTGTAAAAAGCGTTGAAATTCGATGCTTGTCCTTATAATTTTATAAACGTGAAATGTGAGTTTGTTTGTGACTCTTTCACGCGAAAACGACTTAAACGATCATCATGAAACTTTGTACACATATTCTTGGAGGTATTAGAAGTAACATAGGATACTCTTCTTTTTGGTTGCGATAACCGACATCCACGTGGGCGTAGCTGTGGCCAGAAGCTAGTCTATATATAAAAAAGATAGAGATCTGCCGTTGTGCGCGAATCGTGTAATAACTACTAAGGGCTTAGCCATATTACAAAAGTTTTCTATATATTATTCTCTTTCCATAATTGTTGACGTTCCAACGTTAGCGCCCGAGTCGAAATTTAAAGCCGACATAGCTCCCTCAAGTCCGACATAGAACCGATTTAGAGCCAATTAGTCCGAAATAGAACCGATTTAGAGAAGAGTTCAATAGTTTGGAATATCCAAAAGTGCACGTCTCATAATATATATATGTTTTATAATTGTAATGGAATAGTCGTTTGTCTTTCATCTCACCTGATGGAAAGTGTACCTAGATGAAGATGAAGGTGGTACACGCCCATCCAAAAGAAACTTGTTCACTTCTACTCTTAAAGGCTACAGAGTTCAACTTATCTGGAAAAACAGACCCAGGCAGGTCGTTGCAAATCTTGGCGACTCTCACCAAAAACTAGCTTCCAAACCGTTTAGTTCGACTTTTGGGTATGTCAACAACGTAAGGATGAAACTTTTGTCTGCGCCTAGTAGTCCGATAAAGGAATGGAGATGGCTCAATCAGTTCGAAAAGAGCCTTCGAGCACTCTCCAAAGTGTATCCTATAAAAAACCGATAAGCTGGCAACACGACGACAATTTTTTTTTAACAATTTTTTTTCACAATAAATCGTTAAAAACAATTAAACTACATCGAATTTACCGTGAAATTAATAAGAGTTATATTCCTAACTATATAGAAGCGTAAGAAAAAAAAAACTTGATTAGTGAAGTATTTCGGTCGTTATCGTCACCACATACAGGATCCGAACATACAGACACGGACGTCCAAGACAGAACTTTTTTAAACAGTTTTATAATTATTTTAAATAACAAAAATGGCATCAAAAGTATCATGAGTGTTAAAAATAGCGTTTTTTCTTAATATGTGTGTATAAATTCTTTTACAAGTGCAATATACGATAAAATATATAGACATTTTAAGTTAGAAAAATCACTCGTTTTGCGTGAAGTGAGAGTAGAACCCACCTCAACGCTTCGCTTATGAGGTGTGCAATTATTAACATTAAGCCTACCAGAGCAGTCAAATGACCGCTTTTGAGACTAATTAAAATTGTAAATTTCTAGGTTAACATTTTTCTTGAACTCATGTACGACTTTTTCCATAACATATAAGTAGTTACTAAGAAGCCTGTAAATTTAAAAAAACTAATAAAGAAAAATGCATTCATATAATTTAACCATTTTAATTAGTAGGCTGTATGGACTATAGTCCTTAGGGAAAGGCCCCTATGGGAGATACATTTTAAAACAACAACAACATTTTAATTAGTCTCAAAAACGGTTATTTGACCGCTATGGTAGGTTTAGTGTTGTCTTATGAGTTTTTTTTTATTAGACATTTAGTAGGTACTTATTTCATACAGCAAGGGTTCGACATGGTTTTTGTACAGAGGTAGCTTAGGGGTTAGATAATGATTTAGTCTACTTATTATCGGGGAAAAATTCACGATTCCTATAGAATAAAATTAAAAAATTCGTTATTTCTTAAAACTTTAATTTTTTTTTAATAAGGGTTAAGTATCTAAGAAATACGACTTAAGAAAACTTAATTGAAATTTATTCATTAGATTATCCGTGATGAGCGACATATATAACGACAAATCTCTATAATTTATAAAATAATTATTTAATTCAAGTTGACTGAACTTGCAATAAGAATATAATTAATTTTAATCACAATTCACAAGGCAATTCAAGCCGCAACCGCGGAAAAAATAATACGTAGATAGGTACTTAAATTACTTATCGATAAAATATATCTTATAGATTTCAATATATTAGTGATTACTATATTTAAAACTTTTCTTATTCTATCTTATTAATAACCGAGTCCGATAATAAAAATAAAAAAAAATAGAATAAAAACTCATTATAAAGGTATTTTGCGTTTTACAGATACTTAAAACTCTAGTGAAAGCAACAACAACAGGATAATTTGTCTATTAAATTATTAAAAATTTGGAGATATATTACTTGTTCTAAAAAAGTTGCATTTAAATATTGTCATCTTAATTTTTAAATAAAAAGGAAAAGTGAAAATAAATCTACGATAGAGGTCGTTGCCCTCACTGAAACTAACTTCCGACAGCTTAGGAAAAAACTCGTCCCGTCAGCTGTGCGACCGGAGCGCACTTCATTACGTCAAAAAGACCTGTCATGGCTCCGCTATCGATCTTCGTTCCGTGCTAAAATCACGAGAAAATGCGAAAAATATGTTGCACGACGCGATGCAATACCTCAACTCCGTTACGAGAGAGTTTTTAAAGACAAAACTATAAAAAACGACAAAATAGTTTGCCTGTTTAGTGTTTTTTCAGTGAGTTTTTAGCGTTTCTAAATTTATTCGGACCGACCTATCTCGTTTTACTGGGTGAGTATCGCATTTTTACGACGCGTTTAAAGTGCTATAGTAATTTTTAGATTAATTATACATTATCACGTAATTATCGTAATTATTTTAATGAGAAAAATCTTCGTGAATTGTTAAAAATCGATTATATGTGGGTGGGATAGTACGAAATATGTCTTTCTCGTTTCCTTTATAACCCGACCGATTTCGAAAGTGACGTAACACTATGATACTGCATAGCGTCATAGTGCAGACAATTGGGTCGGGTAGCTGTTGTCATCTCTTTTTGGCATTGATACCCGATATATATATTTTTTAATAATCTTTATATTATTGACATTTTCCTAAATAAAAATGTGGTTTATTAATTGTTTAACACTATTAAGAAACTATTAAATGTAATTTAGAGCTTGGATAATTAAAAAAAGGCTTATAAATAAAATGATAAAGACCGATAACATTTTTATTTAATTTTTATTTTGATAACATTTTAGTTATCTTTACATAAACAATTGTTTATTTATAATTATAACTTTAAAATAGAAAATTTACTTCGATTTAATTACTGTCGATTTTAATTATACTATTTACTCGTAACCATTTTTATTGCGTACTTGTAATATATTAAATTTTTTGCGTACTTTTAATATAAATAATATTTGTCACGATGTAAAATGAAACTTTTAATATTCAAGCCTATTACTATAAATTACTAGATATCACCTAAACCCTTAAATCTTTTGCTGTTATGTTGGGTTTTTCCAATTTTCATTTTGCTAGAAGTACTCTAGTATAAACTAATTACGACAAACCAGATCTATTATTCGAATCATTCGAGCGAAGTTCGAGTTTTTGCGAGACTTTAATTTTTTTTTTTTACATATTAATTAATTTAAATACATTCACATTATGAAATATTTTTTCATTATAAATTACTTATTTCCTATAATATTAAACAAGAAATACTTATATACATATATAAATTTGTTTTGTAATTCACGGAAACTATTCTACTCCCTTAACGATTTCAGTAAAATTTGTAATATTGACTGGCCTGCTGGCACAGTTGGCAGTGATGCTGCTTTACGCTCTAGTGTTGTGGATTCGATTAACATCCCGACAATTTATTTAAAAAAAAATATGTATATCAGTTGGCTGTTACTTAAAACAGTTATAAAGTTGGCGTGCCTTGCCTTGCGTTGCATAAAAAAAAGTTTAGGAGTTTAGGGCAAAAAAAATCAATCTAGCTGAGTCATATCCTTGAAAAATCTCTATTTTCACCAGAACAGACCACGGTCGCTCAGGTACTTGATATTTCAAATTGTATGAGTTTTGATAGTAGGAACTGAAAAAATTATTTTGTATCCTATAGTCTTCTTATCAAGAAATATTACAGTATAACAAGGCAACATATGAACCACCTTATAATATTAAAAAAACCTGGTTACTAGAAAGTACTACTAAAATAAGTTCATTGGATATCGTCAGTAGCGTAACAAATTGAACATTGTTATGGCTGTTATGTTACACTTGCGTTATTATGATTCCTAATGATCATTAATAATACTTTTTATTTGCCAGAATGTTCCCACAAACAGTTCTTGTAAATTGTTGATTCATAACATTCAACTTTAATAGCATGCACAATATTATTTAACAATCAAATTATTTAAATATCTTTTTAGATCATAATAAAAATTTTCGATAAGGCATTTTTTAAATTTTATTTTGAATAAATTACTTAAAAAGTTTTTTATTTCCATGGGTAATTTATTTTAAATTTTAATTGCCATGTAGCAAGCATTACTTTTATAAATATAAATATTAAAACTAGGAATTTAGAGTTTATAAGGAAGTATTTTTGATTTCTTAAATTCTAAATTCAGTTTAAAATAACTAGGATATCTTCTGACTAATATTCATATCTTTTATATAAATATTGACTTTTATTAGCACAATGATCATTACGAGGCTCCTTGAAAATCTAAAACTTTGTACCAAATTAATGATAATCAATTACTTAATTTACTCGTATATAAGATTGTGAGGTATCTGATAAATGCACTTAATAATGATTATACATAATTAATTTTTTCTTTTGTTTCGCTGTCGTTAACATTTTAGACTATTATTTCTTGTTTAATCTTCTCTATGCTGTGGCATGTTTTATATTATGTTATGGTAATTAGAATGACTGGCCTATTCCCACATTTGATAATGATTTTCTACTCCAGCCTTGTTATATAATATTTATTCCGTCATTAAAAATCTTAAATACTAGTCTTAACTAGTCTTAAATAAGAAAAAAAAAATCAAAAAACCCTTTAAGGGGACTCTAAGAGAGTCAAATGGAATATGCGTGCCAAATTTCATGAGAAAATTCGGTATTCACTTTTCGGAAGTGCACCCGAAAATTGTTTATTTTTAAAACTCATTTACATTACAAATGCGCATTTAAAAAAAAATCTCACAGGAGATTAGTTAAGGGGAGAGCTCTTTAAACTGGTTTGATTATAAATTTTATTTTTAACAGTTATGATAAGTAGGTACTCACAATGTATAATTTTATTCATTCATATGGATTATTTCTTATATTCTAAACCCAAGGAGTTGAAATTAGGAAGTGAAAGATTGCATGGAACGCAGTACAGACTAAGGGCTGTTGCGGTTTGCTGATGAAGTTTATCTCACACATAAGTTACTGATAGGCTTTATCAACAATAAATAATACGTGATCCGAATAGAGATATCTGACAGATTAAGTAGAGTTTGATGGATGAAAAGAAAGATATATCATGAACTTTATCACCAAGTGGTGAAACAGGCCCTAGAAGTATGTTAGATGTGCTTTACTGTTCTGTATCAACCTGTAAACTACCCACTCCTGACCGAAGGCCTCTTCTCCATATACATAGAAGAAGTGTTGGAGCTTAATCCACCACGCGGCTCCATTGCGGGTTGGCGGATAATTTCCCTACTATGAGTAACGATCATTACTAGGTATCCATGATAACAACCGGGATCGATGGCTTTACGTGCTCTCAGAGGCACGGTGGGGAGACCCACAAGAAAATACAACCCAGACCAGAAATTATCTGTTCCGAGCGGGAATCGAACCCGCAACCGCCGGCGCGTGGTGTTGAGGCAACAACTCGCACCCCTACACAGTAAGTGTACTTGACTTAGTTTAAATGACTTCTAGACTCAAATGCACTGTTAATTATTTTGAATTTATGTTTACATTGTTAAATATAAAACATCAGTTTTAAATATTGTGTGATTGAGTGATTGAGGTTTTGATTACAAATAAATAAATGTGTTTGAAATTACTGTTCTCTTATATTTACGCGAATTTTACTAATTTAATTAAACGTCTATACCGAGTTTAATCGCGTTTATTTAAAAAAAAATTACAGTTTAACGATTTTTTAAATTATTTCTCGACGTTTCGGATCCTTTAGGTACAGCGTCCATGGTCTCCGGGGATTGTAAAGTTTTTTAAACAAATGCGATAAAATCCGTTATAGACTTTTAATTAAATGTATTTTAAATGGTTTTTAAAAAGTTCAACAAGAGTGCCTGTTCATTGATGCGATGCGAGGCTGCGCAGCGGAGAAACGGAGATATATTAACCAATAGAATTGCAGAGCCCTTGTCCACTGGAGTGAAGTGGAGATTTATTGCAATCCTATTGGTTAATATTTCTCCGTTTCTCCGCTCCGCCGCCTCGCTCCGCTTCAATGGGCACCCGAAAAATCTAAAAATGTGTAATCTTGTAAAAAGTTTGTATATGTAATTTTATTTATTTTAAATCGTGAACATCAGTGTAAATATATTTCATCACAGATAAAGCAATATGCAGATCTACAAAATAAGCATATACATATAAATTATCAAATTATATAGGTATACTTATTTTGTAGATATGCATATTTTTCTCTAATTTCTCACGAGCAAAGCAAAGGGCGATGGCTACTCTATAATAATAGTTCTCGGATTGGGGTCCGATACCCTGTGGTCCAAAATCTAACAAAACTTACAAATAAAACTGTTTCAAATAAGTCTACATCGTAGAATCTACATCACTCGGAATCCACCAGTCCTATTTTAGTTACAGTAACTAATTAAACAATTTTGGCACCTGAATTTCCCTAATGTCTCATGTATTTTACGGATTCTATTTTAATACAAAGAGAAGTCGACACAGTATATTATTATGTTAAATTGTTGTATATTAAAAGTGAGCATGTTGTGTTTATTTGCTAATACGTTATACGCAGATACTATATAGGTGTATATTATCTCCCGCCGTTTTAGTGGTACTAAAGCCGAGACTCCACCAGAGCGGAGATGTTCGCAGATGTGTTTTAACAACCAATAGAATTTCGTTCAGTGGTGTCCACTAAAACGGAGGGGGGACGAGGTGTGTGAATAACGAAATTCTATTGGTTGTTTAAACACATCTCCGCACATCTCCGCTCTGGTGGAGTTTCGGCCTAAGTGGTCAGAGTAAATAGATCATATACGTCATACAATCAACTTGGGAATCTGTTAACATAACTTTTTTTTTTGACGCTGGGAAATGCGTTTACGCATTCGCCGCAAAAGCGGTGGATATGTGGGACTCGCTGGCTGCAGAGCTTGCCAGAATACTCGAACTAAAACCCAGCGGTGCCCTTATAGTCGTAGTGGGGCGCCACGGGATCGCTTTCGCATGCAACCGTGACACCCCGACGGTTGGCCCGCTAAATGCAGGCCGCCTTCGCTTATAGACCGCTCGCGGGCACCGTGAGCGCTCTATTGCCCTGGTGGTGAGTGCGAGGATCATTGGTGCCCCTCCCACTCTATTGCGGGGGTTCAAGGAGTGAGAAACGCCGTCTCCTTCCCCCCGGTTGTATTTCGCGGAGCGAGTCAGCGTGAGCGTCAGCTTCGCATCTGTCAACATAACCTAATAGTTACGTTAGTCGATTTGTATCTGAACAATAAAGTTATCGTCAGTTGAAGAAGCCAAGTTACGAGCCGAATTCTCGTCACTTGCGGGAGGTTTTACTTTATTACTTCAATATGAAGAAATATGTGGCTGAGGCTTATCAAATTAAAAATCAATATAAAATCAGCGCTGTAGTTTTAAAAAAAGCTAACGAAACAAGCTGAGGCAACGGCTTTTGGCTGAGTTACAGTAATTTACTATTAATATTTCAATTCGTTTTTTTTTCTTTTTATTATTTTATTATTTTTTAAAATTTGTTATCACTTATTTGATTTTTGTTCTTGTACTGATGCTCAATATTTATTCATTTTTGAAAATGAAATAAAATCGCGAGGATATTCAAATATTCTATGGAGGGTTCTTTCCACATTTGCCCTCCCCCTACTTATGTCTATGATTATAACCTATTCATCGTCCACTTATTCTAGTTCCTTCATTTCCAGAGGCTACTCAACGTTCCCCTTTTTCTCACTGAAATCGTCGAGACATTGAAACAGAATAATAAACTACTAAACAAAAAAGAAAAAATAAATACGTATACATTTTTTTAACCAGTTAAAGTATGATATTATGATAGAATTGTATTGTAGAGAGTTAATTAATACAAGAAAGCTTTAGTAATCCTCAAAGCTCAATAATATAGTGCATGCACAAAAAGGAAAGGAAATAGGTCACATCAATCCATTAAGAACAAATAGCACTTTTCAAGACGTAGTCTAGGTTTTGAGGGCTTCTAGAAAGGTTATGAACGTATAATGCCTATCATTTACATGGTAAATTTGGATTCAACTTAATTTAGTTCACGTAGGTACATAAAACTTATTTGCATGTGACGTTGAGTTCTTATACAGTACAACCTTGATATAACGAGCCTCAATATAACGAATTCCTCGATTAAACGAATTTTTCGAAATCCCCTAGAACTGCCCGTAAGAGATAATACAAAATATACCTCTACATTACGAATAACATTTATCAAAAACCTCTTTATAACGATTTTTCAATCATTGCAGAATATAGGTAGAAGGTATTTTTACATCTATTTAACGAATTTTTTCAACTAAAACCTTGATATAACGTATCCTATTAATTATTTCCACTTAATTCCAAGTTCTTACCTCGTTAAAGCGAATCGCAGTCCAGTCTAACCTCTATATAACAAACCTCATTATAGCGAATTACTTGGTATAACGAATATTTCCTAATTCCCTTCAGTTTCGTTATATCGAGGTTGCACTGTATATAATTAAGACCAATTTAGAAAATTTAAAACGTAGGTTTATATTGCATTACTGAAAAAAATTGAAACTGAAAAAATATTTAACTTACAGATTTGTCTAGGTGGATTTTTTGAAGGTAATTGAATATTGTTTAAATAATTGAGTACCAAATACGAAACAGAAAAATCTAACTTTGCGAGCGGAAGAAGAAATGAATAAAAAATGGTTTTTCATGGGTTTTTGTATGGAAAACTTACTGTTTGATGTGCAATGACTTAAAATCAACATTAAGGGCTTTGTTATAGCTAGATTTTTTTTTGTTTCAATCGACCAGCTAAAGAGGTTTGAGTGACCTGAACTAAAACAGCCGGTAAATATCCCACTGCTGGGCAAGGCCTCCTCTCATACGGAATTAGAAAAAATTTGCCAAATTGCTGCACTGCGAGCTGGCTGATGATTTCCTTACAAAGAATAACGATCGTTGTCAGATGCTTATGTTATAAACCGGGACCAACGACTTTACCTACTTGGCACGGTTTGGAGAACGCAATGACAAAAATTAAGACGAGAAATCGATCCCGCGAAAGTCGGGGATTATGGATCTTTCGTCACAATTACACCAGAGCGGATGACATAGCTAGAAATATATAGCTTTACATCTCCAAAGTACACAATCACTAAAAACTCTCGCTTACGCCGTCGAAAGGACAAAGTCAATGTCAGAATGCTTGTTCAATAAGTCAGTATTCCATTTTATTAATAATATCGTCTAGATCATACGTTTCCAAACTTTTAGTTCCGAAGATAGGTTTCTAATCTTTATTTTTGTGTTATTTTTGTTTCTTATACTTGATTTATTAAATGTTAAAAGACTTTTATGGAAGCGAAATAATAGATAATCATCAATATTCGTCCACGAACTTTGACGATATCGCTTAATTATAAAAGAAAAAATCGCGTCTTTCGAAGTTGATTGAAAATGGTGATAGCATCGCTCCTTTTCTTCTCTTAATTACTATTTTCCTAATCTAAAATTGTAGATCGAAAATGAACTCTCAGTTCTCTCAAACACAGCTATAAATACTCGAACTCAAGCGAATCAATATTTGACAGACCATAATTTATACTATAGTAATATAAAGCAATAATTTTGTTTGGTAGTGCGATGAAAGCCATAAAATGTTATTGTTACGGTTCAGGGGATCAGAGGGGCGTTAAATAGCATTGGTCTAGGCTATAATGATAAAGGGAAGTTTTTTTATTCACAACAAGCTTTACGCGCGGCGTTGTTCGAGTTCGCACATTTTGATTTTCTTCCCCTGTACCAAGGAAACCGTACTGAATTTCGAGATAAATTGTATCCACTGTCGTAGCTCGTAGTGTGGACTCAAATCATGCCAAGTTTAATTCTGAAAGAGATAGCTCTTTTAGCGATGATACTGTCTTTGTACATCCTTTTTTTTCTGTGATAGTTTTTGTTTGTTTCCTCGTGGTTTACAATAAAGAATATTATTATAAAAAACTTAAATGCACAGATTTGGTCCTGTTACAATTTTATAATAAGTATAGATTGATAAAGTCTTTCGCCAACAGAAAACTATATTATTCAGAATTGGTATAGGCTAAAAACTGCACTGCCCAGCTCACCCTCGAGGTGTGCCCGAGATGGGTGGCGCTGCGTCGCGATCTGACGTCAGGAGTCTCGGAGGGGACTTGTCGCTCCCGAGTGTCATTACCGAGATGCTCGGCGACGTCGAGTCCTGGAAGGAGATGGTCTCCTTCTGAGAGACAGTAATGTCCCAGAAGGAGGCCGCCGATGCGGCCTCCCTCCGCGGGCGATGAACGGGGCTGCGTAGGAGGCGCTACTTAATGCGCCTCCAGTAACGCCCCTGTGCCCGAGTTGGGCCGGGATGGGAACCCGTTTCTGCTAGACACGGCGTCGTCGGGACTGTTCAGAGGTGAACCGGACAGTCCCCATGAAGGAGAAGTCTGGCCTTTTCGCCGAGTACAGCCTGTCGCTGGAGGGATATTGTTGCCTGCAGATCCGGGACTCTCCAATTAAAATCGGCTAAAGGCTCCTTGCGGGAGCCTTGGGGGTTTAGTACGGTATTGCACCCACAAGTGCTAAGTCCGACATACGGTCTAGGACTACCCACCCGGGCGTCCTGGGTATCAACCGTAAATGGGTTCCCCATCGATATAAAAAAGACTGAAAACGTAAGGCTACGTTACATGGAACGGGGAAAAGAACCATAAATGTAAATTAGTACCATAAGTCATACATGTTTCGATCGGTATTTGTCGAATGAAGGACAATTTACAATCGCTAAGTTGACAGCAAAATTTGTATCTTATGGTAATCGCGACTGCATTCAAATGGTAACATTAGGGTGGCTTTTTACAGCGCGCAATATACGATAAATATACATAGTAATAAACGATACAACGCATGGACGACAAGAATTTTTTAATGTAATTGTTTAATGTATTTTTGAATATTGTTTTTATTGTTTACAATTCAAGTTCAATTTTAGAAATAGGATTTATGAAATTTTGAAAAAATATATTTTTTTTGTTTCTATGTTTGTCCACGGATTTCTTCGAAACTAAAGCCAACAACTAGGCCTTATTTAAAATTTTGCATTTTCGTCCAGTCCCTATTGCCTAAAGCAATATACCATATTCCGAGTTAATATCAAATCACAGCTTTAATGATACTTGAACGTCGTCTACGAACGTCTATTTATCTCAATGCGTAATCAGATCTTTCTTAAAAGTGTCTGTTTTCTGACTCCTATTGTCTAACCGCTCTGCTAATTAAAATGTGTCCGAGTTATAGCACTGTAGTTGTTTTAAACCTCATAAATCCGACTGTTCTGGAGTAGTGGTGCGAGTAGTCGCTTCAACGTCGGCAGTCTCGGTTTCGATTCCCGCTTAGGCGTAGATATTTGTACAAATATTTGTTACTGGTCTGTGTATATGTCCTTGTGGGTCTCCCTATCGTGCATCAGAGAGCACATAAAGCTGTCAGTTCCGGTTGTTATCATAGACATTTGATAGCGACCGTTACTCAAGGTAGGGAAATTATGCGCTAACACGGAGTGGAGCAGCAGGGTTGATTAAAATCCAACTCTTCTCCTATATACAGAAGAGCCGTGTCATTTAAATCCAATAGACACGGAATTCCGCTGAAATTAAGAGATAAAATTACCATACCATTGTACACGGTATTCGTGAGTTTTAATTTCACATTCCAATATATCGCAGTTTTTTGTTTTTATTATATTAATTCCTTATAAATAAACATCAGTGGTCGTCTCACGCAACATTACATTGACTATTGTTATCCGTTAAATTGGTTGACATAAATAGTTACACCTAGGAACATGTCATAGCGTGATATTGTAGAGCAGATAATATTCCTCAATAAACAAGATTTGTTGACGGAAATGTAAGTTCAAATCAAGCAAACATACTCGGTATCTATTTATACACGTAGTTAATGATTTTATGTTTTTTGTCTTATTGTTTTGATTTGAAATATTTTGAAGTTTATATGAAAATGATAGTTCGAAGAATATATCAAAGAATGGGTTCCTTAAGGACCTCCGCTACGTGACATAAAGTCTATTTAAGTCATTACGTGTAATCAATCGACTATAAATAATGTCAAATTAAAAGTAGGCACGCTTATAAAATATCAGCCCCCATGAACAGTTTTATAACAACGATATTATTAGCATACTCAAAGGAGAATTATTGATTTTGTCCTTTCAAAGAAACTCGTAATAACTTTGCTTCGTGCACTCAGGGGACAAAGAAATCTATTAAATAAACATATGACTTCTCAAAGTTTTTGAGGTTTTAGATTACCACTATAACTTACTAATCAAAATATATTTTCTGATAAATCTTAAATATTCCCCACTTTTTTACTATTTTCGGTAAATTGTTTTCAAAAACATACATGGAAAAGACGTCACATAACATAGAAATAAAAAAATGGTTGTCTGTAAAGTCGGTTTACAGACGATAATTTTTACGTGATAACGTCATAAGAAAACATAGATGTAGAATTGTATACTTTTATGAATCGAATTGAATTATTATCACATATATAATATGATAGTGTGTATTACTGTACATATATATGATACTGTAGTACTTTTTTTATATAGATGATAGTGTGATATTCAAGATTTTCCAATCTGAGTTATTTTGTTAAGAATAGGAATACGATAGGAAAAGTAGGAAATCAAGGGGAGTATTTCAAGTGGTACTCTCTACCAAACAATTGACAAATCACAAAACAGTAGGGGTGTGCGATAATTATCGATAATTCTTAAATACTCGATAATTTTCCATTCAGTGTTATTCGATAATTTTGATCCGATAATTATCGATAATTTTTCATTCGATAAATATCGATAACTATCGACCGATAATTATCGATAACTTTCGTCAACTATCGATAATTTTTTTTTGATAATTATCGATAATTTTCGCCAACTATCGATAACTTTTCCTTCGATAATTATCGATAACTGTTCATACGATAATTATCGATAACTATCGATAAAACGATTCGATAATCGTCGATAGTAAAATTATCGATATTTTTTATCGATGAACATCCCTTCTTCTACCAAACAATTGACAAATCACAAAACAGTAGGGGTGTGCGATAATTATCGATAATTCGCAAATACTCGATAATTTTCCATTCGATAATTATCGATAAGTGTTATTCGATAATTTTGATCCGATAATTATCGATAATTTTTCATTCGATAAATATCGATAACTATCGACGATAATTATCGATAACTTTCGTCAAATATCGATGATTTTTATCGGATAATTATCGATAATTTTCGCCAACTATCGATAACTTTTCCTTCGATATAATTATCGATAACTGTTCATACGATAATTATCGATAACAATCGATAAAACGATTCGTTAATCATCGATAGTAAAATTATCGATATTTTTTATCGGTGAACATCCCTACTTCTACCAAACAATTGACAAATCACAAAACAGTAGGTGTGTGCGATAATTATCGATAATTCGTAACTACTCGATAATTTTCCATTCGATAATTATTGATAATTATCGATAAGTGTTATTCGATAATTTTGATCCGATAATTATCGATATTTTTTAATTCGATAATTATCGATAACTGTCGCCAACTATCGATAACTTTTCCTCCGATAATTATCGATAACTATTCATTCCATAACAATCGATAATTATCGATAAAACGATTCGATAATTATCGATAGTAAAATTATCGATATTTTTTTCCGATGAACATCCCTACAAAACAGTTCGCGTGTAGATTGCGTAGCGCCACTGTCTCTTTTACTCGAACGCGGTCCGATGGAGTGTAAGACAGAACGCTTAGGCTAATTGTGCCTCTCTATCGCTTGTTCTGCGCTCTCGCTCACTAATTGTGACAATGATGACGTCATCTTCTTCGAACGGGCACCCCTTCATCAATTTACTAGACGTTATCACGTCAAAAAAATGTAGTCGAATTCATCGAATCGTTTTTATTTAGGTTATCTATTTATTGTATTTAAAGGTAGAAAATTTTTTACGTTTTCAGAAAAGTTCATAATTTTGATCATATTGCAGTTTCGCCCTTTCTCTATTGATACAGTTTTCCATCGTTAATTTTACGACCTTTAATGCCTGTTTCTAAGGTTGAATGTATGCTGACACGAAGGCTCAAAGTTCCCCTCGCTGACTAAAATCACTGAGTATGTACCGGTAACTAAGCCCGTAGCCTTATATAAAGCTTTATATGCCATTTCTGACTTTAATCAATGTGTTTTAGTAGTTTTTGCTTCAAAAATAATAAACATTCATTTACACTCATAAATTTTCACAAAACTTAACAGTGATTACTAAAGTAGTCTAAATTGACCCCCCCCTAGATGTTCAAGTCAATGTCAAAATGATATTAGGGGTGCATCAATATAGGGCGTCTAACTAAAGATTTATTACTTAATTAGTGCTTTTAATAAAATAATAGCACTTTTAACGTTATTGAGCTTTGAACTCTTGTTCATCAAACATATATTATAGATAATACATGCCACGACATACTTTTTCTAAATGTCGATAATTCGGTACAGGAATACGAATTGTTGTCGCGATCAAACCACTCGTACCTTATTTTACAAAAACAGACATGTATATTCATTACAGTCTTAAACATCCTGCGAGAAATTCAACATTACGTGAACTAAATTCACTCGTCTTTATCGTCTAATTAATATAAATGTATATCAGTCGGCTGTTACCTAAAACACAGGCATTAAGTTGTCTACCTTACGAACAGACGACCGTGTTTGTATGTTCAAAAAAAAAGTAAGGTTTTATGTTCTTATCTTAAATTAATTAATTTATGATTGTATGTAATTCGTAATTAATAAATAGGGTAGTAGCATTTTCCTACTGTTTTGTTTGTTTATGAGGAGAATTTCTAAAAATTATAACTTATCAAGTTTTTAGAATAATCTTGGCGTCTTGGGCTATTTTTTTCCTTCAATAGTTAACATTAGAATGTCATAGGCTTATTAATAAAAAACAAGACCTCTGTTTTTCTATTTTAATCATTTTCCTAGAGTCAGCCAGGGACTTATATTGTGCGATTTTTTTTGTCACAAATATGAATTTATTAATTTTATATAAGTTTGGCATAAAATTATAATTTTATTACTAAATTTGATTTTAAGTGTACTAAAAAAATACAAAAATAACTCCAGTGCTGGTGTTGTTTAGCTATATACCATAAAATCATTATAGTGTCATCGGTAGATACCTTTTTGATTATTAGAATAGTAAATTATCAAATCTTTCAAAACATACGTTATGAACTTTTTGATCGATCATTCTGAAACTGGTAGAGAATGCTTTTAGCATTAAGCCCGCCTTTTGTACAATTCAATTTTGTGTTGTGCAATAAAGTATAAATAAGTAAACCATTGTAATAGGAGAATATACGGACATATCTAATTTAGATGGAAAAATTGATAGTGGACCTCTTAATATCAAAGTTTGGGGACCTACGATCAATCATTTTAGTGTCATATTTTTATCACTAGCGCCTGTTGAATAAAGATTCTTCAAATTTTTTAGGTTGATAGTTTAATTTTAACACGACCGTGAAACTTTGTAAATCCGTATAGCTGAATTATCTGTCACTTTACTATAAGTAATGAATCTAAGGAATTAACATTGACACAATGACACGAGACTAAAAGATTATTATTTATTTGTTAAGCACATCGTTCAGCTACCACATCCTATTAATTCTAAATTATTGCTGTATCCCAGCATATACTCAGCACAAACTTCCATTAAAAGTGACATCATTCCCATGAACCGTTACACCTATCGCGACCTTAATAGTTATTATTATATATCTGACTCATCAGTGTACTCTTTGAAAGATTTATAAATTAATCGTATTAAGCCATTTGCCCTTTTTATTTATTTAAGCACTTAATTGACTAACAATGTTAAAAACATTTAAAACGAAAGGCGACCTTAATGTCTTGTAGCATTTTCTTTGAGTTAAACTTTTAGTAGAAGATCCGAACCTAAATCGACCATCACCGGGGTGATAATAGAATGAAACCTATTTTATAATTAGTCTATTAAAAAATGTATTAAAAATGGGTTTGCTGGAAAAATCCTGGACAGAATATTTTTAATTAATTTATTAAAAAATCTTTTTTTTTTAATTTTGCAATATCAAAAAAATAAAAATTACAATTGACTTGAAGTATGAAACATACTTCAAGTCTATTGTAACAAATTACATACATGATTTTTTAATAATAGCGTGGTGAGTATTGGCAAACCCCACCAGAGATGATGGGGAGGCCTACGTTCAGCAGTAGACATCAAATGGCTGATAAAAAACGCCCGTTTAGAATTGTGAACGACTCACGTCCGGATTAATCTTTCTTTCTCTAATATTTCTTACTAGTGAGAGATTTCTGACATCATAATTCTATCTCTAGTTAAAAAAAATCAGAGATAAGTTAATTATTGAAACGGCTGTAAAATATTAGATTAGTAATATCAACATTGTGCATTTTGTTTTTGTATTTTTCTTCAAAGAGCGTTTTCGAAATCGAAATAGACATAAGTAAATATTTAACTTTACTCCGTAATTAAGTTTGACCTTCCACGAGATGAATATGCAGAAAATCTTTTGTTGCACTGAATAGTGCCCGAGACAATATTGTCATCATGAATGCAGACCGTAGCGTTTTTATGATGGTTTTATAAAAACAATGTGTTTTATTTTATTTTATTTTACTGCTATTTTAATAAGGAATCGATTTCTGACAGACTATTAATGTTGTAATGGGCTTAGCACGTCGGTGGTCAACGAAACAGTTGACATTTGAACTAAACATGTTGTGCCAGACTTTGTCGAAAGCCTTTGCGACATCAAAAGGGGCTCATGACTTAGCCAATCCCGCTAATATATACATAGATATATATGTTTTGTTATACGGTGTACCTGGTGGACGAAGGAGTGCCCAGATCGAAAGCCGAACTGTTCGTTGATGAGCGGATTTCTCATTCCCTCAGTAATTCTTTTGAGTCTTGTTAAAATGACGTTGAAAGGACTAATTGGGCGGTAGCTATTGTGAGGGTTCCTGAGTTTTTCAGGTTTGTGAATGCTTACTACGATTTCCTCCTTCAAGGAAGGCGGGAGACTTTCAGGAGAGGCAAGTGGGCATCTGAGGGGCGATCACCTCGAAATCGATGGATGGCAGTCATATGTGCCGAGGTCGTTCAGGCACTTGACGCACCTAGGGTGGGCGAGGCAGTTGCGGGTGGCAATTCGCC
Organism: Euphydryas editha; assembly: GCA_036937285.1. Classification (NCBI taxonomy): domain Eukaryota; kingdom Metazoa; phylum Arthropoda; class Insecta; order Lepidoptera; family Nymphalidae; genus Euphydryas; species Euphydryas editha. The sequence continues at coordinate 3,247,147 of JAUPFZ010000032.1, forward strand.
TATAAATTGGCAATGGTGGCACTGGCTCGGTATGCCACGGTTTCGGGGAGGTTCGACGGTGAGCCCTAAGAGGTGGCACACCGTTTTGCTATCGAAAATTTTCTTCCCCTCCAGAGATAACACATGAAAATCTGTTCGAGTGTTTATACTTTATTCATAAATGTATGTTATACAACGATTTAGATAATTATACAGTGCCATTTATGAACGGTTTTTTGTAATATAGTTTCGTATCATTGTTAAAACATTGTAATTTAGTATATAACCTACTATAACTTTTCAAATACTCTACGACGATTCCAAGAAAAGTTTACATCTTCCGATCCATCTCTGATATTATGTGTGGAAACATCTTCAAAAGCTTTACCTATTAAAATAATTCCTACCACGATTACCTAACGATCGTTATGAGGTGTTATGATAACAACCGGGACCGACAGCTTTACTTGCTCTCCAAAGCACGTTGAGAAGATCCACAAGGATAGACTTGGAACAAATATTTGCGCAAATACCAATATTTACACTAAATTACACCCGAAATCGTCACGGCTTATAATGGTTTTATTAGCAGACACCATAGCGCGACAAGGTTAAGCGACGGAAAAATATCAGAGTCATCATACCTATAAGAATTGTTTCTTCTTTGTCACTTTAGTTTACACCAAGTTAAGTATTGGTCGCGTTATGACGGCTAGAATAGAACTAAATATAGTTCATTATATTTTGTCTAAAATTGATGTTAAATTTTGTAAATTTTCATCATTACAGGGAGCAGGAGCCAGGCTGCGGAAAGGAGCCATCCTTCAAAGGAACCGCCCAGCAACAGAATCAGTCAGGTAATTGAAAACATGCATTTTTTTAAATTAATATTAGATCTTGCGTAAAAAAATTTTTGAGTAGTTGAAAAGATTTTTTTGACTTTTTTAGACACAACTGAAGATAATATTCAGGTGGTAGGAGTGCGTCTTTTGATTCGGGTTTGCGCAATGGTCACAGCTTTTGCGCTTGCGGTCGCGCTTTCAATCCCCGCGCTTTCAATCTCATGAACGTTTGTATAGGCTATACAGATGTTTGTTATGCTCTGGGGTTTGTGTTTGTGCTGTGTTTCTGGTCCCTCGACATACGATTTCATCCTTCTGGGGGCCGTTGTGTGTGAAGCGCATATATTTTTTTTTTATATATTAAAATATTTTACAATGCATACGAAGCTGCTCCCTGCTCCAAAGTTAATACCTGCTTACGTGATTCAAAACTGCTTTCGACACACGAAGATTAGCGACATTACATTTTCTTCACACATAAAATCGTTACAAATTTTCAAATACAATCTTGCATACCCTATTCGAATTATCTGCATTTTACGTATGTAGCGACATCTATCTCGCCATATACAAACTAGAAGAAACTAACGAATCCAACATCGCGCTATCGAAGTTTTCAAAGCGATTTAATATATATACAAGAACTCGACAACAAACGTCAAGTGGCGCGTAGCCCACCAGACGCAACACCGTCTGGTCGAAGGATCCTTCCTTTTCAACGGCAGTCTCTCAACGCCAAACTGGTGACCCCGACGTGATCAATGTCATCACTACCTCCAAACTGGTGACCCCGAGCATGAACATCAGCGCAACCTTCGCAAATCTTCGTCATCATAACGTCATCATTACTTCCTCAAGCTTTCGAGCAGCGAGTCATACAGCCAGCCAGCATCCACGGCTACTACGGGTATCCTGACCACTAGCATGCAGCGGACGCGCATTCCTGGTCATCACCTACAGCCATCTCAGCGACTTTGGCACAGCACACTGCACTTCGGCCGGTCAGCAAGCAGAGACGCACTTCTCTCCTGGTCGACGCAGCAGCCAGCCACCACGCAGCACTGCACCACCCCGACTCACTGGGGCATCACCGCAGACAGTTCCGACTCACTGGAACATTCCACTGGCCCGGCAAGCATCACAAGATGTAGTATGGACGACTCAACCTGCTATCGACCTCCGGTCTCGGAGGGGGAGTGATGTAGCGACATCTATCTCGCCATATACAAACTAGAAGAAACTAACGAATCCAACATCGCGCTATCGAAGTTTTCAAAGCGATTTAATATATATACAAGAACTCGACAACAAACGTCAAGTGGCGCGTAGCCCACCAGACGCAACATCGTCTGGTCGAAGGATCCTTCCTTTTCAATGGCAGCCTCATATTCTCTACACGTAAAAACGTGCTTCGTCCATACGTGTGAACGTTCTCACCGTCCATAAAAATATCAATTACAATTTTTTACACATACAATAAAATTTTAACCGATTGTCTGTACATATGTGTTTGAGAGAAGTTAATATTATTAATGTTCTTTGTAAAAGTAAATAGTAGCAAAAAATATTTTTCGAAAAATTACCCATCGGTATGTTTATTGACAAAAATATGACACGGTTTTCAGTGTCGTATTCCTATGATTCCAACTTGAAGTATAAAGGAAGAATTCGTCTCGTACATAAATCCTTCTTAATAAATTAACGACGACTTCCAGTACTCGACAGCTTCCAGTAGGATGTAATCTTGCGTCGGGGGTCCGGAACACACACAAAATAAACTCAAACACTCAGACCACAGTAAACAGCTGTACGGTCTGTAAAAACATTGTTCATGAGCACAATAGCCAGTTGCTTAGACCACTTCGCTAACCCTCAGCTCGTGAATGAAATAAATTCGACACTGTATATAAAATTACTTTAAAATTTCTTCCGAGACTCATCTCGGAAAAAGCCTTCTCTTGTCTCAACAAGAGAAGGCTTTTTCAAGATGTCAACATGTTCACAGTGATATGAGAGATGATATGGAGTTTTGAAATTTATTATATGAAAATTCGGTGGAGCTAGCATAAAGATAACGCGGGTGTATATACCATGAGATACTTTTGCCAGTTATCGATATTTCGGACCAGTCACAAGGTTCATGATCGATATGACAATGATCAGCTATCGTGGAAAAAATCGATCTACCCTCCATCTAGTTATTTTCCGTTTCACCTTACTATTTAATTTTGGCAATTTTTTACGGAAAGCTACTTTGACACGCATCGGTGACATCGGCGAAATAATCCGTGCTCTTTTGGCGCCATTGAAAGCCATTAATTGAAATCAATGAATGAATAATTGAATAGTTTAATAACGTGATTTATTGACGGAGAACATCTCAAAATCTAAAGTTCTCTCAAAAAAAAAAAAAATCCGAAGCTGGCTTGCGAAGCTTTCAACCGTTAAGACGGCTTTGTGTTGGCGAATTCGTGGAATCCAGTGTAAGAGCTTAACGTTAAAACGTTGAGTACTAGCCTAAATTTCAAACCACGATACTTAATAGTATGCATAGCTACCGTCGCATCTGTGAACGTGCTTACGACAGCATCAGCAAGTCCATACAATTATTTTAAAAGCTATTTACAACATACATACTTTTTTACGTTTACTCCAGTGAAATACTAATATGATATTAAATAATTATAGAAGTTTTTTTTTTTTTATTCAAAAGAAAAAAGGGCTTTGTCGCATAAGCGAACATGCCGCCCTGGTTGAGGATTAATACAAAACTAGCATACTTATAACTTAAGACTAACTAAATTAATATGTCTATGACTTAATTTGGACAACATTTTCGCGAGCTTTGACATTATATAAGTTACTATACTTTCTTGCACATACCAAGGTTGGCTGGTAGAAAATGCATTAGCGTTAAGCCTGCCTTTTGTAAACAATTGTATTAGTGTATTTATTGCACAATAAAGAATTTGAAAAATAAATAAATAAAATAAGGTTATTATTATTTTTTTAATTAAAATTAAAACCATGTATCTATTAATTTTGATAAACAGTTTAAATTTTTTGCTATTTCTTATATAAATTATTTTAGAACTTAAATTTTTATTTTCTTTATTACTCTGTTAAAAAAAATTTTTTTACTGCTCTAATGTTTACAAAGTTTTATTGGTTTTCGTTTTAGTATTTATTCAAATAATATTGAGTCTTTATGTTTCGTTTATTTCAAAAATAAAATACCGAAAGTATCCAAAACAAACTTCAATACGGTGAGCTATTACGTAACTTGCGTGATCGCGAGAAATCGCTGTGGTGTTGAATTTAAATACTAGCTGAGCTTAACTACCTATTGAAATTCGACATCATAGCGATTTCTCGCGATCGTGCAAGTTATGTAATAGCTTTACGGGGCTCTACTAGCTACACTACTTGTCAATAATCACTTATAATAGGTGGACTATTAGGCGATGTACCAAAGTTTTCTTCCATGTACCATGTTATAAATACTCAGAACTTTGATCTGGTTTAATATATTTTTTTTAGAATCCTCGTCGTCGTCGGCGGACACAGCGTCCCAGGGCTCCGGTTCCGCACCCGCGCCCCGTTCACGGAGACATGAGCCCCAGGTAATATACATAATTATATTTAATTAAAATATATATTTACATAAGTATGTTAAGAAACTGAAGACTTATTAAGATTAAAAAAAAATTAAAAAAATTCACTTTACTCCGTTTGTCTATATTTTAATGTGTTTTATATATTTGAAAACGACATTAATATTATTAAGTCGGATGGACGTCCACGAGATGGACAGACGACTTAAGAAGAGTCACCAGCCGGCCTAGCATGCTCGCACGACAAAATTTTGTCTACCCCTTTTCTCGTTTTATCTCTCTACAGTAGCTAACATGCGTGCACGTGATACTCTTCTCGTTACGTCAACAGAAGAGATAACAGGATAAAAATTTTATCTGTTTCAAAATTCTTGGAATTACATGCTTTGGGGTGTTTAAAGTGGTGTAGAAAGTTTGTATAGGTTAAATTGTAATTTTCAATGTTTTAAATACCTATAGTATTTTAACTTGACTTATTTTAATTGACGGCCGGCTGGTCGAGTGGTCAGGCAACTGGACACTTTACGCAGCGGTCGCGGGTTCGAATCCCGCCAAGTGCCGTCATTTGTATGACGAATATAGATTTCTGCACCGGGTCATGGACGTGTATATATATGTATTTATATAAATTTCTTAAATTTATTTCCGTTCCTAGTACCTGTAACACAAGTTCTTACGAACTTAGCACGGGGCTAGGTTAACGTGGTGTGATTGTTGGTTAATATTTATTTATTTATTTATTTATTATTATTTATTTATTTAACTATTAGATGATTACCAAATTATAAATTATTAAGCACTGCCAAGTCCTACTACCGTATAAATCGATTTTTGTTCATACGAAGTCGGTCATAGATAATTTATTTGGAAAAATGGGTTACATAATAAAGATAGTATCTGTATTATTTATTAAAAACTCTGTAGGCGCTACTTATGATATCATTTATTTGTGATATCATTTATCACTTTATATATTAGTAGTGGTCAACCAGTGGTCGAAATTCGACCTATTTTGACATTGACCTGATCTGTGATAAAAGTTTCAATAAAAAATTTGTTGCAAGACCTGTATTTAAGACCGTGTTGACAACAGACTGACAATAAACAAAATTTGTGTATAATATATGTACATTGTACATATGTGTGTGCGTCGTAGTGTAGTGTTTTTTTTAAAATTAATTTAATGTATTTTTTGAGCACTATTATAAAAAATATTAGCATTCTACACTTCTTCTCCATATAAACTTTAACTGTGTCAAATTTCATTCTTCTCCCTTCGTGTAATTTTCGTAAAAAGGGGTACAAAGTTTTTGCTTCACGTATTAATATATAGATGATATAATTTATAAATTAATTAAGATAGAGATTAAATAAATAAAGCGCAATATTATTAAAATATTCACTTGCAGCGCTACATACCGGTTCTAATACTTAACCATCCAGGATAAACACAAACAAAAATATACTTCTTGATAAACAAGTTAGACAAATCGAACTGTTACGAGAATCAAACATATTTTGTTTACGCAAAAAGTTTTTAAATACGAGGACTATTATTATAATAATCAAAGATTTAATATTAATAACCAGTATATTATAATATTAGACCCTTTATAGTTTATACAATTAAAAAAAAATTAAAAAAACAGCTTTTTACACGCGTATAACTTAAATAAATTAGTAAGAACAGACTCCAGCATCCGTTAGTTACGTGAGACAATTTTGGCGATTTTTCGACCTTTGTCGTGAGATTTCGCTCGACCCCTTCCCTACTCTACCCACCCTAACCTCACTCGAGATTTTTTTAAATGCGTATTCGTAATGTAAATGAGTTAATCTTTCCTCGATTACATTACATGTATTAAAAAAAAAATAGAAAAAAAAATTCACATACCTAGTTTAAATTCTACTGACATTAAATATATAATTAAATCTGTTTAACATACACGTGTATGACACACGGTCGTCTGTTCTTGAGGTAGGCAACTTAATGCCTGTGTTTTAGGTAACAGCCGACTGATTAACGTTTTTTTTTTTTTTTAAAACGTATATTACACCCAGACTCGGGGAGGAAATCGAACCAATAACCCTGAAGCAGAAAGCAGGATCACTGCCAATTATCAGTCAAATGGCCAACGGGCCAGTCAACTGTTTCTAAGAACACAACTCGATTCCGAGTATATATTCAAGAGTTAATTAAGATTATCATAGATAATATTCTAGTTCATTATTTACATATTTTTTTTTACAGAGAGAGGAGCGGCACGTCGAAGCCGCCAGCGTTCGGAGGGTTCAACCGAATCCTTTATTGAGGTGAATAATATAATTTAATTAATATAAAGACGAATAATTATAGTTTATTATCATATAAAGATTATGTTTAAATGTTAAGCCATACTAACTTTTTATGTTTTTACTTCTGTCTAAAGTTTGAATTAAAAATATTTATTGTGCATGGAGAGAGATGACATAACTGAGATTTAAATTTACCAATATATAATTCATAATAGTGAATATATTATATTGATAATGCTGTTTCAATAATATAATATAAGCTATGCCCAAAATGTAAATGTATTTTGCAACGCTTTTGGTCTAAGTCCACGCATGCAATGTAAAATATTGTATATATACTTAGATAGCAAATAAACCATTTGAATTTGCGTTGTTCCCTGAAACGTCACCCATACCTTTCGTTCCATAATTAAGAATACTAGTGGTCGCCCAGTGGTCGAAATTCGACCTAACCTATAATAGACATCATTGTGTGTGTGTCGTAGTGTGGTTGTCTTTTTTTTAACGAATTTAATGTATTTTTTGAGTATTATTATAAAAAATATTATCATTCTGCACTTCTTCTCCATATAAACTTTAACTGTGCCAAATTTCATACTTCTCCGTCCGCGTAATTTTCGTAAAAACGGCTAAAAAGTTTTTGCTTCACATTTTAATATATATATATATATATATATATATATATATATATATATATATATATATATATATATATATATATATATATATATATATATATATATATATATAGATAATATTTTTTTTGACAAATTTCAACTAAGTTTCTTCATTATGTTTCTTTATTATGTTTTCTTTCACCGCTGAGCACAAGACGAAGTTTAAAGACTAAAGCAATTGAAAACTCAGCAATTCCATGTTTCGTATCCATTCATTGTTTATTCCGTTAGATAGAACACAGGAACATATGACCCATGAGCTATTATGTAACTTGCGCGATCGCGAGAGATCGCTGTGTTGTAGAATTTCAATACTAGCTGAGCCTCAGTTAGTGGCTCTATCGCCTCCGCCTAGCTTTATTGCACTCCCAAAGTGCCGAGTCCGACATAGGTCTAGGACTGCCGACCCGGGCGTCCTGGATATCATCCGTAAATGGATTATCCTGCGACAAATATATATATATATATATATATATATATATATATATATATATATATATATATTTTTTTTTTTTTTGTCGCAGGATGATATATATATATATATATATAGCCTCAATAAAAGCCTAACAACTTATTTATGTTGGTGCATTTCTCTGTTGCTTATTGGTGAATTTTTATTACTTTTTTATTTTATAATTTTTTTTTTGTATTAATATTTTAGTAATTAAGTATTTGCAATGTTTGTGATGTCCCATATAAATATATCTTTACTTTAGTTAACTTTTACTAATAATTAAACACGCTTATCGGAAATCGTCGGACAGATCACGCACACTCCCAAACTTCGGCAACAAGTCGCACGACGCGTCTCGAGACACATCGCGTCGCGCGCACCACATCACCATGGCGACCGAAGATCTGCTGCAGCCGGGCCACGTGGTTAAGGAGAGGTGGAAGGTATGATCTCTAGTTGCTGCTGTATCAGCCTGTAAATCACCCACTGCTGAGCGAAGGCCTCTTCTCCATATAAAAGAAGGATTAGAGTTTAAACCATCACGTTGCTCCACTGCGGGTTGGCGGATAATATCCCTACCATGAGTAGCGATCGTTATCAGGTGTCTGTGATAAACAACCGATACCGACGGCTTTACGTGCTCTCCGAGGCACGGTGGGGTGACCCACAAGGACATACACCCAGACCGGAAACAGATATTTGTACAAATACAAATGTCTTTCCCGAGCGGGAATTGAACCCGCGACCATCGACGCGGGGCGTTGAGGCGACTACTCGCACCACAACACCAGAACGGTCATCATTTCCAGTAGTAACTCGATATTGTTTAGCCTAAACATTTCGGACGCCTAAACTCTTCGGATTACTGTACAGTTTCTAGCGTACTAAGATTTTTTTTTTAATGGAGAACCATGCAGAATGATCCGTGGAAGATACCATAGTTTGATAAGTGTAAGCTGAGTAGGAATTTGTTAATCACAGCATTTAGACTGCGTTCCGGTCACATTCCACTTAATAAGTTTGCTTACATGATGAAAAAGGTACCATCTCCGTTGTGTACCGAGTGTGGCATCATTGAAGATGCAGTTCACATTATGGTGAAATGTGTCCGAAATGAAGATATCAGAAATGATATGCTCCAAATAACCTAAAATTTAAAAAAACTTGGAGGTTGTAATTCAATTTTGGCTTACCCTCTCTTGGAACCTGCTAAATTATTGTATAAGATTGTAATCATTGGTATGCGACGACGATTTCAATAATTTTATTGTATGTAGCATGTGTGATGTTCCTATGGAGTGTCATAGTCCTTATGGACTAAAACTCCTAAAATAAAGAAAAAAAAAACTTCAGATTACTGTACAGGTTCTAGCGTTCTAAGATTTTTTTTTTAATAGGAATTCCCTCTGGTATTATGTTACGTTTTCTGTGTACACATTGTGATAAAAAATATTACATATTTAATACTAGCTCCCCCACGCGCTTTCACCCGCGTTAATTTGAGGGAAAAACGTACTTAAATATTTTTAAACAATTACTGTAAGATGTTACTACCGAACAAGGGGTCTCAGGTTTGATTCCTGGGTCGTTTAAAGTATTATTGCGTTTTTTTATTTTTCGAAAATTCTCAGTAAAAGAGTGATGTTATAATTACTTTAAAAGTGGAACTATAGTTAAAAATGTCTCGAGAAGATAAATAATAAAGGACTCAACGGAAGCTCTCAAAAAAGATTATTTTTTCCTGTTTTTGTAACATTTCTTATTATTGCTCATCCCCTATTAGTCGTAGCGTGTTGCTATATAGCCTATAGCCTTCCTCGGGACATGGGCTATCCAACACAAAGAATTTTTCAATTCGAACCAGTAGTTTCTGAGATTAGCGCGTTCAAACAAACAAACAAACAAACTCTTCAGCTTTATAATATTACTCACAATGCGTACTGACAACTAATTGAATAAATAAATATTTCTTCAGTATTTTGTATAACAAGGCCTATAATATGCTTTCATTATCTTACCAAGGAAGATGTTATCTTTATTTAAGATGCCACACATAATTTGCTTACATTACTTTTAGATGAAGAGCATATTAAAATCAGCTCCAAGTACTTAGAGTATCTTCGTTATTCTCTTGGTTCGGATTACCTCATTCACGTTCACTTGAAAAATTCAACCCTATATATATGTACATATTGATGTATTATGTGTATTATGTGTCAGGTAGGCGTTGGCTTACCTGACACATAATACACAATATCCATATTTTTTGATTTTTTAAAACATACTGTGCTTACTTACAATGCAATGTTTTTATAACCCAGGTGGTGAAAAAGATAGGTGGGGGTGGTTTCGGAGAGATCTACGAGGGTCTGGACCTGGTCACTCAGGAACAGGTGGCTCTGAAGGTGGAATCGGCGAGGCAGCCGAAACAGGTGCTGAAGATGGAAGTGGCGGTCTTAAAGAAATTGCAAGGTTAAGATTAATATTTTATGTATATAATGATCGGTTTTTTTTTTTATCGCAGGGGAATCCATTTACGGATGATATCCAGGACGCCCAGGTCGGCAGTCCTAGACCTATGTCGGACTCGGCACTTTGGGAGTGCAATACCGTACTAAACCCCTGCGGGAGCCTTCAGCCGCTTTAATTAGAGGGTCCCGGATCTGCAGGCAACAGGATCCCTCCAGCGACAGGCTGGCCTCGGCGAAAAGGCCAGACTTCTCCTCCATGGGGACTGTCCGGCTCCTCTGAACAGTCCCGACATAATGATCGGTTCTCTGACCTTACGTTAAGTGGCCTTGAAAATTTGCAGTACCAGAGGAGCGATCAGGAATGGTTGATAAATTAATATAGGGAAGTAGGAGATGTAGGGGCAAGACAGGATGTTCAGAGCGTTCAGGGCAGAATGAGATATTTTAGATTAGGACTTCATCTTATATATAAGACAATTGACTGATACCGATGATTTTTGTATTTTTTTTTTTATTTCCCGATTCTTTCGGAATTTCGCCATTAAACACCATGTGACACAATATTTTATATATACGCGTGACAGGTAAAGAGCACGTGTGTCGGTTCATCGGCTGCGGCAGGAACGCTCGGTTCAACTATGTGGTGATGCAGCTGCAGGGCCGGAACCTGGCCGAGCTGAGGCGAGCGCAGCCGCGCGGGGCCTTCTCTCTCTCCACCACGCTGCGGTGAGCACAGGACGATTATTATAGGGACAGACAATCAGACAGACAGACAGACTAAACTAAATACAGTCCCACTGCTGGGCTAAGTATCTCCTCCATATAGCGGCATATATCCACTACGGGTTGGCAGATAATTTCCTTACCAGGAGTAACGATCGTTATCAGATGTCTATGATAACAACCGTAACTGTCTTTACGTGCTCTCCGAGACATAGTAAGGGAACCCACAAGGACATACACCCAGGCCGAAAACAATATTTGTACAAATACAAATATTTGCTCCGAGCGGGAATCGAACCCGCGACCGCTGGCGTTGAGGCAACTACTCGCACCACCATAACAGCGGTCGTCTAAATATTTATAGTAAAGATTATTAGTATGTGTGTATTTTTGTTCGTACAAAACTTCTACGATATGATTTCACTACGATTGCTTACAAAGCAATAATACCAATTGACGGTCCGTCAGCATAAAATATACACGAGATTTTGACTAAACCTCTAGGATCACAAATGTGGAAAATACATCTAATTTAAAGCAGTAGATTTTGCGTGACATGGCACCAAACAAACAAACATACAAACAAAAATTCTAGAATTGGTCTCGGTTTCTATTGCTCACATAAAGACCCTTAGAATTAGTTTTTTCCTATATGTCTCTCATAGACAGACATCAGCCATGTATATTTTTATTTTATGTATAGATAGACTGATGTACACTACGTTGAACCCAAGGAATTTATATGTATTATAACTGGAACGCTCACTTAATTAAATGGTATATTCAAATATGCACCTTGATATAACGGACAATAAGGTTGACATTTTTTTCCAACATGTAAAGTGAAAAAATCGTTCCGAGCATTTCGTTGACTACTGGTATTTTGTCTCTTTCTTACGAGTTGCCTTGAATCCATGCTAGAAAGAGATGAAATCCCTCTCTTAGGAACGTTTTTTGAGTGCACGTGAGCATTCCAGTTTGAATATAAATTCCATGGTTTGAACCCTATGTAAATTCAATTCCATTTTGAATTAAAGACTCTCAAGACTGTCAAAATAGGAATGATTTCGCTGATGATGTGTACTTAGAGAACGCGTAATGAAAAATTGAAAAATAATTTTCATAACGACTTAGATATAACTTATCGTAATACGTCAAAACCTTCTAACTTAAAATATATTTTTTTGAATGATGCAACATTATGGTTTTGTCAAATATTTTATGTAAGCAACACTGAGATTTTCGAGTTAGTTAAATAAATTTACTAATTTCATTTTTCTTTTATTTCATTTCAGGCTCGGTCTTCAAATATTGAAAGCAATAGATTCAATACATTCTGTAGGTTTTCTACACAGGGACATCAAACCTGTAAGTATATATATTTTAGACTGAAACCCAGTTCAGACACCCTAAAATCTATCTGATGATATTAGTATTAACGCCGTTCTTGACTAAATATAGGCTTTTTTTTTGTACATCTCCGGGATTCAGGCTTCTTTGTCATACATCACGCAATTATTCTGTTACACTATCATTCTGCATACCAATTCCTTCTTACATCCATCCACATTCATTCATAATAGGGTATTACCCACCAATACAAAAAGAACTAACTTTACTATTCTAATTCTTAGTCTATGTAACATCAAGTTAGGAAATGTGGGGAGCATACATATATTTTTACAAGATTTTTCTTAAAACTACAAATTACATATTTTCTTCTTAACTAATAATATTAAATACAGGCTTTTACTTTCCAATAATTTATTTACACAAAATTGTCAGTTATAACATTGTATGTCCTTTGTTAAAGTTCAGCATCAAATGTCTTATATTTGAGTCCATTTTAATTGACAACCATAGACATAATAGCTATACTAGAGGGGCCATGCTCACACAATAATCAATGGACAGTCTTATTAAACAACATACTATTATAACAATAACAATTAAAATAAACTAGCTTTACCCGCGACGTCGTATGCGTGGAATTAAATTAACAATCGTTATTACTTTAGTAACTTTATAAGGTGTATCAAAATAGTAATAAAATAAAGTACTAAAGTTAGGTTTCTTTTTATCTATATTTTGTTATATTAAATATTATTTGTACGTTTACGTACGTTACGTACGGGGGCATCGACGTACGACGTAATTACGTGAGACAATTTGCCAATTATTCAACCCCCACTCCCCCCTTGGTGAGATTTTGTGAGATTTTGCTCGACCGCCTCCCCTCTCCCCTAATCTCACATGAGGTTTTTTAGAATGCGTATTTGTGATGTAAATGAGTTAATTTGTGATCGATTACATTTAAAAAAAAAATAGAATTTTCTAAATATACACATGTATATTAATTTAAGACTAATTAAAGATTAGTATCAAGGATTTTAATGACGGAAAAAAATTACATTATATTTGCCGTGATCGGCCTCTCCCCCACGTGATATTGAGTGAGATTTCGCTCGACCCCAAACGCCCCTCCACTCCTAAACGCCTCACGCAATTAATGAATGCCCCCTTTCAGAGTAATTTCAGCATCGGTCGTCACCCGTCGAACTGTCGGAGAGTTTACATGCTGGATTTCGGTCTGGCCAGACAGTACACAACTAGCAACGGACAAGTGAGACCGCCTCGAGCCGCCGCGGGTTTTAGAGGTACGCTGTAATCTGTATCTAATATGGAAGTCGAAATTTCACTTTATTACGAATTACACAGCAACATTAAAACAATGTCACACAGGTCATCAAACCGATGTTTGATACTTGAGCAACCAAATTTTAATGTTATTTATGAACGGATTTATATTTTGTAAACCGAACTTATCTGAATTATGTAAACGTGGCCTGCGGTGTCGTAATTTTGCTGGGTTTCTTTTCCATGTAGGATTGGAGATTAATTCATCACGTTGCTACGCTGTGGGTTGGCTGATAATTTACTTACCATGAGTAACGATCAGGTGTATATTATAATAACCGAACCGACTGCTTTACATGTTCTCCGAGGCGCCGTGGGCTGACGAAAAAATTATATAAATAAATATATCCGCACCGAGCTGAATCGAATCAATGAAAGTCGATTTTAAGGCGACTACTTGTCCCACTACACCAGTCGGTTACGGTTGTCACTTGTAAAGTTATTTTGACGTGATAACGTCTTATAAATCGATGAATGCCGGCTGCACGCATGAAAAAGCATGACTCATTGTCACGTTCCCCGAGCGAGAGCGCGAAACAAGCGATAGAGAGGCACGATCGGACTAAGCGTTCGGCTAGTGATGTATCTATTTCTCTTCCACTCCATAGGCAGATGCGTCCGAGTAGAAGAGGAAAAAATTTGAATTACCGGGTGCAAAAAAAAGTGTTAATTTATCGAAAACAATTGTAATTTTCAATTAACTCCTACTTTGTATTAAACAAAATAATGATAATTCAGTGATAATAATTCAGTTATTATTTTTATCAATGTTTTCTTATGACGTTATCACTTAAAATTATCGTCGGTACCTAAACCGACTTTACAGACAACCAATATTTTCTTTTTTAATTAAAGGTACGGTCCGTTACGCTTCCATCAACGCCCACAAGAATAAGGAAATGGGTCGTCATGACGACCTCTGGTCTCTGTTTTACATGCTGGTCGAGTTCGTCAACGGACAGCTTCCGTGGAGGAAGATCAAGGATAAGGAACAGGTGCCGACGTAATCTACATCGCTTTTTTATATAAATAACCTGCGGCTTCTCTCGCGTTTTTTCTTTTGTTGTTTTTTTTTACACCTCCAAGAATATATGTACAAAGTTTCATGATGATCGGTTAAGTAGTTTTCGCGAGAAAGGGAAGGGAAGTAATTTTCGGTGGTGGTGGCAGGTGGGGCTCATGAAGGAGAAGTACGACCACCGGCTGCTGCTGAAGCACCTGCCGTCGGAGCTGCGGCAGTTCCTGGAGCACGTGCAGCAGCTGGAGTACGCGGACGCGCCCGACTACGCCATGCTGGCCGCGCTGCTGGAGCGCTGCTGCAAGCGCCGCGGCATCCGCGACTCCGACCCCTACGACTGGGAGAAGGATGTGAGTCGCCTGCTCTGCGACCCCGCCGTCCGGGATGTCGCTTTTGTATAGTGGAATTAAGATTTAGAAAGCGGTTTCGATTGCCCGTTGTTAAAAACTATTTAATCACTAGTATATTTCGTGTGTTTTCATAAGTTTTGAGATGAAGTAAAGAAAAAAAAAATTGGAGCAGGTCTTCAAATACGTTGGTCATTCATAGACATGAACCGCTTTACAGTGGTGCATATCTTTTATTCTATTTTATAGAAACACTTTTCGATTCCTCGACGAGAGCCTTGATTACTCTCTTCAGTTTGAAAAAATTCAGGCTTGTGTGAGGCCTTGTATGCCCTTAACCCCAAATTAAATATAAAGGATTCAAGTCAAGGCTCAAGGACGGCTAATATTCTCTCCCAATAAGCCTAGAAAATGTGCCTGCAACTAACGTTGGATTTAGCCCTTATGGGAGGAGGCAGAGTCTTGTTGGAAAGCTCAGTAATTTCCGACGAATAGCGTATCAGTTAATGGTTTAACCACTATTTCAATTGTGTGATTTTGATGATTTTGTGCTTACACTTAACGCCTTGCTGGCAAAAATGAAGCGAAGTAAACATCCAACTAAACTACACAGGACGATGATTACGTTGGATATTGCGTATAGAAAACTGGACATCCTTCGAATTTCTGGCGTACATCTTGTTGTTCTGGCTGTTAAAATTTTCTTCGAGGAACAGGATATTTTTTGCACGTGACTTTTCAAAAGGTTCCAACATCGTTCCAGTCGCAATTTACGAATATAATACGCTCGCTTAAAAAAAATTACTTTTATTCGACTGTAAGCCTTTTTTAAAGATCGTCTTTCAGTATCTTGTTTACCGATATTCGTAAAATATCTGAAAAAATAATTTTTTTTTGAGTCCAAAAAGGGTTTCGGCGAATTCGCTCTACTATCAGAAGAGTTTTTGTGAGCTGGTGGCCTTTGTCATGTAATACACAAAGTTCCGGCTACATCCCAGGTTTCTTTTTTTTTTATTGAAAATTTGAGTGCGTTTGACCTCAATCTTCTGTCAATCCTCAATCATCTAGTCTGATGGTAAACAACGATGAAGTCTAAGGTGAAGCACGCAAACTCAAATAATGCCTGTTCACTCTTGCCTTAAAAACTGGAAAAATGGAACCCCTGCCCACGTCGAGTTGTCCGATGGTGGAATGGTGCTGGGGGAATTAATTGATGCAATTCCTGCGCACACTCACCGATTTCGGATTTAATGACACGAAATGTCAGCAATTTTTTGTTCAAAATAACAGTCGCACGCAAATCTTTAGATGGTGCCATTTTCATGAATTAAAAATGTATTTAAATTTATAATTTCTTTTTTTTTTTTTGTGTGGTAACATTGCAAATTTAAAATTTTAAAAGATAAAAATAGGCTGCAAGTGTACATATATAAAATAAAGTGTAATTTCTAAATTGTTTGTAGAAATTCATCTCAAAACTTATGAACACATGAGGTAGAACCAGAAACGCAAGGCAAATAAATAAAATGATTATTTAATATATTTTACCTGAACATTATTTTTTATTATTTTTGGTTTTTTTTTGGATACCTAACAAATTTAGAAAAATCATCGAAATCTGGAGATAGTAACATTTTATGTTTGTTAATTTCAGAGTGCTCCCACAAGTCGAGCGCGCGCCGTACTTGCGACGGGAACCGAACACCAACCCTCTCCCGATCACCAGCCCGACAGAGTGAGTATTAACAGCTGGACCATTGATACCTACACTTACAAAAATAAGGTACTCTAATTACTGTTTGTAGTAAAACATGTGATTGCTAGATACGGACTGGCTACCGTACATATTTTATTTCACATTCACAGTCTTAAATACTATACATTACGACACTGTTGAAGTTAGATACAAGAAATGGCCCATTAACTTTATTTCATAACCTGAACTCTCGTTCTAGTTAGTTATAAACTTATTTTTTCAAGATTTACCCCTGAATATGTGTGATATAGGGGATGAAAGTTATATTATCTGTAAAGCTAGTGGAAGTATATTAAATTTTAGGTAAACTTTTTTTTTTATAAGGCTGTGTTTTATGAACAGAATAATAAACTTACAATGCCGTTGATTTTATAAATCTATGCCACACAGTTATTTAACTCAAAGAAAATTTAATCGTGTTCGTTTTGGTCGAAAACCGGTGTTTTGGTTGAAAACCGGTGTCAGATACCATTTTTATTATCGTAATCTGACTTACGCCGAACCCAACCATTTGGCGCATTCCCGAGGCAGACGATAGTAAAAAAATCTAATGTGTGTAAAATGTGTATGTTACTTTCTATAATCGATTTAAACTATTTCTTGTTGTCTCTTGTGTCTCGTGTGCGATCCAATAAATGTTTTTTCTTTCTTTCTTTTAACGTAAGTCTTTAGATTTTTGTCTTTTAAGTTTTTATAATGATGAAATACGTTACCGCAGACACGTCGACGGCTGGAGACCGAAGCGACGACTGCCGTCGCCACCGACACGCAGACCAACCTGCCGAAGGAGAAGGCGGCGGACAAGCGGCCGCAGCCCGCCTCGCCCAGGCACGCGCCGCACCACGTCAACGGATATGTATGTGTGTCTGTGTGTTACCCTCAGCTACCGTCGTCACCGACAACCCATATGTATGTAGCCATTCGTAGCTACCCGTATGTGTATTTGTCTTACCGTCAAATTGGTAAAATTTCAAACCACCTAATAAAAGGAATCTCCATCAGTGGGAAAGATGCTCAGACATAACAAGTGCTCGGATACTTGCTTGGAATGTGTCAATTAGGGTTGACAAAATTTGTTGTCCAAAATATATAAAATAGTATACTGATTTTTGTAATGATTATGCTTATTTTAATTATTTTTGAAGTTATACTTCTTTTGGTGTGTTTGGAAAAAAATATGATAGTTAAATTCTTACGATACGCGCGCACACCGACAGCCAAAAAACGACATGATGAAGTTAGCTGATAGCTGTCACTCAGGTTCTTTTTTTTAATTAATTTATTATTTCTTGTACAAACAAAGAGTTGTGGCATACGGCATGAAATCTTTAGCTATTTTTGTTCTGTTACAACAAAAAAGTATAACTTCTTACCTGTGTACATAAGTTTTTAATTTTAGTTTAAAACTGGAACTTGTCGAATGTTTAATTGATGTCATTACAATATGTATTACTTTTTATTCAATACTAGCTCTGTCCCGCGATTTCACCCGCGTTAATTTGAGGGAAAAACGTACTTAAATATTTTTTAGTTACATGATAAATACCAAATTCTTTTTTTCGTGTTACGAACTTCGTTAATACTAAAACTTTTTTTTGACGTTTCCTATATTCCTATCCATAACAGTCAAACACGGACAAACCCACGCCAGAAAAGGAAGCTGAGGTCAGAACAACGCCAGCGCCATCTCCCGACCGGCACGCGAAGGTAAGGAGCATTGTCTATTTCAAGTAGATTTAATTAAATAAAACAATGGCATAGCAATAATTGAATGTTTGACCGTTGTAGACGATGGGTTGGCGCAGTGGTTACAACAATTGGCTGATCTGGCGGTCGTTTGCCAAATGTTTGCACAAATCTTACAGGTGTTTGTCGTTGTCTGGGTGTTTGTTGTGTATTTCCGAAGTCCTGACACAGCCCAAATATACGTTAAGTGAAGGCATTTTTTTAAATTTAATATTTTTGTTGGGATAGTTGTAGTTTCAATTGGTTGTAATAAACTAAGACTAAGCGTTGATTTTAAAATTATAAACGATCTTGTGATGCTTTTTTTCCTAGGAAACAAGTAATTCAGCCCTGACCGGGACACCAGCTAGCAGACCGGAAAGACAGAGCGTCCCGCCTTGTAAGCCGCGAGCTCCGCAACCAGGTATAGACATACATACATACAGATAAAGACAAATAGATATATATTCAAAACATACATATGCACAGACTTAGTCTGGTTTCAAGGGAGTATAAACAGATTGCACTTCGTTCCACTTTTATATAATATAATACTTATTATGTTAAAAGTTATAAAATATAGTAAATAATCTTGAGCTTTATCCGCTTTGAAGTCAAGACGAATGAAATACGTAAAATGGTTATTTGCCTCGATAAAAGTATAATGCTTAATAGTTTTTAAAGTAAGCATTTGAAAAAACCATATATGAAGGTATCTGTAATTTCGTAATCTCTTCGGATTTCTGATGAAGAGACTAGACTAAAGTCAATCTCTCCAAAAATTGATATTGCTTTCCGAACTCACCAATAAATATCAAATTAAAAAGTAAATAAATAAAAAGAAAATTTTATATACCTTTTAAACTCAGAACAGAAGATATAATTATTTTTACTTAAATCTACAAAAAATCTATAGATAACACAATTCAACCAAAAATCTCATCATCATATCAGCCCTTGGATGTCCACTGCTGAATGTAGGCCTCTCCCATCGACCTCCAGAGCGACCGGTTCGAAGCAGCCTCCATCCAACGGCTAAAACAATAATATAAAACATTACTTCTGACATGGCTCCGGCCTTTTGTTATACCGGAATGAAATTTACAAATTTATACTAGGCTGAATGGACTTAGTCCTTTGCCTTTCCCTATTGGGGATGAATTTGAAAACAATAGTATAAAACATGAAGAATGTGGCCCCGTCCGCAGCGCACGCGGCAGGCGGCCCCACGCTGCTGCGCCTGCGCGTGGTGACGGCGCCGCCCACCTGCGTGCAGGAGCTCGCCACGCCGCCCGCCACCTCGCACACGGGTACGACACCACACACACTCAATTATTTTCGAGAAAATCGTTCGCGATACAAAAACTTATTTTTATAGTTATTTACTCCCATGCTTTAAATCCTCTATAAAAGATTCTGAAACAATTAGCTTTATTGCCAATATAAAAAAAAAAAAAACTCAATGTACTAATTACCATAATATCATCCAAATGACTCATATAATGTTGCACTGAATTTCATAATAACACTGCTTTGTTTTGTTTTTTTTTCGATCCCTTCTGCGCAAAGAGCTTACTGAACAGACAGCCACATTCTTACTGCTCGATGCGTGGTAACTGTATGAATTAAAAAAAAGAACATCTGTATGAATTTCAAAAAAAGAACATTGCTATTTAGTTTGATACTTGAAAAAATTTTTATTTAAGCCAGGTAAAACATATTGGATCAGAATGATTTGTTATGTCGATTTTATGATGGTTACGTACTTTGAAAACTGAAACTACACGTCCTTTTACGATGAAACTAAGTATGTTAATAGGTCAAGACTTTTTCGTCCGAAACTTACTAGGGATCGGGTCTCACAGGAGTAAAACCAGAGGGGCAGAACTATTATAATCTGATTGTTGCTTTATCATAATTTTGTAGTATGTATGAAAAAGTAATTATTATCAAACGGAGAAGTAATCAAAGGAGGGTCCCGAAAGGATCCGGACAAAGTCGCAGGCCACAACTAGCATGGAAATAGAAATATTAACATTTTTTGTTTCGTTTCAGCTGATGCGAGCAGTCCTCGTATAGGAGCCGATGTGGATAGCGTTCACTCTGACACACATTTCAAGAGAGGTGAGTACACACACACACACACACACACACACACACACACACACACACACACACACACACACAGTAAAAAGTAAAAGTAAATAGTATATTATGTCACTAGGGACGAAAGTACTACTTTCTGTCCCGCATGTGGAATTGTCAATTGCGGTTGTTGGCCAATATGCGGGAAAGGATGTAGTACTTTCGTCCCGTGATTCACATACTTTTTTTCCTACCTAGAAAGAAAGTTAGGGTTTCGTTCCTGTGAAGCGGGAGAAAAAGTGTCACTTTTTTCCTGCCTCAGCCGAAAGTTCGCTTTTTGTCGCTGTGAAGCGGGGACAGAAAATGTCACTTTTGTCCCGCTTAACAGCGACAAAAATCGAACTTTCGGCGGAGGTAGGAAAAAAATATACAGGCTGACTGGTAAATTATTATCAATATTTAAGGAAAATACTCGGTACATGATTCTCATTCGAATTATGTAAAAAAAAATAGTTAAATATTAATAAACTTTTAAGTTAAGTTACTCAACAATTATCCAATTATTTACGCGTCGTCGACACCCTAGCAGCTAGCTACACTTTCGACACAAAACAGGTAGTTTACCTACGTCTAAACGCCGCCACGTGTTAACAGGGTAGCAGGATAAACAAGCATGATCCAGTCGCCCTTAATACTTTAATCCTGGCTTAGTATAGGCAAAAATAATAAGATATTTTACTTGTTTAAGCAACAAATTTGTTGACTAGGTAAATGATGTGAACTTTGGCAATTTTTAGATGTGAACAAGCGGCACAGTACAATACCTGTGCACGTGCCGCCGGCATGACTGGAAAAGTGTCAACGCTTCATTTATTTGAATTGAAATTTATGAAAATTTGGTCAAAAATTAAGTATCTATTTTTTTTACATAATTCGAATGGGAATCATGTACCGAGTATTCTCCTTAAATATTTATAGTAATTTACCAGTCATCCTGTATATTTATTTGGGGCATCACAAACATTGCAGATATATATATGTATATATATATATATATATAAACCCACTAAATATCCATCTGTTTACTTTACAACTCACTCACATTGAAAATGTTGTGTAATGACATGTTGGGGAGAGGGGATTTTAAATTGGCAATGAAAGTTTGTTCATGAATATTGTAATGTTTTAAGATTTAGACGAGTAAATTACGTAATGACTATTATTAGATGATTACGAAATTACCAAGCGACCACGGGTAAAACCGCGGGACCCAGCTAGTATTATTGTATATATATAATCGTCCGCTGCCCGCAGGCGCCCGGCGCGCCGCCCGCGCGCGCGCCGACCAGAGCTTCACGCAGTTCGCCGTCATGGACGACGAGAACGTGTCTGCCTTGCAACAGGTAGTCGGGCCGACGGTTGTAAGCTTTGTGTCCTATTGTCTATATAGTCCAGACGTCGATCGTATAATATTACGTTTTTGTTGTATTTTTATATTTTACAAATTAATATACGAAATAAGTGAGTGCTATACAAACTTTAAATAAAGATAAACTAATTTTTTTTTGTTTTTGTATTCATAAATTCTTGAGATTGGAATAAAATAAAAGGCTACCATAGCTAATGTTCTATATTACGTTTTTTTCAAATATTTTTTGAAGAAGACACTCGATAGATTGTTGCAATAGTCGGAGCCGGAAACAGAGAGGGCACCACCAGACACCTGTCCACAGATTCAGAGATGTCGTTTGAGCGCAGCTATTAAAAATCTAAATGAAGAAAATAATAAATAATAGATATATAGAGCAAGTAATACAAAAAAGTCATTCCATTGTACTTAAAATAATAATTATAGTCGAGGGAACACACTACATCTATTTTCAAACTTAAAGTTATTACATAAACGTTATACATAGATAGTTTATATTTATGTTTCTTTCAGGTGACAAAGGGCGGTGCTTTAACACTAGTCTCGCTGTGGAAGTCGCAGTTCGACGACTCCGAGGAGACGACAGACAACGAGTGGAAACAGGAACAATTACAAGTATGTATAATAATATAAACTTGAAAACTGTGACTTTATCTAGAGTCTAGACTGTAGTGTGTATATGTAAGCATCCCGGTTATTATCAAATATGTTACTCTAATCAAAGAGAGTAAGAGTGAGAGTGAGAGTGAAAATAAAATAAAATAAATAAAATAAAAGAGAGATAATTAATAAGCGAATTTTGGAGCAAATAAGCCGTCTCATGGAATAACATTACAAGACGGTGGGGTTTGCTGTAGTCACAGCATCTTGGCGTGTTTGGTTGGATCCTCACCCATGACAAATGTTTGCACAGGCCATACAGATGTTTATAGTGGCCTGGGTGCTTGTGTTTGTATTTTCGGAAACCCCGACACAGGTTTATCATTATACTGGAAATCGTTGAGTGTTAAGCGTTTAGTTATATCAAGAAATATGTATCAATAAAGAAAATTCTGACAGACAATCAAGATATACCTATTTGTCTTTCAAAATAATTGGTGTTTAATTTAGTTTCTCTGCTATATCTCAGAATTTCTCTTTCTTCGAGACACAGGAAAAAATGTTTTTTTTTTTTTCAAAATTGATGGATGTACGGAAAATGCTTCCTTTCGTAAAAATAAATAGCACAGGATCGGCATTAACGCAAGTAAAGTAATTGTTTGGACTGATTTGAAAGTTTCAAAGTTTATTGGTTGATCGCTCTTCCAAGTCAAACATTGCGTTCTTAACAATAAACCTACCGGAGCGGTCAAATGACCATTTTTGAGACTTTACTTAAAGTTGTTACTGAATTAGTGCCATGCTGCTTTGCAGCTGAATGGGCTGGCGCGCCCGGGGAAGTACTTCGCTTTCACTTAACACTGACTTCAAATGACGGCACTGTCGTCGTGTTTCGTTCGGTTTGTGAGAGATCCGGTGGCCCATCCCTTCCCTTACCTGGCCCATCCTTTCCCTCCACAGATTCGGTGGAACATCCCTCCCCTCCCTAAAGGCAACGGACCCGCTAATCCTCTGATGTAGCGGGTGTCTATGGATGTCGTTTTTACTTACCACAAGTTGAATCGACTGTCTGTTTGCCTCCTCTAAAAAAAAAAATAATCTTGGTTTACATGTATCTTGAACTTATGCACGATTTATTCTATAATATATAGTACTTAACTACTTAAGAAACCTGCACACATTAAAAAAAGGAATGAAAAAAAGAAAAATTTAAATCTAGAATTTAACAATTTTAATTAAAGTCTCAAAAGCGGTCATTTGATCGCTCTGGTAGTTTTAGTGTTAACGATTTGCTAAATGTTCAAGAATATATTTCTTAAATAAATATCCCAGTCGCCCGAGCATCGCAACGCTCGCGTGACGTCAGCGGTGTCGAGCTGCTCGAACGCGGCGCGCACGCAGCTGCCGCTCACGCACACGCAGCACACGCAGCACACGCAGCACACACAACAGACACAGCAGACACAGCACACGCAACAGACGCAGCACACGCAGAACACGCCGCCGCGGGTGTCGCCGCAGATCAACGTGCCCAATGAGGTGAGTTTATATAAAAACCTAGAAGTTAGTTAAATGTAACAATTATTAAATAAATATTCAAACAATGTCAAAAATATACAGTGCAACCTCGCTTAACGAGCACGTAAGGCGAAATACTTTCTACGCGACACAATTTTTCTCATATAATATATATAAATATTCTTAAATAAAATGAAAAATAAAAAAATCTTTTCTTCCACCACGGAATGAATCCACCTGCAATGTGAATTCGATTTCCAGAAAAGACCAAACAGTTAAGATACATAATTATTTTTTACTAGGAAAATGTACATTGAGTTGTGAGAATTTTTGGGAGAGTGAGACATTTGTACATTGACATCTGCTGAAGAATTGACGAAGACAAAACTTGATACAGAATTATGATGAAATAAATTTCCAAGCCATTTCCTTATTAGGGTGATAGTTGCTTCTCAACGTTAGATGCAACAGTTTTCCATGCTTCCAGCATTTCTCTTATTACGCTAGAAGATTACTGCCCCTCTGTTTTCTCTCCTCTTCTGCCAAATTTTCTTCCAAAGCTTCTAGCTGTGGAACAAAATCTCTTCGAAATCGCTTTTATCCATCTCCAATCTCATCACAGAAGCCAAATACACAATCTCGTTGACTAGAAAAACCACATGTACTGCGTCGAACTCCTCAGTCACATTCGAAAACGTTTTCCGGCCAAAGCAGAAGTTTGGCTTCTCTCGGTAACCCCTTCCCACGCTTTGTCCAGCAGCTAAATTCAGGTGTGGAACACGACGTGGGAGTGATTTTTCTATTCTCTCTTGAGAGTAAGGTTGAAACCTTCATTCACCAGAAAACAGTGCTTGCTTTAGTGTACAACTTCTTAAAGTTAGAAAAAACTTGCTGGTTAGTTACTATAGCTGGAGTATTGGAGTGATGTTGGAAGGCAGATATTGGATCTTGATAAACTTTTATTTTTCAGGGAGATAATCTTGTAGTCCTGTATGATCGGCAGATGCGTGATTCATAACAAGCAAGATATGCTGTGGCAGATTTATCTCAAATAACATGAGCACAATCCGGGAAATCCCCACTTCTCGCCACTCATGTGAAACGTCGTTCGATGATCGAATCATATTTTTATAATTGGTTTTGCTCTATATGCGAATTACTGGTTATGAGAGATGCTCGCTAAGCGAGGTTTAAAATCGTCAACTTACTTAACTTTGGTTTATATCTGTAAAGTCCTGCTAGTTTAGCTAAGTAAATTGAAGGGTAATTATTATTTAGTAGATAACGAATGAAGGGTAATTATTATTTAGTATAGGGTAGATTCAAATGAAAGTGATTGATAACATACTACATTCAATTCTAAATTTCTCAAAGTTGGGTTTTAATTTTAATCCTGAATGTTATAGGTTCTACTTACAAAGCTTAATTACCACAGTAATAAAGCTTTGTAAGATTTTAATAAACTAGATCTGTTGACTCAACACAAAAAATAAACTAATTTTTAAAATAATGCCTAAACATGTATACTTTGTTAAAGTAATACCAATTTAAAATTTTTACCATTTCCATTAGACAGAAAAACCGGAGATTAATGAAAAACCGGAAATAGTCGAGAAATCGCCGGCGAAAAGTATAAAATGCTGTCTACACAGTGCCGGTATTGACGCTTTTCCGAGACTACAGCCGATGCTGCCTCGGAGTTGGACGTTACCAGCGATAGGTAAGTTATCACCACCCAATCCAAAAACTGAAAGAGCCTGTAAACGTGCCCGTATAGGAGAAGATTGGCCCTTAATCCGCCACACTGCTCTACTAACGATCGCTATCAAGTGTCTTTGATAACATTGGGTAGACTCTGAAGGATATCCAGACCAGAAACAAATGATTCTGGGGTCTGGAAATACTCAGTACAAGCACAAATGACCAGACCACGACAAACATTTGTATGATATTTGTCATAAGCGCTAATTGAACTGAAAACTGATATCTTCAAGTCGTCTAATAATCTTACGCTATTAGTATTACAAGTATAAAGCGAAAGTTTATATGGATGGATGTTTGTTACTCTTTGACGCAAAACTACTGAACAGATTTAGATGAAACTTCACAGTAATATAGCTTATATATCAGATTAATAGATACGTTACAAATTATAAATATAACAAAGTTTAAAAACTATCACGTGAAAACGCGTAAGTGACGCCTATACCACGGCGCTTTCGACTTTCTTTTTGCGAGAATTCACTAAAGTGTCAAATGGGAGCATTTATTACTGTGTACTCTGGGAACGTGGAGGAACGTTTTTTGGAAGAGAGTCTGTAATACCTAATAATATAAATTGAATGTGAAGTGAAGTTTGTTAATTACGCTTTCACGCGAAAACTATGTAACCGATCATGAAACTTTGTACACATATTCTTGGAGGTATTAGAAGTAACATACGATACTTTTTTTTTTGGTCCCGATAATCGGCATCCACGCGGGCGAAGCCGCGGGCGAAAGCTAGTAATAATATATTTTCATAACAGGTAGCAGAGTCCGCTCGCTGCGGCCGCCGCTGCTGCAGCAGGCGTCGTTCGACGACGGCGCGGGCGGCGCGCTGCGGTACCGCCTCGACGTCATGCGGGGCGTGGCCGCGCGCGACCCCCCCGCGCGGGGGGAGCCCACCGACCCCCCCGCGCCGCAGCCGCGCGCGCGCGCCGGCAGCCTGCCGGTGGGTGGCGAGCTTCATATGTCATATCCTAGAGCCGAGGCTCGAGGCCGGTGGGCTATTACGTAACTTGCGCGATCGCGAGAAATCGCTGTGGTGTCGAAATTTAAATGTGTCCTAATATTTATTTATTTATTATATCACAGCGATTTCTCGCGATCGCCTAAGTTACGTAATAATCCCCGGGGACTTTGACTGTGACTGTCATACTCGCATATATGTACATTTTGATAACCGTTTTGGTGTTGTGATGCATAAGTTCCACTAACACCGACGATCATGGGTTCGATTTCCGCTCGTAACATCAGAGAAATATTTGTATTTTCTCAAGTGTAGGTATTTGTTCTTAAGGGTCGTCCTATCGTATCTCGAGGTTTACGCAGAGCCGTCAGTCCCGGTTGTTATCATAGACACCTGATAATAATAACGTACTCTTGGTAGGGAAAGTACCCGCCAACGTGCAATGCAACCCTCCTCCTATATGGAAATGAAGCCTTTGCTACTTCACTGTAGGTCGACGGATATTTTCCTTACCATAAGTATCGGTTGCTGCCAGGTGTCTATGATAACTACCGAGACTGACGGCTTTACGTGCTCTCCGTGGCACAGCGGGGAAATATTTGGCCCGAGAGGAAATCGAACCCTCGATCGTCGCCGTCAAGGCGCCTTTTCGCACCATTACATCAGAACGGTTTTCGTTTTGATTTTGATACGAGTAGGATTTAAAGTCTTTAACAATTTCACAGAGTCTATCCCGCTCGTCTAGTTCCTCCCCACCCGTGGCGAAGCCTCCTCCCGAGGCTACGGTGTCGAGCCGGCTGGAGATCCGCGTGCGGCCGCCGGACAGCGCCTCGCCCATGCACTCCGGTAACACACCCACTAGGGCAGGGATGTCATCCGGCCCGCGGGCCGTATCAATTTATAGCTAGATTCTAGTTATTTATTATCTTACTAGTTTGCTAGATAAAAGATCTAGCTAGCAAACTAATTAGATCTGCCGTTAGACCTAGGCTAGTTGTGTTACAATGTGACCAATTCTATTACAATACAATCTCTAAAAGTCTGAAGTTTAGATATTGTATTTGAGCTTTGACACCCCTGCACTTAGTTACATCAAACATACTTTACTAGCAAATTAATGTTTCATTTCTTACATTGTAACGTTATACGTACATAATTTATATAACTACACTAAAATGCATTTAAATTTAATATTTACATTACTTAAAACTAATTAAAATTATTATAAAATTAAATCTTATATTAAAATCTATGTTTAAATATAAAAGATTTTTTTATTATAACTAATTTAAAAAATAATTAAATAATATTTATATTGAAAACTGGCTATTTACAATAATAAAAATATATACAGTCTCTAAATTGCAACATGAATTCATCAAGCGGCATTTTATACTCACGCGATGTAACATTTTAGCGCTCCGAAGTAAATCTTTTGTTCGGTTGAATTAAAACTGCATTACCTACCCGTCGCCGGTCATTTTTTAAGATCGACCTTATCTCGAGCTAGTTGAGTGAACGCACGTCACGGGAATATATTTTTATGGTCTCTAATACGGAATTTCGTTAAAAAGACCGTAACCGCAAAAATAATAATTCTTGTGTCGTCTCTAAGCGTTCCTCAAATAAATAATACAATTAGTGAGTGTTGATCGGCCCCTAAACTGGGGTTCAACGCTCGGGTTACCGAATTAATCGGTAACCTCTCACAGCCTCTCACATTCAAGACGACAAGAGTACTCTTCGTCGGGTTTGGTTACCCACTCCTGCCGCCTCCGGTCGCCTGCGGTTTCCAGAGCGCGACTCCCGGGATCACCTATTATACACAGGAGAGTACCTGAACCGGAACGGATTAACTTGTGTGAACTAAGTGCCGAACACCGCCTGAGAGAACATTTATTCTTTTAATAAATTTATTTATTTAACGTTTTCTTTTAATTTAATTTTTTTTATTCTAACGCGACAACATACGAATTAATTAAAAAAATCAAAAAAACCCGAATGCGTAAAATACTCTTATTATAAACTAAAAAGAATAAAACAATTTACTAGCTTTCATTTGATACCCATATTGCTACAGTAATTTCAACTAAACCCCCCCCCCTCATTCCGCAATTTGCGGGCGCCATTTTGAAATTTTATATAGCCTATGTCACTACTACAATTTAGACAAATCCAACGACACCTCATATGTCAAAATCCGTCCAGCCGTTTGGGCTGTAGGGCGTGCCAAAGAAATGGACATACATACATACACTTGAAAAACATAACCCTCCTTCTGTCGCAATCGGGTAAAAATATATATTCTTAGCAATTAATTAATTTGATATAGAAAAATCTATTTCATACTACTCGACTGAGGAATCGTAATTATTTGATTATAATAATTAAACAGAAACTTTTACTATTTGGTTTAGAATAATTATTCAACTACCTTCAGTTAAGGAATAAGAATAAAGTCAGGATAGTATAATCTCATCGTATATTTTATCACAAAATATTACTTATTTCGTATACTAATTGATTATAATTATTGTGAAGCTACCACCGATTCGAAATGCAGATTCTGCCGAGAAGAACCGGCAAGAAACTCAGCAGTTACTCTTTTAAATAATAAATTATTAATACAATATTAAATTATTATAAAAATATCACAAAATGGCTCACGTATACCGGGTAGTCCAAATGCGTCTGCTCCGAGCGTTGGCTGGCAAAGAACAGCGAGTGCATCGCTAAGTGCATGCTTTTATAGTTCTACCCGGCATAGTGATTTTACAAAATGTGGGTAACATCTGACAGTGTTAGTACATCTAATATTTTACAAAGTGTGGGTACATCTAACAATATAAAAATCTTATAAAAAGAAAACGAAACAAAATCTTTTTGGCTTTAATGATCATTTTATTTTCATCTTATTATAATATAAATGAATGCTAATGATTTCTCGATAGCATATTTACGGTTTCAAGAGTCTATCTCTGATTATGCTTACTAGAGTAAGACTGTTATCCCGTACTGACTGACCCGGTGGCGCAGTTTGCAGTGACCCTGATTTTCGCTATAGGGTTGTGGGTTCGATTCCCTGAGTCTGAATGTAATATTTATTTATATATATATTGTTTATATGTACATTTATTTAAAAATATATATGTATATCAGTCGACTGTTAGCTAAATCACAGGCCCCAAACTGCCTGCGTTATGAACAAACCGTGTGTGTATTTTAAACATGAAATAAAAATACACACACACACACACTTAACGAATGTCAAATAAAAATTTACATTTGAAATAAATACGTCATGGTAGTAAAATCATTTTAGAAATTGTTACATTTACAAACTTGTACTTATAAACATATTCTTGGAGGTATTCGAAGTAACATAGGATAATTTTTTTTTGTTCGCGATAACCGACATGCACATGGGTGAATCCACGGGTAAATAAATTGGTGTGTCGGTTTCGTCCGCAGTGAAGATCCAGTCGGTGGTGAGTGGTGGGGAGCGGCTGCACGAGGACCAGTCCGTGTACTACGACGCGACTGAGCACCAGCGGGACAAGCGGTACCTACCACCTGTACTTATACTGTATCAGCATGTAAACAACCCACTGCTGAGCAAAAGCCTTTTCATCATATAGAAGATCCTACCATGGGTAACAACCGTTATGAGGTGTCCATGATAACAACCGGAACCGACGGCATTACGTGCTCTCCGAGGCACGGTGGAGAGATCCATAAGGACATAAACCCAGACCGGAGACAAATATTTGTACAAATACGAATATAAATATCTGTCCCGAGCGGGAATCGAACCCGCGACTGCCGGCACGCGGAGTTGAGGCGACTACTCGCACCACTACACCAGAACGGTCGTCCTGTACTATATTCTATTATATTTAAATGGGGTGACACTCGATATATGTTCTTGTAGTCGCGAGCCGGAACCAGAGACAGTGCCCTTCGTATGTGCCCACAGACACGAAAGACGCTGATTGAGCTTGAGAGATTCATAAATAATAGACATATAGAGCACCACCTACCTCACTAGTGGCTTTCAGCAATCCGTTTCATATTATAGATGTAAAAGATTGGATGGATGTTTGTTACTCTTTCACGCAAAAACTTCTGAACGAATTTCGATGAAACTTTACAATTATATAGCTTATACATCAGAATAACACATAGGCTACAATTTATAAAGGGTTTGTGTAATTTAGCCATAATGTAACATAGTATAATAATTATCACGCGAAAACGAGTAAGTGACGCCTATATCACGGCGCTAACGACCTTCTTTTAGCAAGAATTCACTAAAGTGACGACTGGGAGCATTTATTATTTTTTGTATGACAGTCTTTGTTACCGAACTGTTGTAAGAATTTAATACGGATAGTCTGAAGCCAGGAAGACATAGGCTACTTTTTGTCAATACAACAACACGGGTGAAGCAGCGGGTGGAAGATAGTATTGTAGCTATATTACTGTAAAGTTTCATCTAAATCCGTTCATTAGTTATTGCGTGAAAGAGTAACAAATAATTTATAATATTAATAGGATATTGTAATTAACTATTTGTAATGAGCAGAAGCTTTTTTTTTTCTTAATACTAATAGGTAAAGTTTGAAATTGAAGCTATTTTAATATATTTGTCATTCCATAGCTTCATTTAAGCTTAGGCTATGAAAAATCACGCTGTGACTAATTATCGACTTAATAAATCTCTTACAATTTTTTCTCATTAGCAGGTCTTCTACGAGAAGCGGGGAGAAGAGTCAAAGTCCAGCAGTAGAAAGAACGCGGTTAGACGCCATACCTGATAGGTAACTTAATATTTTGTTTTCTAATCTCTAGAAGTACCTGTCCTAGCCAATTTATCAAAAAGCTTTAGGCTATAAAACATCGCGTTATGATTCATAGAAAGATCATACACCTGGAAAGAGGTCTGAAATCAGTTGTTTTCTGAAAAGGATAGTCAGGTAATTGAGTAGGTTTAAAGAAAAAAAAAAAAAAAAAAAAAAACAGAAGGAGAATAAAACAGTTTATATCAGGTAGTAAGTACACAATGAAAAAAATATTTTTGTGGAATATATTTAAAAAAATTATAGGTTGTAAAGGACGCAATATACATAAAGGCACGTTATGACTTATATAATGTTGTATATAGAAGTGCCAGTCTGATTGGAATATATCTATATATCGCCCATGACTATTAAAAATGTCGGATATGAAAAAAAATAACTTTACAGGAGAGCGATGCAAAGTGTAAATTGCATGCGTCTTTTTACCTAATATAGTTTTTTCTTTTTACCTAATATAATTTTAGCCTAATATAGTTTGTAGCATGCTATTTTTATGAAACTACCCTCATTTTGAAGCTACATTATTCTTGAGCAATAGCGTTTCTCACACTATAACGTCGAACAAGTAGTGATAATTTAAAAAATGAATAAAATCGAACATCGTGCTGTGATAAGTATTGGAATAAGAAGGGTTTAACAAAAAAAAAAAAACCTTTAGGGGGATCTGGAAAAAATTGGATAACAGAGTTCAAACGTGATCGAGAAAGTGTCGAAGATGACCTACGTAGCGGTCAGCCAATGACGTCTGAACTGAAAAAATAACCGGGACCGACGGCTTACGGTGACGACGTGCTCTCCAATGCACGGTGGGGAGACCCACGAGAACATACACCGAGACCGGAAACAAATATTTGTACAAACAAAAATATCGGCCCGAGCGAAAATCGAACCCTACCCTATCATCGACGTCTACATTGAACAAGTTTGTGGTTTCATTTTATCTGACTGGAGATTAGATTAGATTTAGACTGCCTGACTAGAGATAGCTGACACCATTGGCATCTCATCTGAACGAACGCACCACATAATTACCACTGAACTGCATTTTTCAAAGGTGATTGCGTGTTGGGTGGCCCGGCTGCTTTTAGTTGAACAAAAACGCGTTCGACTAACGATTTCTAGAGACTATTTGGAGCTGTTTAAGGCTGTTACAAGTGAATCTGTTGAAAGATTAGTGACTATGGATGAAACCTGGATGCATCATCATACTCCAAAGACAAAAAATCAATCTAAACAAAAAAAGGATAAGGATCTCCAACTTCGAAAAAAGCTAAAGTGGTTTTGTCGGCCGGTAAAGTGAAGGCGTCAGTTTTTTGGGATGCAAAGGGTGTAATCATGATGGATCACTTAGAAAAGGGTCAAACAATAAACTATTAAAGCTATTATTGTAAAATGCTGCGACGTTTACTGTTAATCGTTACCCCATGCCCCGTATTGTAATGATCTCGCTCCATTTGACTTTTATATATTCCCAAAGCTCAAAAACCATTTAGGAGGTCAAAAATTTTCTACAAATGAGGAGCTTAAGGCTGTTGTCGATGCATATTTTGAATGTATGAACGAAGACTTTTTTTCAAAGCTGGTATAGAAGCCCTGCCCGACCGATGGAAGAAGTGTATGAATCTTGGAGGAGAATATGTTGAAAAATAAATAATAAAAAAACTTCTATCTTTTCATTGTCCTGGTTATGCTGCAAACTTTTCAAATGGGATTGGGATTCCCCTCTTATCATTTAATGGTTTTTTTTGAAGTTTCATATTTTAAGAAAAAATCCTCAATTTATCTTTATTTTAAACCTAAGCCTTTTCAGACTAGAAATTAAGACTTGTAATTAGGCTAAACTTTTTTAAGATAGTTTAAAAAAGCACGCAGTCAACGTTATTTTTGTTTATTGTAAAAATGTGTACAACTTTTTGCATCCGTGTATATTTGTTCCACAGGAGTACATCCGTCATTAGACGGGAGAATCCGGGTGGAGACGGGTCACAGAGCTTAAGAGATGTAAGTTACCTTATTAATAAATATTATTTATGTCCTTTTTGGACTATCAATAGTATTTTTAATATTAACAAACGAAGTGTGAGTGCTATTGTGACAAAACATGGTTGGTGCCTGCTGCTGAAATTTCATGATGAATGATGATTTTTGATAATGATGATGTTGATGTTGTTTCAAACGAACTTTCATACGAACTTATATTTCATATTTACTGTATTGTTAAACCACCTACTGCTGAGCGAAGGCCTCTTCTCTATATAGAAGAAGGGTGAATTTCATAATTACCCTCTTAGTATTTCGATAAATACTTGTATGGCCGGAATTATGTATGTCTTGAATTCTGATGAAAATTCTGATGAATTCATCCGCTAGGCAGAACAGACTTTTCAGTTTATTTTTATAGATTAAGATTACGTTTTACAATTTTGTTATTTTATTTCAGCCATAGAATAAGTTAATGGAAAAAGTAGTAGTCTAGGTATGGATGTCCTCTCCTGCCAAAAATGTCCTTTTTTGTTGTCTCAGGCAATACTCGACTTTGACATAAATTAATGCGAGCAAGATTCTTTAAGTGTTGGCAATAACACTGGTGTTTCGACGACTATGATTTTACTCGATAAAAACAATGATAACTGTTGTAATATTTTACAGCGTTCGTCCGGCAGCGGGTCTCGCATCCCCGTCGCGAGCGCGACGCGCAGCGAGCTGAGTGCCGGCGACCACCGCCTCGCCAAGTGCGCCTCGTGGAGCGGCGACGCGCCCGACCCCGCGCACGCGGACCTCACGCCCGGTCAGCTCGCTCACACTCGCGCTCTCACTCGCACTCGCACTCGCACTCGCAGCGACACCGCCGCGTGGAGCGGCGACGCGCCCGACCCCGCGCACGCGGACCTCACGCCCGGTCAGCTCGCTCACACTCGCGCTCTCACTCACACTCGCACTCGCACTCGCAGCGACACCGCCGCGTGGAGCGGCGACGCGCCCGACCCCGCGCACGCGGACCTCACGCCCGGTCAGCTCGCTCACACTCGCGCTCTCACTCACACTCGCACTCGCACTCGCAGCGACACCGCCGCGTGGAGCGGCGACGCGCCCGACCCCGCGCACGCGGACCTCACGCCCGGTCAGCTCGCTCACACTCGCGCTCTCACTCGCACTCGCACTCGCACTCGCAGCGACACCGCCGCGTGGAGCGGCGACGCGCCCGACCCCGCGCACGCGGACCTCACGCCCGGTCAGCTCGCTCACACTCGCGCTCTCACTCACACTCGCACTCGCACTCGCAGCGACACCGCCGCGTGGAGCGGCGACGCGCCCGACCCCGCGCACGCGGACCTCACGCCCGGTCAGCTCGCTCACACTCGCGCTCTCACTCACACTCGCACTCGCACTCGCAGCGACACCGCCGCGTGGAGCGGCGACGCGCCCGACCCCGCGCACGCGGACCTCACGCCCGGTCAGCTCGCTCACACTCGCGCTCTCACTCACACTCGCACTCGCACTCGCAGCGACACCGCCGCGTGGAGCGGCGACGCGCCCGACCCCGCGCACGCGGACCTCACGCCCGGTCAGCTCGCTCACACTCGCGCTCTCACTCACACTCGCACTCGCACTCGCAGCGACACCGCCGCGTGGAGCGGCGACGCGCCCGACCCCGCGCACGCGGACCTCACGCCCGGTCAGCTCGCTCACACTCGCGCTCTCACTCACACTCGCACTCGCACTCGCAGCGACACCGCCGCGTGGAGCGGCGACGCGCCCGACCCCGCGCACGCGGACCTCACGCCCGGTCAGCTCGCTCACACTCGCGCTCTCACTCACACTCGCACTCGCACTCGCAGCGACACCGCCGCGTGGAGCGGCGACGCGCCCGGCCCCGCGCACGCGGACCTCACGCCCGGTCAGCTCGCTCACACTCGCGCTCTCACTCACACTCGCACTCGCACTCGCAGCGACACCGCCGCGTGGAGCGGCGACGCGCCCGACCCCGCGCACGCGGACCTCACGCCCGGTCAGCTCGCTCACACTCGCGCTCTCACTCACACTCGCACTCGCACTCGCAGCGACACCGCCGCGTGGAGCGGCGACGCGCCCGACCCCGCGCACGCGGACCTCACGCCCGGTCAGCTCGCTCACACTCGCGCTCTCACTCACACTCGCACTCGCACTCGCAGCGACACCGCCGCGTGGAGCGGCGACGCGCCCGACCCCGCGCACGCGGACCTCACGCCCGGTCAGCTCGCTCACACTCGCGCTCTCACTCACACTCGCACTCGCACTCGCAGCGACACCGCCGCGTGGAGCGGCGACGCGCCCGACCCCGCGCACGCGGACCTCACGCCCGGTCAGCTCGCTCACACTCGCGCTCTCACTCACACTCGCACTCGCACTCGCAGCGACACCGCCGCGTGGAGCGGCGACGCGCCCGACCCCGCGCACGCGGACCTCACGCCCGGTCAGCTCGCTCACACTCGCGCTCTCACTCACACTCGCACTCGCACTCGCAGCGACACCGCCGCGTGGAGCGGCGACGCGCCCGACCCCGCGCACGCGGACCTCACGCCCGGTCAGCTCGCTCACACTCGCGCTCTCACTCGCACTCACACTCGCACTCACACTCGCAGCGACACCGCCGCGTGGAGCGGCGACGCGCCCGGCCCCGCGCACGCGGACCTCACGCCCGGTCAGCTCGCTCACACTCGCGCTCTCACTCACACTCGCACTCGCACTCGCAGCGACACCGCCGCGTGGAGCGGCGACGCGCCCGACCCCGCGCACGCGGACCTCACGCCCGGTCAGCTCGCTCACACTCGCGCTCTCACTCACACTCGCACTCGCACTCGCAGCGACACCGCCGCGTGGAGCGGCGACGCGCCCGACCCCGCGCACGCGGACCTCACGCCCGGTCAGCTCGCTCACACTCGCGCTCTCACTCACACTCGCACTCGCACTCGCAGCGACACCGCCGCGTGGAGCGGCGACGCGCCCGACCCCGCGCACGCGGACCTCACGCCCGGTCAGCTCGCTCACACTCGCGCTCTCACTCACACTCGCACTCGCACTCGCAGCGACACCGCCGCGTGGAGCGGCGACGCGCCCGACCCCGCGCACGCGGACCTCACGCCCGGTCAGCTCGCTCACACTCGCGCTCTCACTCACACTCGCACTCGCACTCGCAGCGACACCGCCGCGTGGAGCGGCGACGCGCCCGACCCCGCGCACGCGGACCTCACGCCCGGTCAGCTCGCTCACACTCGCGCTCTCACTCACACTCGCACTCGCACTCGCAGCGACACCGCCGCGTGGAGCGGCGACGCGCCCGACCCCGCGCACGCGGACCTCACGCCCGGTCAGCTCGCTCACACTCGCGCTCTCACTCACACTCGCACTCGCACTCGCAGCGACACCGCCGCGTGGAGCGGCGACGCGCCCGACCCCGCGCACGCGGACCTCACGCCCGGTCAGCTCGCTCACACTCGCGCTCTCACTCACACTCGCACTCGCACTCGCAGCGACACCGCCGCGTGGAGCGGCGACGCGCCCGACCCCGCGCACGCGGACCTCACGCCCGGTCAGCTCGCTCACACTTGCGCTCTCACTCTCGCACTTGCACTCGCAGCGACACCGCCGCGTGGAGCGGCGACACTCACACTCACTCATTCTCTTCTACTGAATTTAATTATTGAATATTTAATTTTTTCCTTTAAATAATAATTTGCAAATTTTACAGGTTTGAGGCGGCGGAGACAGAATGCAAACGACAAATACGCACTAGATCCTGCACGGGAGTTAAACCTACGGTTCGCGAGGCCTCGGCACCGTCAGCAGCCACCCCACAATAGGTAAGTATAATTAATATATAGGTAATATATGTTACATGTTATTTAAAAAAAAAAAAATAAGAATAGTTGCAATTATTTGGACTGAAAAAAAAACTCAAATTTAATAATATAGATTTAGAATAGTCTTACAAAATCTTTGTAAGAACATGCTATCACGAGTCTCTTTCTTACGATTTGCCTTGAATCCATGGTAGAAAGAGACGCAATCCCTCTCTTAGGAACGTATTTTGAGTGCACGTGCGCATTCCAGTTCGTATATAAATATGCATGACTCCGATATCCTAAGGCATATTTGATATAAAAATAGTAAATTGTGTCACAAGGGACGAAAATACTACTTTCTGTCTCACATGTGAAATTGAATGAAAACATGCGGGAACGGATGTAGCTTTGGTTCCGTGTATCACATACTTTTTTTTTTCATATCTAAGCCGAAAATCCTGTGAAGTAGGGGAAAGTGTCACTTTTTTCCTACCTAGGCAGAAAGATCGATTTTTGTCCCTGAAAAGCTGGGAAAAAGTGTCACTTTTGTCTCGCTTCATAGGGACGAAAATCGAACTTTCGGCGGAGGTAGAAAAAAATAGTATGTGTGATATATATGAGAGACACACTTAAAGTGCGCGAGAGCCTACGTAGGTACTATTGCGCATGCGCGGTTATCCGTTCCCGAGGACAGAAAATGTCAAATTTGTCCCGCTTCACAGGAACAAACCTCGAACTTCGGCGTTGGTAGGAAAAAATATTTTGTGTGTGTAACCTTTACCCGAGGTTGAAGTAAAACTTCTTTGAATTATGACAGATGATGATCAAGTTAAAAATAAATAAGTCATGTTTTAATTTAAAAAAGTATGTATATATATGATACATAATAAATACATTAATTTAATTATCATTTCACTTTAAATATTTACAAATCGAATTCTATATAAACGCCTCATCGCCGTAACGCGTTTCCGTTACATTACATTGTCGACGTGCAAAGCATTCAGTTACCCCTTAGTCATGCCTAAAGAAGTTTTACTTCAAAAATCATAACCCCCCCCGTCCCGCAGCGCGACAACCCGCTGTCGTAGCGCGGCGCCGGTGACGTCGGGCGCGTCGTCGTCGTCGTCGGGCTCGCCGCCGCCCGCCCCGCCCTCCGCCCCGCCCGCCGCGCCGCCCGCCGCGCCGCCCGCCCACAACGCGGCGCGGGCGCGGCGCTTCCGGCCGGCGGCGCGGGACGACGACCTGCCGCCGCCGGTCTACGGAGCTGTCGGTGAGGCACACTTATCACTAGCTCGACTGAACTATTTTAGTAAGAACGTCGACGTATGAGGAAACTCTAGCGAGACGCTTACAACTATATTCCGGACGCGAAGCAGGAAAAATCTCGAACATTGACCTTTTATTACCTGTCTCTGTCACTCCCGCGTATATATAATGCAGCTCGCTTGCACGGATGCAATTGCCGCTGTCCAAAAGGGATTGTAAACCTTTTACCTGATTTTGCATTGTTCTTTCTATATGCATTGTTTATTTCATTTTTAAAATAGACTCAGAGCCTAAAACTATACTAAAATTAAAATAAATAATTTATATAAAAAGTTAGTAAATGTATTTATTCTTTCTCCTTCAAATGTTTTATATAAACCACACTTAATACAAAAATGTTTGTGACCACTGTCAATAGGCAAAGAGGTCATTGTACGAAATTCTTCCTGCTCCGCGACCGGACTATAACAACGAGACGGTCTGCCGCATCTGATGTACAGTACCATTCGTGGTACCATTGTTAGTCTAGCCATTCAGAATATAAATGCTAGCAATTTTCCAAAGAAAAAAATCTAACATAAACAGCCGTTTTGATGAAATATACTAGTAAAATCATTTTCCTCCAAATCCTGTCTAATTTAAAATTTTACCATCCGACATGACAAATAATACTTAAATTCGAAATATAACTTCACGTTCCGTTTTTATCTGGAGTGTTGCATCAGTTTCTCTCTTTTCCCCCACTTAATTTCCCATCTAAGTCGAATTTTATTTAAAGCAATTTTTGACTTATTAATTATATTTCCCCTTTTTCTTTCTCCTTAAGTCTATTTATTACTAATGATTTTTACAGGCCATTACAGAATAGAATATTAGTTTTTCTATATATGCTCTCACCTCTTACCATTATCCTTCGCAGTTCATTTAGCAAAACTTGTTGTAGAATAATTTTTATATCACTAAATCTTCAGTTATTAATAACCAAGTCCCTCCGTCGTCGAATAGATTTGTGTATAACACTAATGAATAAAGTTAAAAATATGCAATTTTCAGGTTCCGGTCAAAAACTGTGACGAAACGACGGAGAAATTGTGACAAACAAACATACATAGTCTTCATAGACATAGTGGAATAATTCATGCTTGGACGAGCGATGCCAGGACTCGGGCTAGTCATAATACCACTCATTAACCTAACGTTAACCGATTAATTTATTGTTAACGCATTAATGGGTTAATCCCATTAATTGCTTAATAAAAGCTTCATGTTATATTTCACATCTAGCGAACATAATAATAAAAAATAAATATATCTTAAAAGTACAAAAATCTATGATTATTTATTCGTTGTTGATATAAAAAAAATGTAATTGAAAATAATTTGTTTCAATTAATAATCGAATTAATTGGTTAAATAATTATCGAACGTGTTAGGTTAATAAGTGATAATAAAATAATCAATGTGGCTAAAATATTTTAAATCTGTGTGTTGTTATTTTACCACATGGTATATTATCGTGCTCATGGAATTTTTTAAAAAAATTACTGATCTTAAAAAAGAAAATTGATTCTCCTTACATTACATCGAAATAGTAAATCCATATTCAGACTACGCGTTCTGACTACGCCTGTAATATATTAACAGTGAAATCACTAAGTATTATAAAAATACGATTTTCCGAATTTGCTACAATCATATACTTGAGAAAATGTTTAAAAAAATTTATTATCATTGTACGTATTCATATTTTTTTTTTTTGTAATTATGTAATAACAAGCTACTATTCGCGGCTTTACCCGCGTAAATTCAGATCCCGTTGAAATGTCTGAATACTAAGTGGCCTGTGTTAGTCTGGATTTCCAGCTATCTACGTACCAAGTTTAATTGCAATCGGTTCAGTAGTTTTTACGTTAAAAAAATTGACAAATATCCAAACTTATGTATTTATATATTAGTAAGAAGAATCATTATTAATACACCCATACCAACTAAATCACTGACTAGTATATCCTCTGCAACACGATTGCCTGGTAAATATCGCTTTTTAGCGATAAAGTCATCAATTGTACATAATTAAATCTTAAATAATTTTTTTGGGTTATACACATTGTTATAACTAATATATACCTAAGTATATATGGGTCATTCCATGTCAAATCGACAAATTTTTTACCTGACCCCCTTTAATTTCGCTGAAAATTTTCTATCTTTTTCTACCCCCCGAAAGTTATTTTTCCGAATTTTTCCAAAATTTTTTTCCCGACTCAAAAAAAGTTATGAATTTTGAAAAAAAACCGCTCTTTTATTTTTAAATTGCCAGAACTTTTTCAAAATTTGACCGTTTGGGAACTTTTTTTTTTTCAAAATTTTTGTTTTTAAATGTAGTTTTCGAAAAAAAATATGAAAAAATTTTCAGAATCCCAGATATATGAAATATTTTAGTTTTTTTGAAAAAACCGTAATTTTCTCAAAGTCCGACCGTTTTTATTTTTTTTATTTTTTGCTCTAAAAATACTTCAACTAATTCTGCAATGATCCCCGTTAATAAAAAGATGTGACGACAATCGCTCCTAATTTTTTTTCTTGATTATAAAAAAAAATTGTTGAATTTTTGCTGATTTTATATAACTTTGTTATGAAATTTTTTTTTATTTCCTCGTGAAACCTCAAAAGTTGAAAAATAAAATTTTATTGGAGAATTTCAATTGATTATCGTCCAAGAAATTGTTATTTTAAAAAAAAAAAAAATTCTCTCATTGACGTTATTTTTTTTACTCGTATGGACGTTTTTTTTTTGGTACTGAAATATGACAACTTCAAAAATACAATGGGTTTAAAGTTACCTCCAGTTGATACAATGTGATAATTTAAGAGCTATCGATTGTCGGTAAATAAGATATCATCTACATTTCATTTAAATAATATGGAGGTTATGTTTTCAGAATAATTACATTGCCGTTGTGTTCATCGTGTCACGTAGACTTACTATTGCTAAATAAAGTACCTATTATTTTATTATTACCTAGTATGAAAAGTCCTTTTTTTTTTACTTTTTTGAAAAAAATAACAATTTCTTGGACGATAATCACTTGAAATTCTCCAATAAAATTTTATTTTTCAACTTTTGAGGGTTCACGAGGACATAAAAAAAAATTCATAACAAAGTTATATAAAATCAGCAAAAATTCAACAATTTTTTTTTTATAATCAAGAAAAAAAATTAGAAGCGATTGTCGTCACATCTTTTGATTAACGGGGATCATTGCAGAATTAGTTGAAGTATTTTTAGAGCAAAAAATAAAAAAAATAAAAACGGTCGGACTTTGAGAAAATTAAGGTTGTTTCAAAAAAACTAAAATATTTCATATATCTGGGATTCTGAGAATTTTTTCATATTTTTTTTCGAAAACTACATTTAAAAACAAAAATTTTGAAAAAAACCAGTTCCCAAACGGTCAAATTTTGAAAAAGTTCTGGCAATTTAAAAATAAAAGAGCGGTTTTTTTTCAAAAATTCATAACATTTTATGAGTCGGGAAAAAAAATTTGAAAAAATTCTGAAAAATAACTTTCGGGGGGTAGAAAAAGATAGAAAATTTTCAGCGAAATCAAAGGGGGTCAGGTAAAAAATTTGTCGATTTGACATGGAATGACCCATATACAATAAACTATATTTATTTGATCAAGTTTAAATCAAAAGTTTCTTTATAAAGTAGACTTTATAAGCACTTTTACAATAATTGTATTAAAATTAAATCGAACCTACCATCGATTCGCAATATAGATTCTGCTGAGAACTCAAGACTCGACATTTACTCCTTGAAAATAAAATAAAAATTGTCAATAAATAATTTAATTATTTGGGTAATTTGCTAATTATTATTAGTTTCAATAATGACTATTATAGCAACAAGACTACGTGTAATGGAACGCACAGTTTGCATATGGTTTTATGTAAAATATATATATAAAAAATTCAATCGGTCACCGTTCGTTAAATTTGACATAATAAATATTTATTTTTATATACAGTGTTGTATAAAATATTTTTCTTCGTACTCGCTTGCCACTTCTTGTAGTTTCGGGACGTAGGCTATATTATAGCGTGTAGGATGTAGAGAAATACTGGATGTGTTATGTGCTCTATTTCATTAAAAATATCAAATAAAAAAAGTAATTATATTTAACTGTTTTAACTATCGTGAATTTGAAATTTCAGTTTAAGACCTCTTTACATTTCTCTAAACTTTAAGAAGTCTAGAAAAGTGTACAGGTTTTTATGTTATCTGTGTGCTTCTCCAGTAGAAGTAATACTTGGGATATTTGGCCGGTTCATAAGGTTAACATCTTTTAAACATACAATACAATGCTATTGCTTTAAATAAAATTGTAAATAATAAACGTCATTGGAAAAAAAAGTAGATATAAAAAGTATAAAAACTTTCTGCTATAATAAAACCAAAAAAAAAAACAACTTTAAAAAATTTAATATAATTATGACCACTTCCAGTATTTCTCTGAATCTTTTATTTCAGTCTAAAGTAAAATTAAGGAAATCAATGATATAATTTAAAAAAAGTTTAGATCTCGTAGATAGGAATCGCCTAAAGCTATGTTAGATGCTGGGCGAGTTTAAAAATCTTATTATTAAAAAAAAATCGAAAAAAAAATTTCGCTCTATTCTCCCGAACGTCAGTGCAAAAGTGGCATAACGTCATATAACCTAGTATAAGATTAACAAAAAAAGAAAAAAAAAATGTCAGATGATAATTAAGTCTAATATGGCGGGTGGAAATCATATTTTGAGTTAATAATTTAAAAACAATTAATATAGGTATTCTAACAGTGCTAAATTAAGTCAGTCACATGTAAGGAATAACTTATATTCTGGTCGTTAAAAAAATTAAAGAAAATTTAAGATGGGCGGGAATTTATATGCACTAAAAATAACTAAGCTTTAATGCGTTTTAGGTTAAGGGCTACTAAATAAATAACTATTTTTTTCTTTAAAAACTAATAAAGGTTGCAATCTCGATCATCAATCAATCTCCTTCGTTTCTTCTCCATTCTATTGACATTATCTAAATTATCTGTGCTCTTTTTGCACTATTGATAGCGATTAAATGAATAAATGGCTTAATTGCGATAAAAAATTGTGTTGTATTTCAAGTTATGCAACTTTTGCACTGACGCTTATAAAAATCTATCAGCTGTTAACGTGGGATATATTTTAAAAAAAAAATCTTTCTTAACATACAGGGATGTTCGAAAGCGACGAGTGTTTTGAATGATTCAAAGACTTATTTTTTTTCGCTCACTTTTTCATTTTATTATATAGTTTTAATATATGTTAATGATTTTAAATCTTATAAATATGTCGCGTTTTTTGTAAAATTTTAAGAAAAAAAAAAGAGTTTTTGAACTAGCTCGGGAGAGATATACGTATACGCGATACGTTGAAATATAATACAGCCTAGATAATTTGTAAATTTGCGTAAAACGCGTGTACTTCGTATTTATAAGATTTAATTAAATATACTTGGGTCGTTCGAAGAATTTAATTTAATACGTAATATAATTATTGTTTGATTTTTTTTTGTAATATAATTGTGTATATTTTAAAGTGCGCGCTATTTTTTTTTAATTGTGGTGCCTTTGTGTCTTCTAATATTATTGATAAATATTTATAATCTTTTGTAAATACTCTGTGTATATTGTCAAATTTTCGTTATTGCATGTCAAGTTATTGATATATATATATTTTTTAATTTATTTTAAGTACCTATGTTAATGGTATCA
Source organism: Euphydryas editha (assembly GCA_036937285.1). NCBI lineage: Eukaryota > Metazoa > Arthropoda > Insecta > Lepidoptera > Nymphalidae > Euphydryas > Euphydryas editha. The sequence continues at coordinate 3,291,856 of JAUPFZ010000032.1, forward strand.
TTTATCTTTGATTATTTTGAAATGTATAAAAAAGTTTATATATAATATATAGTATAGGTATATTATTTCGAATTTTAGATCATGTTACGGGTGAAGCGTATAACGAAATTAGTACCAGACACTCACTGACGTAAACTGTTTCGCTTTTAACTACAACATATCAAAGTGAAAGCCATTGAAATAAATAATCGGGCATTGTAATTATTATCGGAGCACTGCTTACAAAACAAAATAAAAAAAACACCGTGCTAGCAAATAAAACTTTTTTTTTTCACTAGAATAAAAATTTTAATAACAAAATTAGAAAAAAAAAATTAAAATGTTTTCGACCAATGTAAAAAAAACATTTTATTAGATAATTTGGTGTTCATTTATATTTTGTCTGATTTATTTAAAATATATTCGGTATTAAAATGGTGGATCAACGAGTGATGGAAAGAACTGATGTTTGATATTGTACAATGTAATGCTTAAGTCTGTTTTATGAAAAAAGAAAGTAGTCATTAGTATTGCACGTCTCCCGATTTCACCCGCGTCTTTATAATACTGTGACGAAACGTATTGTGTTTTATTCTGTTTTAAAAAATAAAACAGAATGTCTATACGATATGGCAACACTGCGTCTTAATATGGCGTGCTAAGGCATTTATATATTTTCTGTTCTCGTACTATCTATTCTATTGACGATTCTATAAAAATGTATAAATTTATTCAACTATTCTATATAATATATATAATGTTATTTAGACGCCATTAAACTCTAGTCTCCGCTGCTTAGTATATAGACATTAAAAATGTATGTAATAAATGATTAATTTAATATCGATTAATTAAAATATCTAGATTTAAGAGTTATATTAATTACAAGAGCGTTTGAGCGGTTTCTGCATTGTCCGCCATTTGCAATTTTACAACTGACAATTAAAATGACAGCTGTCAAAATATGCAAAGCGAGGGAAAATGTTAAGCTGAATTTATTTGCTTCGGGAATCTGCGTGTTCAGTCGGCTTAAAGTGACAGTTTTTTTTTTTAAACTCTACACCGACTGGTCACAGAGTCTCAAAACACATTCTAGTCTACGAACAGCTTCCGTCTCATAGATTTATCGACGACAAAGTGAAAGAAGGTTGAGACAGTTATTTTTGTCAGAAAAGAAATAAAATATAAAATTATGTATAAAGTTGTTGTTATATTGTAGGCCCTTTTTTAAATGTATTTTTCGAGCTGCGCGGCGGTATGTTGCGGCGATGCGCTGTTTTTATTTTTCAAAGTATGCACGCTCGATTACGTTTATTTTGCCATATTTTTTTTTAATATTTACCGAAATATGCACAATGAGATTTAAATAAAAGGTATTTGCCCTTATATTGTAGTTTTATTTTATTACTAACAATTCATTAAATAGTTATTTTAAACGAAATTTTTAGACAATTTCTTTTTTTATAAATAATGGAATGAAAATTGTTGTATACAAAAAGAAATCTCAAAAAACTCGATACAAAATTTTTATTAAATTTTAATAAAAATTTTGAAAAAGACTGTGAATAAATAAAATTTAAATAAATAGTAAATTTAGGACGGGCAAGTAAGGTAAGTAAAGTGTTTTGAGCTGCTTACAGCTCTCTTCTAGGATTTCACTATCTACACAGCTAACACCTGATAGTGATCGTTACTCATGGTAGGGAAATTAATCGACAACTCACAGTGGAGTAACGTGGTGAATTATGATATGGAGAGGAAGCCTTTCCCAGCAGTGGGACGTTTACTGGCTGATTCAGTTCAGTTCAGATAAATGTACGTCAGGAGGCGGCGCGGCTGGCCGAGGTCGGACTCGACCTCGCGATCAGTCGCATAGAGAGTTTAGGACTTCGTGTCAGTATTGACAAGACCGAAGCCCTGCTCTTCCGCGGTACCGGCCGCAAGGGACCTCCACCGGGGGCTACCCTTCAGATTGGATAGGGGAGAGTCAGGATGAGCCCCCAAATGAAATATCTTCTACGAGACAGTAATGTCCTAGAAGGAGACCGACGAGCGGGTGAGAGAGGAGGCCGCAGACGTGGCTTCCATCCGCGGGCGACGAATGGGATGCGTGGGGAGGCGCATTAAGTAGGAGGTACTACTTAATACGCCTCCAGTAACGCCCCTGTGCCCGTGTCGGGCCGGGATGGGAACCCGGTCCTGCTAGACATGGCGTCGTCGGGACATTTCAACCATCTGAGCAGGCTTGGCTTCGAAATGGTTATAACCATACCGTAGATGTTCGGTAGATTATATAGAAGATTAAAGAGTATAGTCAGCCGCTGTGTCCTGAATTACGTGCAGCGATGTCATTTTGAGCTACTGAGGTTTATATGACATTGACCATCCAAATCCAGTACCAACGAACAAGCCCCATTCGCATTCATTGTAGGGTAAGACAGGAGGATGTAATGTCCCCAAAACTGCTTACCAACGCGATGGAGGATGTCTTTAAGACTTTGGACTTGAGCGAATGAGGAATAAATGTCAGTGCCGAATGTATTTTACACCTTCGTTTCACGGACGATATCGTCATCTTTACGGAGACATTGGTGGAACTAGGCCGGATGCTGAGCGACCTGAATGAGTCCTCCCGACTGGTCGGTCTCGGAATTAATTTGGACAACATAAAATTTATGATTATCCAACTAGGCCGAAACAACTTCGAGAAGTAAGCCGTGAGAGGATTCAGTTGGACTGGGCGGCTTTTTTAGGCTTCGTCGAGTCTTCGATTTGAAGATTCCATAATGCTTAAAGATAAAAGTTTTCAAGAAGTGCCTCCTACATGTTAACATATGGCGCCGAGACGAGGACACTGACGACCGGATTAGTACACTTTAAAGTCCTCGACGTGGTGTGGAACGGGCCATACTTGGAGTATCTCTCAATTATATTATCCGCGAGAGAACCAAAGTAAATAATATAGACTGTAGAATCAGCAAGTTGAATTGGCAATGGCTGGTCACATATGTCGCAGGATCGATGCCCGCTAGAGCAAATGTGTCCTAGTATGGAGCTCGCGTATCCGCAAATGGAATGTGAGGCGTCCTCCGGCCCGCTGGATCAACGAAGTACGCAGTATCACCCGTGGAGGCTGGATGAGGATTGCGGATAACTGGGATATTTGGCGCGAATATGAGGAGGCCGTAAAGCGAAGCCGTCAGTCAAAAGCGAAGTGTTCAGGAGTTTCTAATATGTACTTTAGTTCTTTGTTCACTGCCCTCGGGAGGCATTTCGTTTTCTTTTTATTTCTCCAAATCAATTTCTTGGTGCTAATATCATTGAATAGCTTTAATGTTTTCTCTCTATGTACTGACATTATTTTAAGTTTTTTTTTTTTGTAGTAAAAATACAAAAATAAGACAAACTATTCTACACACAAACTTTATTGATTCAAATGTATAATCCAGTTAAATACAAGGGTATTTGTATACATTGAAACATTAATAATAAATCTTAACCTAAAGCATATCACAAAATATCACATTATTATCAAATCAGACTACAGAAATAATGAAATACTTTTTTTTAATATTAATTTTAAAATTTGTATTCTTGCGAACATTTTTTATTAATTAAATTACATGCATATAAAATATTGTCGCTTAAGATATACAAATTCGCTGAATAAAATGAAACAAGACTAAATTTATAATAGATAGGATACGTATGAAAAATATTATTAAGTCGCATAAAAATTATTTATTTTTTTCTTTTATTTAACTGACAATTCTAGCCATATGATATTTATAATATTTTAATCATATTTTTAACATCAAACTATAACTTATTTTTGACTCTAGAAAAATATTATTAAGTCGCATAAAAATTGTTTATTCGTTTATTTCTTTTATTTAACTGGCAATTCTAGCCATATGATATTTTGATTACATCTTTGACATCAAACTACTACATACTTTTGACCAAGGACTTTATATACAAACTGGAATGCGCACGTGCACTTACAAAACGTTCCTAAGAAAGGGGTTGCATCTCTTTTTACCATGCATTCAAGGCAACTCGTAAGAAAGAGACAAAATATCAATAGTCAACGAAATGCTCGGAACGATTTTTCACTTTACACGTTGGAAACAAATGTCAACCTTATGCCAATTATTTCAAGATGCATATTTGAATTTACAGTTTTATTAAGTGAGCGTTCCAGCTATGATATAAATTCCTTGCTTTTGACTCTACCAAAAATACACTTAAAAATACAAATTGTATAAAAATACCAAGGAACCTTAATTTGATCCTATACAATTATTCTTTGCACGAGGAATTTTTTCCATCTGGCAATTTTTTATAAAAAAACTAATGGCAAAGAAATGTTACATTCTGCCACAGTGTAAAATAAAGCCATCGAGTAAATGTAATAAATTTATTTACACTCAAAAAGCAAATAACTGTGAAGAGTTAGTGGTATTTCAAGTTTTTTAACGATATTCACCAGGGCTGTACCGAAATATTTTCGTAGAAATATTCTCGCTTGAGCAAGCAAAGAAATAGGAGTCTTAGCTCTTTGTATTAAGGTTTCTTTTTGATGCGGCTTCAAAGTGTTGTTTCTTTTTATCATACACAAATCGAAAGATTCTGCTGCTTCTAGTAGGAGATAGAAGATATGCTCATTTTCTTCGGATGTGACGTTCTGGAGGTGGTTAAGTATGCCGTCCGGGTCGCGAAACTGTGTTTTCATAATAACCTGGTAAAATATTGCAACATTAAAATTTAAATACAAATATTCTATAACATAAACCCAATGCCTTTATTATTAATGTCAAAGATAGATAGCTGATCATTGTCTAATTGTGATTACCAAACATCAATTACCGTTCTCTCGTCGGTTACTAGCTATTTCCATTAGAATATTTTTTTCCTTTTATCATAACAATGTATTTTCAAAAAAAAAAAAAAAATATATCAGTGTCAGTAGATTAAACCTGACCATGGTAGTTGAATAAATGTGAGCACAAACGGTTTTAGAATGTTCGAGAAGAATCCAATCATATTAGCGGAGGTCGTACTAACCCTGGCTCCGTATCGCAGCAGTAGGGCTACAGTCGCCGCGCAGGGTTCTGAGTTGCTGGCGAGATACTCCGCGAGCGCCGGTCGCAGCTGAGCGCCGTCGTCTTCGTTGTACACCTTTAAGTTTGGATCGGCACCGCTTTCTAGAAGAATCTAGAACAAAGAAATAAAGGGTTAATTATTATTACTAATAATTCTTCCACTGGTTTGACCGGGGTACTATATTAGAGGTGGAATTCATCCCATCCGTCCTCCCTTTGCTAGTATTAGTTGCTCTGAACTGACTTAACTAAATCAGCCTGTAAAAAACCCACTTCTGGGCGAGGGCCTCTTCTACATATAAAAGAAGGAAGACTCTAATCAAGCTGTTCCACTTCGGGTTGGTGGATAATTTCCTACCGTGAGTAACGGCCCCAGCAGAGCAGTCTATGATAACAACCAGGACCGACGGCATTACGTGATCTCCGGGGTGAGATCATCACGGAGAGGAGACCCCCTAGGACAAACATCCATACCAAAAACAAATATTTGTATAAATACAAATATCTGCTCCAAGTTGAAATCGAATCCGCGATCGCTGGTGTTAAGACGACTGCACGCACCACTACATCAGAACGGTCGTTACTAGTTGATTATTACGTTTCATCATTTTGTATCCTGCTTTTCATCTTTTGCTCCAGTGGTACTATCATATGTCCGTAAGTAGCAGTGGTTACTTCAGCGGATTTCATAAAACACTTCAAAATATTATATAATAACGTATTACAATAGTATCTACAGATAATATTAATAATGCTAAATCTAACTAAATATTAAAAATAAAATTATTCACCTTAACGATTTCATTCCTATTCGATATATTGTCCGAACAGGCAACGTGTAGGGGTGTGCCGATGACAGAGCTCGATGAATTTACTCGAGCACCTGTAAAAATAATTAAAATAATATCTTACGTATGTGCTATTATAGTAATTTTATTTGTTTACATAGTGATTGAGCAAGAATTTCGATTTAAAACACCAACTAAACATAATGATCGTTTTAAGTCATCTTAATACACAGTTAATAAAATCGTATTTTAATATTATCCGTCAAATACTAAACAGATTCATTGCATACACATTCTAAAAAAATATTTCTTTATTTTCCTGTACTAAAATATTTTATAGGAAGAGTATAGAAATAAATTTAATTCTTTAAACTACTCGAGAAGATTTACATCAACTTATTTTATAATAAAATAGCGGCCCGACCCGGCTGCGTCTGGGGTATGTATATGTACCTAAACATTTCTCATGAATCACTTGAAGTATCTATTGGTGAAAACCGGATGAAAATCCATGCAGTAGTTTTTGAGTTTATAGCGAACAGACAGACAGACACGGCGGAGGAGTTTGTTTTATAATATGTAGTGATAAGGCGCTTAGTAATTGAGTATTTAAAGCCAGATATCTGATTAAATATTTAAATTACCAAATTACGTGTTTTTTTTTAAAACTAAAATCCAACTATTGAAAAAATCGATATTTGGGTATATTTTTTATTTACATCTTATTATCTTACCAGCAGACAACAATAGATGTAGCATATCAATGTCACCCTTCAATATCGCCAGGTCGAGGGGACTCGGTTTGTTCAGATCTGGAGATTCGTAGTTCACTTTCGCTCCTTGCTTGATCAAGAGATTGACTACTTCTGTGCTACCTAAAATAAAAATAGGTTTCGAAGTCTTATTACATTTATCTAGACGTTAAATTATAATCTCAATTACCAAATAATTTAGCGAATAAAAAATTAAATAAAAAATTGGATCTTTGACCATGTCAATATCTATATGGTAGTGTTTAATCCTACAACTGCAAATTCAATTTTTTCTATTCAAATATTCGAAATTACCACCAAAAATACTGAATGGCACACTAAATTTGCTCATCAAATAAATCAAATCTAATATACTGTTTGATCTATAAAGCTAAACTGTTTTACTGAATGACTATCTAAAAAAGAAAAAAACACCAACAACCTAACCTAACCTAGACATGCAAAAAAAAAGAAAAAAAAAACCTAACAACCTAACCTAACCTAAACATGCACTTTGAAGCTCAGTTTGCGTTGTAAATTAGATAAAGAGGCCATCTGATTTTGATTAATTTTATACGTGTTTTAATAAAATATGTTTAGGTAATCAAGTAGTTTGTAACGCAGTCATTTATCTGATAAGCAATGGGTTATTTATTCGGGAGATTTAGTTTTGCATAAATTTTAAATAAAGGTGCAATTATAAATTCCCCATATTTATACATATTATCTTACCTCCCAAAACAGCATAATGCATGACAGTTCGATAGTCATTCCTCGCGTCCGCCATCGCGTTAACATCAGCTCCGTAGCTGATCAGGAGCAGAACTGACTCTATGCCCTAGAGATAGATACATCATTTTATGACTACAGTATGTCTCACAGTTAAGCGATCTGGGAGTTGGTCTCATTAGTGACTTAAATTTCCGAGATCATATTATAAAAGTCTGTAAAATCGTTTACAGAAATTTAGGGTTTACTCTGAGACAGGCATGGGGCTTCTCTTGCATTACTGCGCTCAGGGTACTTTATGACGCACTGGTCAGGAGCCATCTGGAAGTGTCAAATGGAGTGCAGTCATATAGGGCTCACACGAAGCCAAATGTTTAGTGATGCTAGAGAAGGTCCAAAATAACTTCACATGAAATTGTACGGTGTTTATTCTATGTATTCAACACTTTTTGTACAATGTATGGTTGGATCAATGAACTCAGAATCCACAGGGAATTTGCATTAATAGCACACGTATTTAAGTTACTACGTGGGAAAATTCATAACCCGAGAGTACTGCTTCGCCTTTAGTTGTACGTGCCAGAACGATCTGTATGGGGGCACCATCGCCCACCACTGCTGGTAGTGTCGACGGCCAGGACCAACCTGTTGGCCAAGATACCGCTTACCCGAGCAATCCGTACATTAAATGAGGTACATGACAGACTCGTCATATTCTCATGTCGAGTGAATGAGTTCGCAAAAATTGTTATCTATTTGCTATCTTGTATTTATTGAACAATACAAGTGATTAATAATTATGTATTGAGCTTGATTGCCACCCTATCAGGGTGTAAACCTATTATTATGAGGTGAAGTTATAAAAAAATAGATGAGTAGAGCTTTATGGAGCTGAAAAATTCTTTTGCGCTAAAGATTTGTGTGTCAGATTTTAATAATTAATTTGGTTTCAGGAAGTCTGTTTATTGAGGAAAGTTACAAGGCTTAACTGAAACAGCTCTAAATGTCCCATTATTAAAGTCAAGTCAGTAAAGGCCTCTCCTTCCTTTAGAAGAAGAAATGTTCAAAGCTTACATCGCAATGCAACTTGACCGTGTTTAAGGACACATGTTATAAAACAATATTCTGTAAGGGTTGGGGTAGTTACTATCATATTTAGAATAACATTTAAAATGTTTTAAAGTGCCGCTCATTAATATAAATAGTTTTAATTGAAACAAAACCTTACCTTCCTCTGTCGCGCCGCCTTCATCAGCGGCGTGAGGCCAGCTCTGTCCCTGGAGTCAGGATTAGCTCCAAACATTAGTAAGAGTTCCAAATATTCAGGATCCGAAACTAGATTGATTTCTGAACCAAAGAAGTAACGTTTATTCGGATCGGCACCATGTTCTAGAAGGAGACGGGCGACATCCTAGAAAAGACGAGAAGGGAATAGGATATGAATTATAAACATTTAATTAAACTAAATACGAGTATGTATTCAATAAAGTATTAGACCACACATTTTAGGAGTGATTCAAAAAAAAAAGGGGGGGGGGGGTAAAGTAAGATAATTAAAGTATACAATTTTAAGTCATATTTAACAATATTAAAGGAGGAGTTTCTAAAAATCTGTCACAATTTTTACCTTAAGCTACACAATGAACTCTTATAGAAAAAATCAAGCTTTGACGCTTAACGATGGTTTTATAAAGAAAATGTTCTTTAAGTGGGTGCTAACTGAACACTGTCTTGCTACGTAGTGACTATTATTGTATAAAGTGTGCCACCGTGTGTAGGAGTGCATCTAAATATATATTTAAAAACGCTCATTTTAAACGTAGTAGTCACGATTTTATCTTTATCGTCGATACGTGGGTTTGATTCCCTCGCAGTTATTTATACTTGTAAAAAAAATATTTCTATAATCTTCAATTAATTTTCGTTTAAATGTATTCAACTTCTTTCTCTCTAAACATGAATCAGTTAAATTGTAAGGTGGTGATCCAGGAGAGTAATGAAAGCCAAGACTTCTGAGTTAATACTGACTATATTTTTAATAATAAATTCTTAATAAAGGTAAGGCTAGCTTACATGGTGTATACTATAATATTATATCTATTCCTTACATCTCAAAATTTTCATTAATAACGTTAGTGATGCTTTATTAACTACATACCTATCAGTGAATTTCAATAACGAGTTAGTGAATACTTACTAATACACATACACATATTCAATGATCAAATCAGTGAACTCTGATATTCACATATTCATACATTGAATATTCACTAATTCTGCGTAGTACGATTCTCACATTGATAAAAAGTAAATATTCACTTGAAATTCGCCTTATTTTAACTATATTTTTAGATTTAAAATTATCTAGCTGTAAGTTTTCTGAATAAAAAAAAAAATTACTTAAAAATCACTAATTCAGGTTAAAAAAAAAAACCAATTCCGGTACCTATTTGTGAATAAACATATACTAATAATTATGTCAGTCATATAAAAATTTTGATCAAGAAAATAAAGCATAAAAATAAAATAACATAGTGATAAATGCTTACATAATGTTTATTACGAATAGCAAGTCTCAGTGGCTCGTCACAAAGGGTGGTACGAGGAAACTCTTCACCAGTGTCTGGACGGTAGTCGACCGCGGCACCACTCTCCAAGAGTAGTTTCACCAGTTCCTTGTAGCTGTAAAATATAACAGGTTAGGTTAAATATAGTCAACTAACGTCAGCTATTCAGGAAATACTCTCTCTATTGCGGATATTTTATAATAACATAATTCTTAAGTCCGTAAAAGTAGACTACATAACATCAATCATTTTATTTGATATGAAATAATCATCTTATTTAAACTCCAAGTTATTTAAAAATTAGAAAATGTGTATAACAGGCAATAATATTCATTGTATGTTCTTATTAAAGTTTTATTAGAAATGGTCTGCCTAATTTAAAAGAAAAGAAAAAAAATCTTAAAAATATTTAATACTAGCTTCTGCCCGCGGCTTCGCTCGCATGGATGCCTGTTATTGCGACCAAAAAAGTATCCTATGTTACTTCTAATGCCTCCAAGAATATGTGTACAAAGTTTCATGATGATCGGTTAAGTAGTTTTTGCGTGAAAGTGTAACAAACAAACTTACTTTCGCATTTATAATATTAAAGTATGATATCATCTACTATTTTATTGGTTGTCATTATTATGTGGTATTCTATTTATAACTATTGAGATATGGTGTTGCAGCTAGCTGATAGCTGTTGGTAATTAACTAAAAAAAATATGGAGTTGGTTCAACCGGGATATTTGCACAATGTATTAAAGACCGCAAATGAATGAATGAATGAATGAATGAAAGAGACGGAAGTCGACAGACTGTCTCTTTCCTATTCTTAGCCTCTGTAAACACCCTCTTATTTAATTAATCAACGCAAGTGTGTATGATCTAAGATGATAATTTTAAATCAGGTTTGCTTTTACTATAAAAAGGTAATATGAATATGGAATGGGATAGAAGCTTACCCGTGTTCAGCGGATAAATGCAAGGCGCTGTAACCGCAATCGTCCGTTGCATTAATGTCGCAACCACGAACGAGCAGGAGACGGGTGGCTTCCAAATTCCTCTGCCAGATAGCATAGTGCAATGGACGTAGACCTTGCGTGACTGGTTCGTTTACCTAAAATTATGGAAGATAAATATTTTTATTTTTCTTTAGCAGTAACTTTTTGTGAATAGATAAAAATCTCGATTTTTCGTCAGTTTTAAGCAGGTTGGTATTATATCATTATTTTGAACTACTAATGTTCATACCGTCACAGATAAAAAAGATAATTAAGGTGCTTATTATGGTGGGGATTATAGGGATGAGTTAGTCATGTAACAGCTAATCTGCTGCGGTAAACATAACAAGAAAGCTATATTTACCTATATCCACAGATATTTGAAATAAGGAGATTGTTGTTGGAGAGTGTTGTTTTATTAAAAATATACGAGAACACAATGTCGCCAGTTCTCTCCCACCACTTTTCGCAAAACAGCGCAGACATATACAATTCATAAATCATAACGTTTTAATATGTAAGCGTTTTGGGCAAGTTGTTTCTACGCGGACACGCCCCCATAACACTTCTCCTGTTCTTAATATTTCTATGCCTATATCATTATGCAACGCTCTTTAGTTTTAATCTAGGTGTATATCTCTATTTAAAATTTGTGTTGTCATTACCAGTACGTGGTCAAAATAACCCTCTATCCTGTACTCGATTTAGGTGCCGAAGAATTTTTGGGCAATATCCAGTAATTACTTAATTATAAGCTTACTATTCAGGAAAATTAAAATCTATTTTAAAAACGCTTTAATAGTTTTCATTTAAGTCTAACCTAAGCTAAAGATTAAAGAACGTTGACTCCAAATAAACATGGTGGTTAGTTTCCTTGCTTGATATTACAATAAACTCCATGTCTTTATAAACGAAGGTTTCAACGTTGTTGCTTCCATACATTTTAGATGGAGCTTTCAGGCTGAAAGTTTCAGCTTCGTTTGCAGTAGTTTGCTTGATATTATGTTTACTTATGTTTACAATATACCAGCTACTGTGGTGTTTAAAACCAGATTGTTGACAATAGACACAGCTTGACTTTACATTTTATTATCAGATCAGATCAGAGTAAAGCTAGTGAAACAGTCAGTAACAAGTCATTTTTGTAATTGATTGTAAGTGTTATATTATACATGTCAAATAAATAGCTATATAATATCGATATATTGTTATTAAAAAGTCTACCTTAGCTCCGCAGGCCAGCAGGATACGTATCTCATCCAGTGGCACCATTCGGATGATGGAATCAGCCAGCTCCCGCTGTAGAGACTTGTCAGCTATCACCTCGGACGGCATGATCACTGGAATTAAAAATATCTCATAAGCCTCGAACTCTTGGAAGAAATTCTAAGGCGTAGGTACACGTACGTAGTATGTATATACTCGCGACTTGCAGTGAAGAAACGAAGCCATTGTCTTGGAGTGAAAATTAACAGGCTAAGTATAGTACTGTACGAATTTATTAGATTACGGTCCGATTTGACCAGTTGCTGACAAAGTTTCAGATAGCTTCTTAAGAATTTATATACAAGATAATCTACAACTTTTGATTTCACAGGTTGTGAACAGAAATCAATAAATAATAAATATGTTCAACATACACACTTAGTCGTCTGTTTTTAAGGTGTACAATTTAATGCCTGTGTTTTAGGTAACAGCCGACTGATTTACATATATTTTTTTTAAATTGTTATAAATAAATGTACACATAGAAATAATACGTAAGCTCTCTCAACTAAGACAAATAAATTAATGACAGTTTTACTTGGATCAAAATTGTGATCTGTTCCATATTCCAACTTCAGGAATAACTTCAATACTACTTCAATATTATCCTCTATTTATTACCCATAGGAATAATGTAATAGAAACCTTGCATATTGATAAAATCCTTCTTTGCAGAGATTATTGAGGTAGTAGAGTATTAAATTAATTTTAGAATAATCGGTTTACAATTATAGAAAGCATAGTTTAAACCAGGGATTCCCAAAGAGGTCGATATCGACCTTTTGTGGTCAAAATCGACCACCTAAACCTTAGCCACTCACCGAGCCGCAAAGTTTTTAAATTGGTAAATATTTTGTATTAATAGGAAAAAAAAACAAGAAATAGGATTTTTAAAGTAATTTGGCTACAGGGGTTTAACGTATCAGTTCATTTTGGAAAAGGGGTCTCTTGCCCAAAGTAGTTTTTGGTATAAAAAAAAATTAAAAGCGCGATTTTACAGACTGTACAAATAAAAACTTATTATATTATTAACGCCCTTAAGCAGGTTGCCGGAAGTTGCTGGTTTCTGATCGTGCAAGACCACGAATGCTTGAAATCCATGTGGGAGGCCAATGTCTAGCATTGAACGTCCGTCAGCTGAAGACGATGACGACTATTATTACATAGTATACAAACAAGTTTATTTAAAAAACGTAAATACAAGACGTAGAGTCTGTCACGTTTTGCCTACCTTGCCGAATTCGTACAAACAATAATAATATACGTGACATGTAATTGGATGCCAGAGACACGCTGGTCCACGACCGATTTATTGGCGAGAGTTTATTTCGATTGTGTAATTAACAAACGCATGATATACCAACATGTGATTCTTTGTAATTAAATAGATTTCCTATTACTGTATATAATAGGATGTCTATGATAAGTGTTTTATAAAAGGATATTTTTGATATAGCTCCAAGGTTTATTAAAATTCAAGTTTCAGGCTTACAAGTTTTTTAGCTCACATAACGTAGAAGAAATAGGAGTTTCGTAAAGGATTATAATTGTTAAAGTTTAATTATGTTTAGGTACTACAAAAACTCTAGTATGGACATTGTAGATTCAATTTTGTGGATAAATAAATTTCCTCTAATCAAGAAGACCTCGCGAAAAGAACGAGAAAGAGAGCTGTTAAACGTTACGATACTTTTACCTTCAATTTGAAGCTACTAATAAAAAAAATTGGGTTAGTTTAGTGTGTACGACAACGTGATTTATTGCACCATTTATTATTCATAGTAATAAAGTATACGGCTTTGTCTACTAAATTGGTTATTGAAATAAGGATCCCAAACGGGAAGTTAGTTAAAAGATTATTTGATATTCTTGTGACCTGGCCAAAGGTTAGACAGTAGTATAACCTTCATAAAAAAACGTTCAATATAAGTATATTTTTATCATGAAAGCTAGCTTCTGCTATTAATTAATTTATGAGGGTAAAATAATGCTTTTTTATGAAACTAACCTCATTTTGAATCTACATTATTCTCGAGCAATTGCGTAAAATTTACATTATTATTTGCTTTCTTTCTCACACTGTAACGTCGAATAAGTAGTGATAATTAAAAAATATGGATTAAATCGAACATCGTGCTGTGATTAAGTACTTGAATAAGAAAGGTTTAACACAAAAACAAATTTATGAAGACATGTTAGCAACTTTAGGGGAATCTGGACCTTTGTGTGCTACTGTAAAAAAAGTGGTTAGCAGATTTCAAACGTGGTCGAGAAAATTGCGAAGATAACTCACGTAGCGATCGGCCATCGACGTCTACTACCAACGAAAACATAAAAAAATTGTGATTTGATTTTATGCTGACGCCATTGACATCTCATATATGAACGCAACTACTGAGCTGCACTTTTCAAAGGTGTCTGCGCGGTGGGAGCTTCAGCTGCTTTTAGTTGAACAGAAACACGTTCCAATTTCTTGAGACTCTTCGGATTTGTTTGAGGCTGACGCAACTAAATCTGTTGTGAGATTTGTGAATATTGATGAAACTTGGGTATACCACTATACTCCAGAGACAAGAAATCAATCTAAACAATTGAACAGATCAGGATCTCAAGCTCCAAAAAAGCTAAAGTGGTTTTGCTGGTCGGTAAAGAGATGGCCCACAGGCGTAGCTACCGCCGTGTCAGCCGTATCAATGATACGGGGCCCCCGGCCTACAATACAATAGATTTCGAAACAGAAATTTAAATTCAGATATGACCTTGTTTTTTAGGAATACATATTGACCGATGGAGTAATGTTTTAATTTTCCAATATAAGCCGCAAAGAAAAATATCGGTGTGAGATCGCGACGGCCTTTTTTTTAACTAAAATCGTTGTCACTTTTACATTAATTAAATAAATTAAAACACCGATATAATAAATTCACCGAACAAACGACAGGAGTATTAATTGTAAGTAATAAATTATAATCAATATGTCATTATTTCAATTTCATGCGAGTGGTTTTGTTCCGTTATTGAAAAATTTTTACCCTTCATTTGGGCCCCTTTACAAATTTTGATGCAGGGCCTATCTAAGTCAAGCTACGCCACTGGAGATCAGAGAGAGCGTCAGTTTTTTGGGATGCCAAGGGTGTAATCGTGGTGACTACTTAGAAAAGGGTCAAACAATAAACTCGGCCTATTATTGTAACCTGCGACGTTTACGTGAATTAATTGTAGAAAAACGTCCTTATTTATTACGAAGAAAAGTTTTGTTTCACCAAGATAATGCACGAGCTCACACGTCAGTCGAGACTATGGCAGAAATTCATCAGTGTGGCTTCGAATTGTTACCCCTATCCCGTATTCTTCTGATCTCGCTAGGTCTGACTTTTATTTATTTCCAAACCTTAAAAACTAATTAGGTGTTCAAAATTTTTCTACAAATGAGGAGGTTATGGCTGTTGTCGACGCATATTTTGAAGGTATGGACGAAGATTTTTTTTAAAGCTGGTAAAGACCTACCTGGCTGATGGAAGAAGGAGAATATGTTGAAAAATAAATAAATTCCTATCTTTTCATTTTCATGGTTAGGCTACTAACTTTTTAAATGTCCCTCGTATGTAAAAAAAAGTCTTTAGTGTTATTAGTATAGATGTGTACCTATATATTTATTATATATGTGTTTCATTATGTGTATAGTAATACACATAATGAAACATCACGAAAGCAATCATAACGCGTCATAAGTAACAAGTATGCTTAATTAAAAAAATCAAAAAACCCGACTGCGTAAAATACTCTTATTATAAACTAAAAAGAATAAAACAATTTACTAGCTTTCATTTGATACCCATATTGCTACAGTAAGAAAAAAAAATTCAACTCCCCCCCTCTATCCGCCATTTGCGGGCACCATTTTGAAAATTTATATAGCCTATGTCACTACTACAATTTAGACAAATCCAACGACACCTCATATGTCAAAAACCGTCCAACCGTTTGAGCTGTAGGACGTGCCAAAGAAATGGACATACATACATACATACATACATACATACATACATACATACATACATACATACACTCGAAAAACATAACCCTCCTTCTGTCGCAGTCGGGTTAAAATCAAAAATTAAAAAGACCTAAGAAATAATAACGCTTTGTGTAACGCTTGTACAATGAGAAATTCGAGAGAATCTCTCAACACTCCCACGTAATCAAAGACGCTGAAAATTCATAACAAAGATGGCGACAATCCAAACTTTAAAGCCAAACCCAAAGTGTAAGTGACATCATATTACGAGCAAACGATTCGTCTCAATCTGATACACCTATATTTTTAATAATTTTAACTATCTTTCCGTTATTTTGGGATGGTGAAGTAGACATTTAATGGCTGATGTGATAATTATGATACTGTTTTTGATACTGGCTAACTTTTGGCCTGAAAAACAAATTAAGAAAAATAACCTTTTTTAAATACGTACAAAATTTTATAGTGTTCTTTGTTTTAAGGCATTTTATTTCAAATTTTGATTTATCTAATTTATTTATAAAATAAATTCCTTGTAATGTAAGCGATGCTTTGTTTTTTATTATATAGTAAATTCTTTCAATATAGCTTTGTACTCATTCGCGAAGTATCGACTAAATTCTTAATGCGTGTATTTATAAAAAGTTTAGATTGATTTCAATAGCGGAAATGAATAAAAAATAGAATTAATTGTTAAAATGTATATTTGAAATTAAAAAAAAATCTCATACAATTACGTAAGTAACTACAATATTGTAATTTTTGTTGTAAAAAAACAGCTTTTTTTACAACAAAAATTACAATATTGTAACAACGTGGCGTATACAAGATATTACACACTACGCTAGTGTGTACTTTTAGCTAGTGTGTTTTTTTAAATTAATTATACTTAAAATGATCTTCGACTGTAGTAACCATCGATTGGGAAGTTAGATTCCCCTGAGGAGAATCAGCAATATTTTTTTTCAATGCAAGAGAGGGCAAACGGACAGTCGGTTCGACTGGTGGTAAGTCAAAGCGACATCCATTGACACCCGCTACATCAGAAGATTAGCAGATGCGTTGCCAGGCTTTCAAATATGAGTATGCTCTTATCTTGAAAGTCCCTAGTCTTATCGGTTCGGAAATACCGTTGGTGGCAGCTGGTTCCATATAGTAGTCGTACGAGGCAGGAAATGCCGTAAAAACCGAGTTGTTGTAGATTTCCAGACATCGAGGTAATATGGGTGGAATTTGGAATTTTGACGCGATGTCCGGTGGTGGAATTTCAACAATTATTCTCTTAAAAGTCTACTACATACCACATTCAGTGACACAACTATTATAAAATGAAAAATGAATATAAAATATAATAAAAATAACGTAAAATCATGGTTATTTTTTTCTCTGTATTATCTATTTTATCGAATAATCTATTAACTAAAATATCATTATATCATCTCAATCTTGTAAATTCCACATAATATTTTGATCGTCGAACATTATTTTTGGAAATAAGTCAGAGTTTTAACGTGGCGTGACAGACGTAACTCGTTTAAAAAAAATTTAACAAAATAGATGGACTCAACCAAATTACTTAGTAATATCCGCAACTAAAATTTTAGCGTTCAAACATTTTAAGTTACTGATTCCCCACAAGGTAACAACTGACAAAGTTATTAGCCAAATTTGAACATTAATTGGTTTACCCTGCTGATGCAAATGAATTTAAATCTTTAAGGTAGAATGAAAAAATCTACTACCACATCAGCTGTTGGATGTCCACTGTTGAATGTAGGCCTCCCTTCCAATCTCTGGGGGGATTTGCCAATACTTGCTATGCTTGGCAGGTGGGTTAGCGAGCGCAGTATGATGTCACAAGATATGGTGACGCTGCTGCCAATCACCATCCTGGCTGGTGTACAATAGTTCGCACCACTATGGTCTTAGTCGCTTTTTATGACGCCTCTGTAAAAAAGTGGTCGGGACTATTTTTCTCTGCTAGTCACCGCAAGGTAATTTAAACACGCCTTCTGTATAATTTGTCGTCAATTCAATATGTTATTGAAAAAGACGCATCATATACGCTACCTTTTATGTTGCAAAAATTCTGTCTTTTATATATTTTAAAATGTCTCTTAACTACTTTAATTTGAAACACACACACACACACATATTTATATACAACACGTGGTGCTAAGACTTGATAGTATCACGTGGTCGTTGTAGCTTTGTTTCATTATGACGTAAATTATCGAAGGCATAAAAATCTTCTAAACCTTGCACAAACTTTTGATGAGTGAAATTAAAGTTATTACTTTTTAAATTTTAGTTTATAATTTATGTGCATTTTATTAATCGGTGTAACCTTGTCGAATACGATTAACCATCACTTTTTTCCTAGGTTTAAAGTCCGGGAAACCCGAATTAATTATTAAATGTCACGTTTCGTTCCAATTTGGATACACGCCAACCATTTCTAGATGAAATGACGTCTCAGAAGATTTTATATAATTCAAAGTATCTTTTTATTTTGGTACTGTAGGCCAATAACCTTGATACTTTATTTTTGTACGGATAGTAGATGGCACCACGTGTTTTTGTTTATTTGTTTTTATCTAAGTTTTAATTTGCGTATTATTATAGGCATTGTGAATTTGACTTTGTAGGCGGTAAAGTCAATGAATTGCGACATGTATGCGCTTAGATGACTATGAACAAAGACTTTATCTTCATTCTTTCGAATTGTTATTGTCTTTCTTGTGCGTAGTTCGTAATTAGAATGGAAAAAAATTATTGTTATATTTATAGGCATTCTTTCATGAAGATGTTTTTAATCGACTTCAAAAAAACGAGGACGTTCTCAATTCGTCTTTATTGTTTTTTTTTTTATCTGTGCTACCTTATAACTTTTTACTGGGTGTACCGATTTTGATGATTCTTTTTATATTTGAAAGCTGATGATTGTCATGTGGTCCCATTTAAATATGAATGAGATCTGACGAGTACTTTTGAATTAACACCAATAATGAGTATTTAATGCCTACGTTGATGATGTTCTCATTTTATTACTTGTTGATGTAAAATGAACATACCTGTTTTGTGTCGACAGCGCAGCTAGGGTTTACAGACGACGCGTAAATAAATGGATAACTGATGGTTAACTTTACTTAAAAGCTTATTAATATTTATGTTACATTTTTACAAAATTCGAATGATAATCATGTACCGAGTTATCTCCTCAAATATTGATAGTAATTCACCAGTTATTCTATATATATATATATATATATATATATATATATATATATATATATATATATATATATATATATATATATATATATATATATATATATACGTAATATGTATCCATTAAAATAGAAAATATTACGAATCGAGCATTGATCTTATGTTTGAGATAAATGTGACAAATTAATGCTTTTTTTATACAAAAACTATTTCTTAATTTATATTATTATATAAAGTTCTCCTTAAAATGAAAATATTTATAAGTCTAAAATAAGGCTTAAAATAAGCGATTTTAGGTTACTCTTTAACACTCGCATTAAAACTCGCTCAAAAATTGATTTAATAAGCATGAACTTAAAAAAACTCCCATTTAATTATCAAGTTTTTAAACAGGTACTTTTATATTACAATGATCATTTAACCTCCGCAACCTTTCTGATTTTATTACGAAACTAACAATTCCAAAAAAAGTGTTAAAATAAAGAATATTATTTCCGTTTAAACTGAACAAAGATGATTTGACTGATTTTTAAATTTGAATAACTTAGGAGTAATTACAAAAATTGACTCGGATATTTTTAGATGCAAGTGAATTAGATTTTCAAATGCTTAGATAGTAGTTTTAATTTCTTCTTGTGATTGAGGAGGTGAAAGAAAATGTTAGGTGTGTCATGAAAAGGTGAGTGAGTAGCGTGTCGGATGAGGTTCCTTTTTTTTAGGGTTCCGTAGCCAAATGGCAAAAACGGGTCATGTCTGTCTGTCCGTCCGTATGTCACAGCCACTTTTTATCCGAAACTATAAGAACTATACTGTTGAAGCTTGGTAAGTAGATGTATTCTGTGTACCACATTAAGATTTTCACACAAAAATGGAAAAATAAACAATAAATTTTGGAATAGTTTGCGCGAGAGACACTTCCAAAGGTAAAATATGTCCCCCGTGTAACTTTTAAAATAAGAGAATGATAAAACTAAAAAAAAGTATATGATGTACATTACCATGCAAACTTCCACCGAAAATTGGTTTGAACGAGATCTAGTAAGCAGTTTTTTTTTGTTTTTTTTTTTTTAAATACACTATTAGGTATTAAAACATCGATCAAAGTTACAACGAACTACTTTTATATGATGTTACTTGCTTTGTAGAGACTTTTCCTCGATACTGGAAAATTACAGGCTATTAATAAAATCCAACCAGATGTCCACGCCGATTCGTAAAAAAATAAATCAAAATCTCATCATCGAATATTAACATAATTTTATATACATATAAATAATTATTTACTCATAAACACATCAACTAAATAGCACGATTATATCATAGTAATTATTAACTTACCTATTTAAAATCCAATGGTCTTTTGACGTTATACGGCATTACGAACGTCATCGACTCTAGTTAAGAGCCAAATAAAATGCTATTGCTATAGAAACTATACGTAATAACGACATTGAGCACAAAAGTATAATGTCCTATCCATATACCACACCTGTTGAATTTTACTGATATGTAAATTTTGTTAATGTGTGTTAGAACTTTTATGTATGTATACCTACACATGTCTATTTTTTGTTTGTTTTTGGAACATAAATGTTTTTAAGTAACGATGTGCTAACGATAATAATTTAGGATCATGTTAAGAAGACAAGGTCGTGGTCAAAATTATGTAATTTATATCTATTAAATTACTTATAACGTTTAATATTTTATATATTCATTTCAAATCAAAATGTACTTTTATGTCAGAAAATATACCTACATAGAAAGTTTGAGTCAATTTTTTTGACGTGATAACGTCTTGTAAATCGATGAATGCCAGCTGCACGCACGAAGAAATGTCACGTGTCACGAGCGAGAGCGCAGAACAAGCGATAGAGAGGCACGATCGGCCTAAGCCTTCAGCTTGCAAATGAAAAACAATGACGCAGATTGAAGGATCTTAAATATCACACATGTAGTTGTAAATAAATTGTTAATAGTACATTGTTACTTTTAATTAATCTGTATAATTTAAGTAATAAAATATTAGAAGTAACGAGTGCAAACAAATGTTAATTTATCGAAAATAATTGTAATTAATTGAATTAACTCATACTTTATATTACCTATACAATATAATGGTAACTCAGTGATAATTATTTAATTCAATTCATAAAAGTATGCAATTTTTTTTCAACGTTTTCTTATGAGGTTATCACGTAAAATTATCGTCCGTAAACCGATTTTACAGACAACTAATTTTGTTATACTATTATGTTAGATGTTTTTTGTGATAACTGTAGTTATTTGATAGTGATAGTCTTTGAATGTCAAAATAAATGCACGCATACATATTAGATTATTTACTTGAAATGAATCAGCCTGAAAACGTTTTACTGCTGGGCAAAGGTCTCTACTCCACTTAGTAGAAAGATTGGTAATCCACCACACAGGGGAACAGGCTCGCCCGACAGCTTTACGTGCTCTCTGAAGCGCGGTGGGGAGACTCACAAGGCATACACCTAGACCGGAAACAAATATTTGTACGAATACAAATATCTGATCTATCTGGGATTTTTTTAATTTAATGTAAATTAACAAAACTACAAAGAATTTTTTTTTCTTTTTATGTTTATTACTATTAACATTGACGACAACAAGAAATTTATATCACATTAAAAAGACAATTTCAATGAACAGCACGCTCTGCAAGTTTGTAATTACAAAATGGCCGACAAAACAAAATGGTGTCCAGAAATAGCGCGGGTTATTGGCCGTAACCTTGACACTAAACAGTGAAATTAAATTACACATTAAATTTAGAATTTCAGGTCGTTTTATGACGTAGTTATTCTTTAAGATGACGAAGATTTTAGATTAGATTTAATTTGATTTGATTAGTATTACTAGTTTTTTTTAAATATTTATTTTTGAACCAACAAACGTTTAACAGTATTTTCTAGATTAAATATTTTCACTGATTTCATTTCCGCTTTAAACTGCGCACAGTGTTTTAAAAAAATATGTGACGATATTTTATGCGTAGCTAAAAGTTTCATACTTATCACAGATTGATTGTTGCAATTTCATTATAAAAAAAGTTTTCATTTATTTCCACTGAGACATTTATAAGCCTGTTTAGCAAATTTTTGCCAATCTTATCCTAAAGTCAAACAAGATTTATATTTTGGTAAATGCATTTTGTTTTTAAGTCATTTTTTAATCATTTCACATTTCATTCCCTTAAAAATCTCCAATGTTTTCTTTCTACTGAAACTAAAACTCTTCTTGTTTAATTGCCTTTACTCTCTCTTCTTGATTATGCTGATTCCCGTTACATTGATGCTACTGAAGAACAAGTCAATAAACTTGAGACATGAGAGGCCCCAAAATTTATGCATTTGTTTCATTTTCGGACATTGCAAGTTTGATCACATCTCTAAGTTTAGATCTCAACTCAAGTGGCCTATACGACTTCGCAGGGATTCTTATATCTTTTTCCTACTTTATAACGTCCTATTCAATTCGTTATCACCCAACTACCTACGTGAGCGTTTTTAAATTTTTACATTCTCCTGCCGGGCGAACATGCGTACCGAGATATCTCTTGACGAGAGAGAGAGAGATAATGTGTCTACATCAAGTATTTTCTTGATTACACTAACATGCGCACTACGAGTGACAAAATTCTCTTCCGAAGAAAATATCGTCGATAATATTCTTCTTCAAACGTCAAAATCACATCAAAATTCGACAAAATTACTATGTCATGTTAGCTCCCGTACAGATAAATACCACAGATATCTAAAACTTAATGTTATCTCTTCTATCGACGTAACGAGAAGAGTATCACGTGCACGCATGTTAGCTACTGAGAAAAGGGGTAGACAAAATTTTATCGTGCGCGCATGCAAGCCAGGCTGGTTCCGCACGTCGCGTCGATCCAATGTTCAACTCCTCCTGTAAATTCCATCACACTTGTCCAATTTTTACTCTTACTCGTATACCGTCGATACAGCAAGATTGTGGAATTTGTTATCATCATCAATACCTTATTTAAAGATGTACTTATATTTTTATATGTAAAGCAGTTATATTTCGATATATTTGAGGCGTTGTGGTATACGAAATTCGATATAATAATACAAGTTGAGGATAGGCGGAGATTGCCATGCTGTATTTAGAAATAATCACTGCGAGTTAATTTTTTTTTTGTTTTTTCAGTATAACTTTCCAGAATAAGGAGAAAAACATTTTAAAATAAAATTCGGTATAGCTAGCGATAAATTGTTGTGACGCAGAAATCTGTGTCACACAGCTGGTGAAATATTATTTTGACATCATTTTTGTCATTTGGCAAAAAAAATTAACATAAAATTTTTTACAACTTTAAGATCCACAATTATTGACTGAAGGTATTAAGAAGAGAAGATAGCTATGAACATCAATTTTCTGTTAGAGTGCGGTACTATCCGCACAAATTGATGTTGCTTGTTTGTGCGCTATACCTAGTGATATAGCGCACAAAGTTTACGACGAATAATCAATTCAACCAATAATCCAACTAAAGAAATAATGTAACTAAAAAGAACAGCTGCTCAAAACATTTTTATCCACGTGTACACAAAAACAAGTTGTGTAGGCGTCTGTTTATAAACTATAGTTATAAATGCGCCATTCGATTTGATCCAAAAATATACGCCCTGTTTACCTGTGCTGATCGAATGAGTTCAATTTATTCAATCTTGTATGTTCTACGCCACTTTTTTCTACGCATTTTAATGATCGTACACAATTCAAATTATTCAGTGACGCAAATAAAAACTGATAATAATAATATGTTATTTTTATTTAATATAATTACATTTATTATAATAATTATAATAAAATTGTAATAGGATCAACTCTGTACATTGAAAAATCTTTTGGAGAAAATTCTATAATCGATAATGAAGCTAAGATTGTATTTTTTTAGTAAATGTCTTGTCTGACTGCAGAAGGAGTTTGTCTTGTCTGACTGCAGAAGGAGTTTGTCTTGTCTGACTGGGGAGTGGGGGTTTTTCTTTTGGAAGAGCGGAGGATGACTGATAAAAACGATTTTTATATATTTTCTTACTCTAAGAAATGTCACTAATAATATAAGTAAAACGAAAAAAAAGAACACCTTCACTACTAATGTGAGATACTCATATAATATATTAAAAACCACGATTAAAACAGTACAGTCTAGGATTTTCTTTATCTGCCCCTATCTGCCCCCTGCTTCTATAGGGAATTCTGGCTACGCCCTTGTGTGACTGTATTCTGAATGCACCCCATGAACCCATTCAGGGTTTAAATGAAACTTGGAATGATTTGAGTTCTTACTACGAGCTCAGACACTGTACACTCTTTATCCCGAAATCCGTTCCGGTTTCCTTTCGAGAGGGGATGAAAGTCAAAACTAGTAATCGCGAAAGAAGTCAAGGGTAAAGCTTGTTCGTAAATGAAACTATATAAAAAATAATCTGTAAAAGTCAATAAAGATTCAAACGAAACGTCGAAATAACATTTCATCACACTGTGATATACGTATCAAAGTATCTATTGAGATATATTTCCTGTTGCTTCCTTCCACAACATGTGATATAAATAGAAATTAAGAATGAAAATCAAGGCTGAATTATATTTTATATGTTATTTGTATCCCGCGGTTGCAGTTGGTTTTCTGCGCGCTGTTTGATGTTTTGAAACCTTTAATCTATACATATAATAAAATGGTAGGAAAGTCAAAACTGTACATTTAATATTTTTTTAAAAGAATACTTGGGATGTGATCTACAATCGATACCGACGCCAAAAATATAGTATTAAGAATTTTTGTCTGTTTGTCTGTATGTATATCCGGGATAAATTAAGAAAGTACTGCATGGATTTACTTTAAATTTGGCACGAATATTATTAAGAAGTCGGGTCAACATATAGACTACATATTATCACGCTATCACCTACGGGGAACGAGCAGTGAACCTTTATTCCTTCAACATCGCATTCTGTAACAACGTTTGATCTAATAGCGTTCACGCAGACGACGTCGCGGGCAGCAACTAGTTATATACAAAAACAGGCCGAGTACGGTCAATATTGTCTTTAAAATCGGTAGTCTTTATTAGTATTTTTAAACGAATACCATTAAAATTTTAATTGTGTAACGATTCGCCCCCTTTTTATATAAAAAAACACGTGTGACTACTGAAAATGATAAATGACTTAGATTTATTTTTGGTGGAGGCTGGTTTTTGCTTTTAAGTGTGATTTTTTATTTTTATTTCTTTAATTGTGGGTTCCTAGACAAATAAACTATTTATTATAATATACTCATACATTTTATTTATAAGTTAATTATTTATTAATTTTAGAGATATATGGAAACATTCTGACTGTAGCTGTACCATGCTAAAGAAACCAATATCTATGTACCTACATATGTTCCTTTATGTGAGGTACAATGTCTATTCTTTCTTTTAATAGATATTTGCAAACAGGCAAGAAAGCGCAGGGTTTTTTAAAATCTAAGCAGATCCAGAAGATAGCACTTAAATAAAGAAGGAGAAATCTTTTATTATACATATTACTAGTATAAAATTTCATTAAAAAAATAACTTACCTTATATATCGATCAATATCCAAAACACAAGGAAGGATGACACAAAGCCTTTGTTCAAACTCTTGTACAGCAGCGCGATATTTCCCGCGTTGTCAATTTGACAACAAGAAATTAATAATTTTAATATAAAATCGCGTTTTAAGAAAATTATTTCTTTTAATTTTATGTAAAATTAATAACTAATATAAACGTGTGTATTTTAATGTCGTTTAAAAACAACTGTGTTAGCGTCGGGGAAACCATGGCTGGAGTAAAGCCAATATGGCTACTTGCCAAGTACGAAGTACTCAGGTAAGGTAAATGGACAAATTAGCGACATTAAAGTTTACTAGGTGGACCCAACGATTTGTACCCTCATCCCTATTCTATATGAATATAGGGAAATAAACCTCCCTAATAGTAGTATTAATTAGGTGTCTTCAATTATCCATATAGGAAGGTAGAACTTAAATAGTTCTATGGTCATAGTCTGAAAGAGTGAAAAATATTTGTTCACCCATCTTGACAGATCTTCGTATAAAACGTATAATTCGGATGAGAAGTAAAAAGAGTTAGTTTAAGATTCTACATACGTAATCAATATTTTGTATTACGATCTAGATCTACTAAAAATGTATTACCATTTCTCATAAAAAATTGGGATTATCTTGAAATCTTATATATATATATATATATATATATATATATATATATATATATATATATAATAGCATCAAACTTGAATTGAGTCACATAATACAATGTTTAAAAAATGAAAAATTTTGTATTCTATGATAAGTGATGATGAGGTAAAAATAATATAAGAGAGAATTTAATTCCGTATCAAAAGAGGTTTACTTACGTTATTTGCTTAAAGAAAAGTTTCCATTCTCTTATATCCTTACTAATAGCATCAAAGCCAAAGATTTTTAAAATGTTTATTGAGAAAAGCTTTAGCAAAAAATGTGTGGGTATAAAGATTAAATAGAGATCAAAGCTCTGGTAACCTCACCTTATTTATCAAAGTATATCAAATTAGCTACAGTTACCCTATATTATTGAAAAGCACGTGAAAACAACGCACTTCGTATAACGGAACATCTTTACAAAGACAACAAGATAGTTCCAGATTTGAGAACAAAGAAATGTTACAGTAGCTAGTAAATTTTCCTGAGGAGAGAAGGGTGTATGTTGCAGTCATAATAAAATATCATAATAAAATAAATAAAATATGAAAGGTACCTAGTGACAAAAGTGAAATTTATTTACTCTCATTATCATGTAGCGTCTTTCCTACCAGTTCAAGATTGAAAGCGTAATAGAAATTCTTCAACATTCTTGATTTTACGGTTGATAGGATGATTATTATCTATTATGTCCTCCGCCAGATAATATCCAGAAGTCGCCTCATAGGAAATGAACTGGATGAGTCCTTATAGTTCCTCTAGGAATGACTTCATCGTGATTACCAGACGACAAATATTCAATTACGTCTCCGTGATCAATAGGGTGAAAACCGGGATTGATCACCTAGGCACATTAAATATCAGTGTTAAACTGGAGCGGTCTCGCCTGATGAAGTCCACACTCTGACTATCTAACGCACATATCTAAAACCACGAGAGCTTTCAGCTCGAACTCTCTAATCGTTTCGATTGCCTTGACGATTGTGTTTCTTTGGATGATATAAACAACAGGTTGATGAACACTGTCATGTGTGTGTGATTGTGTCTGTGATTTTACAGAATCCGCCGTAAAGCGACGATACATGCCGTGGCGAAGCGTCGCCACATCGTCACGTCATCGTCACGTCGGGCCGGGATGGGAACCCGGTCCTGTTAGACACGGCGTCGTCGGGACTGTTCAGAGGTGAGCCGGACAGTCCCCATGGAGGAGAAGTCTGGCCTTTTCGCCGAGGCCAGCCTGTCGCTGGAGGAATCCTGTTGCCTGCAGATCTGGGACCCTCCGATTAAAGCGGCTGAAGGCTCCCGCAGGGCTTAGTACGGTATTGCACTCCCAAAGTGCTGAGTCCGACATAGGTCTAGGACTGCCTACCCAGGTGTCCTGGATATCATCCGTAAATGGATACCCTTGCGTCAAAAAAGTTTATAAGAACGAAAGAAAATACGATTCACTATGGCACCAAAACCAACAAAATATAAACAACAATTAAGATTTTATTTAATTTATTTATTTTATATTATTTATAAAAATAAGCAAAGCAAATAAGCAAGAAAATATACAGCTTGTAATTATACATATGAATCTTACAAACGAAAAAATACATAAGCCAATTAAGTTTTCACTAATTACTTGTAACAAATTTTAGTTGGGTAAACATTAAAACATTGTATACGAAACAAAAATTATAGTAATAGGTAATATCTTGTGACACTTACAGTTTATTTTATTTGATTGATGACAGTGTTAAACTTATTAAGTTTTAAATAAAAAATGTTTAGCATATTATTGTGGACTTTATAGTCCACAGGCCCTAACGACAAATCGATTTAAAGCCTAGCTGGTTCTGAAGAATGGAATAGCAAATGTATAAGGTTGGTTTGATCGTGGATTACCTATATTTAGTACTAGCTTTCCACCCGCGGCTTCGCCCGCGTGGAATTCGGTTATATCGCGCGACATGGTAAGCCTACTGCCCGATACGCACACCCCCCTTTCCCCGTGCACGCTTTTTTGTCTTTGTCTTAAACAATTGAACAATCTTACATGATTTATTTTTATGTTTGACAATAAGGAACTTCTATACAAATTTTCGTCCCCTATTTCAACCCCTTCTATCCTTATTTTCGCGATAAAAAGTATCCTATGTCCTTCCCGCACGCGCACCCCAGCCTTGGTGACGCCCACTTCGCAACGGCCCGTGCAGCAGAAATCGTAATATTTTAATTTCGCCATAACTTCAAAACCAAACGTCAAATTTTAATCATTCAAGGACCAAATATTATCTACATAAACTGTACTTAGTGATGAAATAATTTATTTTGATAAGGATTAATAGCATGAGTAAAATAAACGCGTTTAAATGTAGTCCAAAAAATTCAAGATTTTTAAATAAAAAAATGGTTGTTGTGCCTCACTCGACATAGATAGGTATAGTGTGTCGCGGACTTTATTGTAGATATTTATAAGATCTACAATTAATTGGAACATTTTATGGATCTATCTTTTATAGTTTAGGCAGCGTACGCAAAATAAGTAACTTTTCTGGTTAATTTTTTACACCTTGTGTCCGAAAAACCCAAATATCTTACGGAACCCTATTTTTTTCCAAAATAAAATATATCCTATGTTACTCGTGGATAATGTAGCTTTCAAATGGTGAAAGAATTTTTAAAATCGGTCCAGTAGTTTTTGAGCCTATTCATTACATCCAAACAAACAAACAAAGTTTTCCTCTTTATAATATTATATTAGTATAGACAATTGAAGAACATTTCATTTAACGAATATGGCGAATCAATATGGTTGTTTGAAATCCTATACAGAAAAATGATATCACGGTGTTCACGTCGAGTTTCAAAGGTTATTAATGTACCAGGTGGAGATGTCTTAAACTTATACTTGAGAGCTTAGAGAATTTATCCTGAATACGTTGAAGCATATACTTATATTTGTCATATTGCGGATTCTGTGTAACAGAAGCATATTTAAGATGTGATCTTACGAGTGCATTGTATAAAATAATAAAAGTATTGATATATTTTAAATCGCCTGTTTGGCGAATCAAGAAACCTAACATTTTGTACGCTTTGGCAGTAACTTTCTCAAAATGTGATTGGAAAAGCAACCGGCTGTCCAAGAACAGTCTGTCTTACTTTGTTAAGAATTGAATTATTAATACTAAAGTTATATTGAATAGTTGATTTCTTCCTACTAAGAGAGATAATGCAGCATTTACTAACATTAAAAAAAAAATGTTGCCCAAACAATACTCATTGATAGCATTTTTTACTTATATATTTATTTTATTACAGGTATCTATTAGCTTGTAAGCTAATAGATACCTGTAATATATATAATAAAATACATATAATAAAATAAAATATACAAATAGAATACATATAAATATATACATAAAAATAAGTCAAATCGAACGGTTATTATTTAAATGTGGAAATTTTTTATTGACTAGGGTTGATGTTAATTGGATTTATAAATTTAACTATTGAGAAAAAAAAAAGGTACTACCGTTTAGCAGTAATTAACCCACGTTCTGAATGTATTGTATTTTTTACTTGTCGTTTTTATTTTATTAATTTATTATAATGAAACTATTTTTTTTTTAATTTTAATATATTTAAAACTAATCGAATGGTGAACTTAAATATAAAAAGAAAAAGTTTGCGTCATTTTACCATTTTATCACCTATTTTGATGAGTTGTGGTGTACATTTCACAAGTTGGTCGCTGTGTGAAAAGTAAGTGAACTGTAATTATAGCTATAGCTAAGGAGCTGGTGGCAATTTTGGGATATGATTTCATCGTCGTTGATATCAACATGTAATGTAGTCTGGACCTAGGTTACCTAGAAAAAATAAGTGGCTAGTTCAGGTAGCTCTGATTTTTTTTAATAAGCAATTTCGAAATAAAAATACTGTTAAAAATTATTTTATAGTTTCTGCCATCAATTGTATCTTATTAAAGTTTTGGGAGTTTTTAGAAAAATAATAATTTCATTTTACAGTTTAATATTTTTTTTTATAAAAACACCCACCATCCTGACTTCTGCCAGCTTTAATTTCACTATCTATGAAATGTATTTAATAAGATATAATGAAGGCAGAAACGATAATATAATTTTTAGCAGTTTTTTTTTAAAATTTCGAAATTATTTATAAAAAATATCAGAGCTACCTGAACTCGCCACTTATTTTTTTGTTAACATAGGTCCAGACTACATTACGTCTTGATATCAACAACGACGAAATGATATACCAAAATTGCCACCAGCTCCCTAGCTCTATTATAACCGTTTCTTATTTTTTAGAAGAAGTAAATAAATAGAACATACTTGGGCAACACAAAAAAGCCTTTACCAAAAGTTTATAAGGGTCCTTTATGTTCATTAAGAATCATAAATTTGATCAAAAGGAAAGGTCTCATACCAAAGTAATGAAAAAAATAAAAATAAAATAACGTGATGTCATTAATTTCTCGAACTAGACGTAGACAGTAGTTTCACTCGAATTCAACTGATATTAGTTAGATTGGTAAATTTAACTATTACGAAAAAAAAAGGTAGAAAATAATTGACCCACTTTCTAAATTTCTTACATTTTAGTTATCGTTTTTTATTTTATTTATTATAATGAGACTAAATTGTTTTATTTTTTTAATATATTATGTAAAAATAAATGGTGCACTAGCTTATAAAAAGAGAATTTTGCGTCATTTTACCATTTGTATCACGGATCACCTAATTTGATGAGTATGAATGTAAATTTTACGAGGTCGTCACTGCGTGAGAAGTAAGTTAGTTGTAATTAACTGTTTCTTTTTCACTAATCTAGAGTAAACAAAGTGGTGATTTTAGTTTTTGCTTGGAATTTAGACCGAAATGCTGTCCCACTGCTAGATGACAGATCATTTCCTTCTTACCTCGTGTAATGGTCGTTGTCAGTTCTTACGTGTTATCTGTGACACGGTAGAGAAACCGACCAACCAGAAACATATATTTGTACCCATACAAATATCGTGACTCACATACTTAATGAAACTTTCATAAACACTACAAAACGGACGTCCAAGTTAAAAATCCCTTTCTTAATTTTTTCTCATTAACTGTCCTCAGAAATAGTCAAATTTTACCAAATACCTGATGTATTTGAAGTATTTGTCCGTAATTTATAGTCTCAGATTAGTCTAGATCTTAGAGAATACAGTGATGGCAGTCCTTCCTTTTACAGATTATAAACTTTGGTTATATATTACTAGCGGCCCACTCCGGCTGCGTCCGCAGTATGTATATGTGCCTAAACCTTCCTCATGAATCACTCTATCTATTAGTGAAACTCCATGAAAATCCGTGCAGTAGATTTTGAGTTTATCGCGAACAGACAGACAGACAGAACCGGCAGAGGACTGTTATATAATATGTAGTGATTTAAGCATATGTTTAATTAAGATGGGTAAAAACGTCCGGAACTTAGAAAAATTAATAAAAAACAATTGTAGTTGTATAAAAGGTGAGACGACTCGAAGTTGAATACTTGTATGTGAGTATTATTTTAATTTTAAAATTTTCTTTTTTAAAATTAAAAAGGCCTGTATTAAGTTAGTTTATGGGACATCACACTGCGACAAACAAGGGTTGAACAATTACTATAATAGTCTATATATGTAAAATATAAAACCTGAAGTCAAGAGGTTTAGTCTAATATACAAAAATATATTTCAGTTAAAATGACTGTCAAAACAGTAGAAGAAGATGCTTTAGTTAAGCGAAAAGCTATAAAGGAAACCATTTTAAGTGGCGATTCTACGGTACAGAAGTTTTATGAAAATGCTGTCATCCTGATAACGGGTGGTTCAGGATTCCTTGGCAAACACTTAATTTTTAAACTAATGAGGTAAGTTACATATGCAATTATTGGCTACCAGGGGTGTTTATACAGGAGCGTTTATTCATTTATTGAGTCCGGTTATTATATAACCCAAATTATGGACTTTACGCCATTAGACAGAAAGTAATTGTCTCCCGAAAATTTTATAGAGCCCATAAATTGTAGTTAGGTATATCAGTAATGGTTCTGATATTCAGTAGCTCATTTTTTATAAGAAGCAATCTTGTATTAAAATATCAAATAAATATCAAAGTAATTTTCAATAAAAGAAAAGTCACTCATAAAAACACATATCATATTGAAATAGATTTTGGGACGTATACGACCTTATAACGACCTATAGACACGGAAAAGTTTCAATAAATGTCAATCAAAATGTCAGAATTGAAATTGGGCGGCAAGTATTTGGTTAGCTAAAATAACTACTTGGTTAGCAACTTATAGCAAGTAAATGATTTGTAAAGGACAGACAAAATAAGTATTTAAAGTCTATATGATTTAAACTCTATATATGTGACTAAACATAAGTCTGACACTCAGATGAATCGTTATTTATTGCAAGCGACATCTCTGTGTTGAGAATGATTTAAGGGCTTAATTCAGTTACCGAATGAATATTAAATTATATTTTATTTAATTTTTTTAGAAAAAAGAAGTTTGAAAAAACAGTTACTTACTGACAGAATAAACAGATTTCAACACTCAATGTATTAAAAAGTGACTGGTATTGTATTTTTTATTTGAGGCAGTACTTTATTTCCATACAATTGACAGAATAATTAAACATTACCATTACCGTAACTTACCGGCGTATGATTGAAGTAAAAAACTTTGGTCTACTTACCAATTTCGTTGAAAAGCAAGGTTCTGGTAACATCATGCTAGTTTGATAATAGTGTTTGATGATAACTTTAGGAATTTAAATGTTCATATTCAAGGTTCCACTTTGAGTTCTGCTATCGAGTAGAAGTTTCCTGTATAGGATAAGTGTTGTAACTTAATCTGCCATCTGGTATCCCACTGCAGATTGGCGTATAATTTTCGATAACTAGAGTAACGAACATTATAAGGTGTTTATAATAACAAACGGGATCGATGGTTTTATACGTTAAGGACAGAAAACATAAACATTAATACATAACAACATAACATAACAATAAACAAATATTTTTAAAAATACAAAAGACAGCTACGAACGGAAATCAAATTCACAACTGTCGGTATTAAGAGAACTTCTATCGTCTGCTAAAATGGTCACCAACGCTTCCAATCTACATTTAATAAGCTCATTGTTTGTGAATTAATTTGTGTTGCTGCAACCTTTAGCGCAAACATATTATAAAATATTTGAGTGCATTAAGCTTATAAACTGCTTTAAATTTATTTCAGCTCGTGTAATTTAAATAAGTTATTTGTATTGCTACGACCGCGGAAAGGAATGAGTGTTCACGAACGACTTAAAAGTATTTTGGAAGATCCAGTAAGTTGATACCTAGTACTTTTTGTTTTATATGATATATGCTTATAATATTACCTTGTATTAGCTCCGTACCTATCAGGAACATGGTTTGCTGTTGGTTAACAGCTTTTAAAATTTAAATTTGAATATAGTGGCGGCCGTTTGAAACCAATTGGGTCACATTTTTCTTTTATCTTCTTCTAACAAAAAAAAAAACAAGGATATTTAATGTCATGTTCCAACTAAACCTGGGTCAAAAATTTTTATCAATAATTATGTAAGTAAAAAAGCTTAACGCGGGTGAAATTGTGAATGACCCTTGTTAATAACACACGAGGCGTAATCTATACTTTACTTCATCGCGTTTTTTCATCTATATAGTTTATAGTATAGTTCCTATTTGAAAGGCAGCATTAGCAGGTGCGTTGTCGGCACCTGCTAATCTTCTGATGTAGCAGGTGACTATGGCTGTCGCTTTTACTTCCCACCAGATGAACCGACTGTCCATATGCCCCCTCTTATATTAAAAAAAGTTTCGATGACTTTTAGGTCTTCAAAATACTCCACAACGAAAAGCCTGATTTTGTCACTAAATTGGTAGCAGTAGAAGGAGACTCCGCTGAAAATAATCTTGGGCTTGATAAAAAGACATGGACAATGATTAGTGATGAGGTATTATCAGACCTTTTTAAACATTATTTAAAAACATTATTTTAATTAAGTTCATCGTCATGTACATAATTTTGTTAAAAAATTATGTAAAATCACTTCCATCCAAGGCAACGAGGTAAATTTAGATTTATTTGGCTAGTCGTTAAGTACACGATTTTTGTTTGTTGTCAAAATATCAAAAACTAACTTTTTGTAACGTTTATAATTCGAATAATTGCACTAAACGTAAATTTTTCTTAACGATTGAAATGCGATGCAAATGGTAATTTTAGCCGCTCTAGATAACCGTCTGAACAGTGCTTTACAAGAATAGTAGTTTAAACCACACATTTCATAACGACGTGACGCCACACCTTGATTAACTCTTGGGTCAAAAAGTAGCAATGATACGCATTACAGTATCTTTGTTTTCTCACTCAAGACAAAATTATGTTGTTATTCCTGGCTTTTAAATCAGCCAAAAATAAAATATTTGTATTCCTTTGAATTTAATCCGTAAATTATTAAATTAATTTTACAGGTGAATGTAATATTCCATGCAGCTGCTACAGTAAACTTTAAAGAAACAATTAAAGTAGCGACTTTAACGAACGTACGTAGTGCAAGAGAGGTGCTTAGTTTAGCAAAAGCATCAAAAAACATAAAGTTAGTATTTGTATACTACTAGATATTGTTCAACATATCAACCATTGGATGTCCACTGTTGAATGTAGGCCTCCCTCCCCCATCGTTGGAACTTTCTTAAGTCTAATTTTAATGTCTTATATAATAACTTAAGGAATATTGATTGGAAATTGGAATAGGTTGTACGATATTAAAAGTTCCGAAGATGCGCTTATCTACTTTTATGAATGAATAAACCGGTACAAGTTGGTAACCGGAACCCAAGCCGGGTAAGGAATCGGACGTGAACGGGTTCCGGCCGGTCGCTGTTCTGTCTGCCTTCGCCAAGATATTTGAAGCGGCACTGCATAGATGTATTTATTCGCAGGTAAGAGCGAGACTGTCAGACGTATGGCTTTCGACCGGGACAAGGTGCGGAGAGTAACCTTCTGTCATTCGTATCGTACGTGGCTCCGGCTCCAGATGGACTCTGCGTACTTTGACTTTTGGAAAGCCTTCGATACTGTCACTAACGATGTACTATTAACGAAGTTTTCCACGATAGGTTTTACATCGCACCTTCTTGAATTCTTCGCGAGTTACCTTGGTAATCGCCAACAGTACGTCCAATATGCGGAATACCACTCTCGACCGTACAATACTTGGTCGAGCGTATGTTAGGGGAGCAATCTCGGACCTTTAGCGTTTATCATTACGATAAAACAATTATTTCCCCGAGGTAGTAAAAGAATCCAAATATTCGCTTTTCGCCGACAATTTGAAGTTATTTCGAACGGTCCAAAACACTTCCTGTTGTGAGCGTCTTCAATGGGACATAGATGGAGTGGTTAAGTTAGGTTAGGTGTTTTATTTTTTAACATGGAAAAATGCTGCGTGATGACCTATAATCGGAAGCGGGCGCTGCTGGAGCATCGATACATTGTAGGGGGCGCGGGGATGCCACGAGTAGTTCGCCTGCGCGACTTGGGTATCGAGATGGTACCCGATTTGTCGTATCGTACCCATATTAATAATTTATGTTTAAAATCCTTCCGAAATTTAGGTTTTATCCTAAGACAAACTTAAAAATCTTTTAATGTAAAGGTTATTAAAGTACTGTAGTACAATTCACTGGTACGAAGTCAGTTACAATATAATTCGATCATTTGGAACCCACACGAAGTGAAGTACACGCAAATGATAGAAAAAATACAAAACAAATTGACGCGTTTTCTCTATTTAAAAGAGTAAGGAGCGTACCTGGGCTATCCGCGCGTGTACCCAAGCAAGTTCGTGCTAGGTATGGTCGGGTACTGCCGGCTATCGGTCAGGAGAGATGTGGGGCACATATGAGGTACGCAATGAATGAATAAACAATGTTGCCAATGAGGGACCCGCGGACCATAAATCCGACACCTCCTTGGGACTGTTGATCGCCCTCCCGGTAGTAGAACAGATTACCAGATTTCAGGGTTATTGTGTCCTGCCCCTCTCTTTGCACGTCAGATAAACCCAATATATCCCAATGTAACCAGTTAATTTTCTCAACACTTTGCAATTTAGTCGTCTTTTACGACAGTTCGGCAAGAAACAGGTCGGGACTATTCCTTCTATCAATTAGAATAAATAAAATCAATAAAATAAAATAAGATCGAGTTAGAAAAGATGAGATCAGCAGACGAACGAAGGTTGCCGACATAGCCCAAGAGATTTACAGGTTGAAGTGTCAGTGGGCAGGGCACATAGCTCGTAGAACTAACGGTCTGAGCAGAAAGTTTTTCGAGTGGATACCACGTTCTGGCATAAGCAGCGTCGGACGAACAGAAGACTTGAGAAAAGTCGCCAGAAGCCGTTGGATGGAGGCTGCTTTGACCCGGTCGCTCTGGAGGTCGATGGGGGAGGCTTACGTTCAACAGTGGACATCCAATAGTTCATATGATGATGATCATAATAATTATTATTTTTTTATTGCGATTTTTTTTCAGATTAGCTAATAAGTTACAAAAAAGCATAAATTACTTATTTCATAATGAAAACATAAAGTTATTTAATAGCAAACATTATTTACGAGCATTTGTACGTGTATTATTTAAATTCCTTAAAAACAACAAGCAATTTAAAAAAAATTGACAAAAGCTAAGATTTTCCACAAGGAAAATTTCCAAAATCATTTCCGATTATAACCGATGGTCAAATCTGAGCTAGCAGAAGAAAAATTTTGAGTTCTCTTTTCTTTTAGAACATACGTATTAGTGATAAACACTTCATTTGAATTTGAATTTTTGTTAATAATAATCTTGAAAATTGTTAGAAAGTTGTAGTATATATATTGTTGTAGTATATATAATTATGTACCTGAGTGTATCCTACTATTTCTAACTCTACCCTCTTTCAATTCCTTCTTGTCAATGGACCTTTTTTTGATTTCTTATTTTTCTTTTTTTTTCTTTTTATCGTTGTAGTAGTATCACAAAACGAATCATCATCTCCCTGCCCTTATCCCACTTATGTAGGGTCGGCACAGTGTTTTCTTTTTCCATTCCTCCCTATTATTCGTCACTTCAGCGCTTACTCCTTTCTTTCTCATGTCCTCTCTCACACAATCCATCCATCACACAAACATTAAATATGTAAATTTCCGACTCACACTTAACACAAATTAAAAGTTTTTTTGGATGAATTTCTAATTAACTAAGATCAAATTCAAAAAAATTAAGAAACGTCAACTCCCGATCTAATATATTATCTTCTTAAAGAATTTTAGGTGAAACTTTTCTCAGACTTATTTGTTCCATAGGGCAGTTGTCCATGTGTCCACAGCTTATATCCAAGCAACGAAACGTAATCATAGTGAAGTAATTAAGGAAGATTTCTACGAGTGCCCTATTTCACCGGAAGCGTTGATTAATCTTGCTGAAACTGTTGATGAGGATAAACTAGATGCTATGATGGAGCCGTAAGTACATATTTATAATCTATAATAATAATTATGTAAATAATTGATCCAAAATCCTCCTCAGAAGAAATTATCATGTGGGTCGTTTAACTAGAAGTATTTCTATCCAAAAGGAACTAACCATTCCTTCAACGAACTAACGCAAAACCTTTATAAAATCAATTCAATTATTAAACTTTAGTAAGATTATACCACTAACTAGACTTTGGGAAGCCCTCGTTCAGCAATGCAGTTATTATTGCTTTCCAGGATAATGAAAGAATGGCCAAATAGCTACACATTTACAAAAGCTGTCGCAGAGGAGCTTATAAGAACTGATACGGCGAACTTTCCTATTTGCATTGTACGACCAGCTATTGGTAAGCTATTGGCAACTTAATATTAATATGTTTACTGTTATTTTGGGATATTTCAAGAATACAGTATTACATTTCAGTTAACAGTTTTCTAATTTTTGCAAAAAAAAAAAAGTGTGTGTGTGTACTTATGTACGCACGTAAGAAGTTGCACTTCTTTGATGTAAAAAGTTAAAGATCTTTCTAAAAATTTTATCTTTCGCTGTCGCTAAAAAATGAAAGTAATAATAGAAAAAAAAGCATTTAATACATTGAAAGTTTAATTTTAACGCCTTATCTTGTTAAATAAAATTTATTTAAATATCAGAAAAAAAACTAAAATGTTGACTAGCTAGCTAGCTAGCTTCAGCGTGTCGGTTTTTTGTGATGGTGTGCTCGCGCATCGTAAAAATTTACTCTCGTCATTTTTCCCTAACGCGCCAAACGGAGTATAACTTCTCATTTTTTTTATTAAAATGTATCATTTTATGAAGTTTTGTAAGAGGTAGTGCCATGCTGTTTTGAAGCCATATTGGGCCGGTACGACCGAGATGGTATCTCTCGCTCACATGATACTGGCAGATACTTTTATTGCGTTTATTTAAAACTACAGTTTAACAATATTTTATTTTAAATTATTTCCCGAGACGTTCGATTCCCGCTCGGGACAGATATATGTATTTGTACAAAAAAAATTGTTTCCGGTCTGTGTGTATGTCCTTGTGGGTCTCCACACCGTGCCACGAAGAGCACGTAAAGTCGTCGGTCCCGGTTGTTATCATAGACACCTGATAACGATCGTTATCCATTATAAGGAAATTATCCGCCAACCCGCAGTAGAGCAGCGTGGTGGATTAAGCTCCAACCCTTCTACATGGAGAAGAGGCCTTCACTCAGCAGTGGGTGGTTTACAGGCTACTGTTATTCAATGTGCCTTGTAAACGCATATGTAAACAAGTGATACAACTAACAATATTTACTCATTTCAGTGATTTCTGCATATCGAGATCCGTTACCAGGATGGATAGACTTAAAAAATGCATATGGACCGAGTGGAGTAAGTGGCAAAATTTGTCAAAAATTGTATTATCAATACGTAAAATAAAATTGTAAATTTCGTGTTTCTGTTTTTTTAGAATTTTTGACGAAATTTTTTGTAGGGGTCTAAAATCACTAACTATATAAATTTCAATCATTTAGCAAGGTCTGTCTCTCTATTTTTCTCTATGTTTGTTGGAACACGCATAACTGCTAAAGTTCTAAGTGTAGGTTAAAAAGATCATACAATATATCCTGTAGTAGCAGGATTAGGAGTTGTGGAGGCCTGGGGCAACGGAGGAGTGGAGGCCACTTGATCTGAAATTGAAGAAAAAAGGTCATCACCTATTCCTAAATAAAAAAGGTCGTCCCAACTCCGGACCGCTCCAACTCGGTTGGCTCTATTGTGGAAGCCCCTCTTTTGTGGATGTGGGGTCCCTCTTATGTGTGGGCCCGGGGCAGTTGTCCCGCTTGCCCTCCCCTAAATGCGGCCCTGTGTAGTAGGTAACATTTAGTATTTATTCCATCTACATCGCTTAACTCTATTATAAGTTATCGTAATTTGAATTTTGTATTTTGAAAAACAGCATCAGACAAGTGTAGTTGAGTTTGAGAGATAAATTTTAAATATTATCAAAAAATAATAATAACTTTGTATAAAATAATCTTTTTTATCATCTGATTATTAATAGTGATTAATTAATATTCTTATTCAAAACTCGAAAAACGAAAAAAAAAAGTCAAAATTTCGGATTGCGAATTATTTTTACGCAAAGTACCTACTCGTACAAAAATTGAAGTACGACACGATCATATTATGCGCTGATGGTGCTTTCTGGATCGCGGTTAGTTAATTATTAGTTAGTTTATTCAATTCACCCCTCAGTTACTTACCCGCTTGAGTGTCCGGGCAATGACCTTTTAGTTTACCAACTGCACAAAACTGCTCAAGGCCTCTCACGTTTTATTACGTAATTTCCCACCGGTGATAACTAGTACGTTTTTTTTTTTTTTTTTTTTTCGCTGGGTAATGCATTTACGCATCCCGCCGCCCGAGGGCGACGGGTATGTGGGACTCGCTGACACGGCAGAACGTGCCAGAATACCGCACTAAAACCCAGCGGTGCCCTCATCGTCGTAGTGGGGCGCCACGGGATCGCTTTCGCATGCGACCGTGACGCCCCGACGGTTGGCCCGCCTATGCGGACCGCCTTCGCCTATAGAGCGCTCGCGGGCACTGTGAGCGCTCTATTGCCCTGGTGGCGAGTGGAAGGATGTGGTGCCCTCTCCCACTCTATTGCGGAGGGTGGAGGAGTTCATATTGGCGTCTCCTCCTCCCTGGTCGTCTTCTGCGGAGCGAGTCAGCGTGTGCTGCTGCTTCCCACTCTCGCTCCGCGGCCTCCTTCAGAGCCATGACCTCCTCACAATATGAGGTCACGGCCGACCAGCACCTCTCGCTGTCAAGCATGCAGTGGACCACACTTGACAGCGAGAGGGCTCCACCTATCACTGCCACCAGGGCCCTGCGCTGGTGATAACTAGTACGTTAGTCAAGCTGTAGTTGTCAGTTGCACTACGCGTACTAATGCCCGTGTCGAAATCGATGTGTCGATGTCACCGATTTACGCGACAGTATCACACCATCTAATATTAAAAACAAATTAAAGAACCACTTCTTTAGTACCTACCTTAAGGCCAGTATATCCCAAATCACCTGTTTTTGATAGAGTTTTAAACATAGTAATATTCATTTTTTTGATCCGTTAAAAATATATGTTGTAGTTTAACAAACGTTCTTGATTATTCAACGGTTCAAAACACGATAATTGTAACTTGACTCGATTAAAAAAAAACATAAAGAAAGGATGTTTTTGATTATTTTTCGAGTTTTATTCGAAGAATATCAGATTTTAAGTTACAATATTCACATGTAAAAATAGGTAATAACTTTTAGTAGAACATTTAACGGTTACTTTTTTAAATAAATGTTTCTATTTTTTTTAAATATTAAATATTT
The DNA here is from genome assembly GCA_036937285.1 of Euphydryas editha. Taxonomy (NCBI): domain Eukaryota; kingdom Metazoa; phylum Arthropoda; class Insecta; order Lepidoptera; family Nymphalidae; genus Euphydryas; species Euphydryas editha. The sequence continues at coordinate 3,333,545 of JAUPFZ010000032.1, forward strand.
AAATTATATAAGAAAACGGCCCGCGCGCCTCGCTTTAGTTGCCTACGAGGCGTCATCGAAGTAGGATCTGTATCTCTGCTGTCTGGCGTCCCCCCCCCCCTCTAAAGATTGGATTTTTTTTTATAACAAAAATATCCACGGGCTTATATTTGCCCGTGCCTTTTTTTAATTAAATGTATAAGATTGTTAATATAGTTTCATGCGTACTATTTTAGACTTACATTAGCTAGACTTATTGTCAGGATCTCTATGACGCGAGTCCGTATACTGACCATTATTTATTTATTATTATTATAATTTTTTTAAATACATATAATCATATTTACATACATATAATCATTTTTAATAAACATAATCTTTATTTACAAATATAATTTACATATACAAATATACACACATACATATATATACATATACATATACACACACACACATATATATTATATATATATATATATATAATTTTATTTTGTCTTTTTTTTTCTTACATCTATTTACATCATGTTTCTTATTTTCTATGTACATGCGTTTATTCCTTGATCTAATATAATCTAATATTTCATTGCTTGTTAGTACATACATACCAGCCACCACATTTTTACGGCTTGTCTACATTTACATTTGGGCTCTTTATTTTTGTTTTATTTATTGGAGACTCTGCCGCAGCCATCCCCCGAGGGAAGCTGTTCGAGCACATCCTCAATGACGGCGGTGTCTCTTTTATGTATAGCCATCTTGAGGGTGTGCTCGAGTATTTCCTTTGTTGTGGCCTCCACCAAGGCCGACAAAACGACCGATTGCGTCACCACCGTCGTCGGTGTAGTAGACACAGGTCTTTGTGTGCCTGGTCACCGCGACCACAGCATGCGGAACACTGTCATGAATCCGCAGCCTCCTAGTCTTTGTCTGGACGATGATGACTGCCTCGCGTGTCTGTCCCTGTGCCTCGTGGATAGTCATGACGCTCGATCCCTGTCCGGTGCCGTATCCCTTGTCCATCAACGTCTTCTTTTCCTCTTGTGTGAAAACCGATGTATAGGGTCCGGTCTTGTCTCTTAGGAATTCGAGCGCCAGTGAACCTCTCTATCCTCAGAGAATGGATAGTGTGGTTTGAGAAATAGATTGGATAATTTTATTTAGTACTAGCTGTGCCCCGCGGTTTCACCCGCGTTAATTTGAGGGAAAAACGTACTTAAATATTTTCGCCTCGTTGGTCCAGTGGTACCAAGCGTTACTGCAAGCAAGGGGTCTCAGGTTTGATTCTTGGGTCGTTCAACATATTACTGAGTTTTTTTTTTCGAAAATTTACAGTAAAAGAGTGATGTTATATTTACTTTAAAAGTGGAACTATAATTAAAAAATGTCTTGAGAAGAGAAATAATAAAGGACGCAACGGAAGCTCTCAAAAAAGATTATTTTTTCCCGTTTTTGTAACATTTCTTATTATTACTCAGCCCCTATTAGCCGTAGCGTGATGTTATATAGCTTAAATTCTTCCTCAGTAAATGGACTATCGAACGCAAAAAGAATTTTTAAATTTGAACCAGTGGTTCATGAGATTAGCGCGTTCAAACAAACAAACTCTTCAGTTTTATCTATTAGTATAGATTATTATTGATTATTTTATTAGATTAGTTTAGTTAGTACTCTAACAACGTTGGAAGTGTTTTTACTGTATAGCAGTGTAGTGTAGATATAAAATGGGGAATAAAACTAGAAATAACAAGTATGCTTAATTAAAAAAAAAACCCGACTGCGTAAAATACTCATATTATAAACTAAAAAGAATAAAACAATTTACTAGCTTTCATTTGATACCTATATTGCTACAGTAAGAAAAAAATTCAACTCCCCCCTCATTCCGCCATTTGCGGGCGCCATTTTGAAAATTTATATAGCCTATGTCACTACTACAATTTAGACAAATCCAACGACACCTCATATGTCAAAAACCGTCCAGCCGTTTGGGCTGTAGGGCGTGCCAAAGAAATGGACATACATACATACATACATACATACATAAATACATACATACATACATACATACATACACTCGAAAAACATAACCCTCCTTCTGTCGCAGTCGGGTAAAAAGAAAATATCTAGACGTGAACTACGTAAGCTTAGAAAAGCGATCAGATAAGTACTCGTAAGTTTAATGAACACTCAATCTATTTTTAGCTAGAATATAATGATTGTCATCGATATCTTAGACCGATATATTAGCATATCCAAAATTTCAATAAGTTATATTAGTATTTTCACCTAACAGCGGCTAGCTAGCAGCTAGCGGCAATTGAAGATTCTTCGACGGTCAGCGAATGGCGATGGGTCCCAACCAGGCTAAACGTAGCCGACGACGCGGCGCGGGACGTACCAGCGGGATTCAGCAGTGGTCACAGATAGTACACAGGTCCTGAATTTCCTTATCATCCGGAGTCCACCTGGCCCACGGAAACGTCCGCCTTGTCGTCGTCAACCCAACCTACAGGCGAAGAAAGGACTCATCACGTCACCGATCGTAAACAGCCGCGACTCAAAGAAGGGTTACCAGACTGCACACGGTACTCCAGCTGGAACAGACTCCGCTACACGACGGCTCGAGTGCTACAGTTTATAGAACTCTGTCGAGCCAATACACAACGAGTCAACTATAAAAGGACTAAGAAAAGCGCGTTAAAAGACCCAGACTGGAAAAGGACGAAAAAGAAGCTGAAAACACGCCAGAAAATAAGAGTAGAGCTCGAAGAAACTTTGGAGGTTCGTCCGGTCTCCGCGGAACTTATCAGGAAAGCTGAAGACCTATTCATGAGAACAGTCCAAGAAGAATCTTTCCCAAATGAAGTAGAAAGCATTAAAGACGGGAAGTCGTTTACCCGAAACAGTCGCCTCAAGCAGCTGAGCATCGAGTGTGCAGAGAGAGCCCTCCGAGTCCGTAGTCGTATTAACGCCGCGGAGCAACTATCAACGCCATCTAAAAACCCGATGATACTAGATAGAAATCATCACACAGTGAAGTTGTGGATCATAGCGATGCATAGAACGAGGCATCACACGGGTGTCGAGGTGACTGTGAACGAATGTCGACAGCACTACTGGATACTACGCCTGCGGCCCGTCACAAGAACGCTCTTTCCACAGTGTCTACACTGCCGGATTAGGGCAGCGATCCCGCCACACCCGAGAACAGGAGACCTACCTGCGTGTCGCCTAGCTCACCATCAGCGACCCTTCACATACACAGGGGTGGACTACTTCAGACCATTAACAGTCACCGTGGGACGCAGCCAACAGAAACGTTACGTGGCAGTATTCACGTGCCTCACTGTAAGAACGATCCACCTAGAGATAGCGACGTCACTGAGCACAGACTCAGTGATAATGAATTTAAGAAGAATGAAAGCTCGACGAGGACAACCTGCTCAAATCTGGTCCGACAGTGGGACTAACCTGCGAGGTGCCGACAACGAATTGAGACAGGCAATGGACAGAGCGACGTCCTCACCTTCGTCGCTGGGTCAACAGGCGGCATAGGGTCCTTACGTTTCGGCTGTCGCCGGTGCTTACCGGGCACGGTTGCTTTGGTAAGTACCTGCACCAAATCGCTAGGCGAGAAGCCACCCCTGATTTTGCCACGAGTGTAGCGCGCCAATCGACTCGGCGCGTCACACCCTGGAGGAATGCGCCGCTTGGGAGCCCCAGCGCAGGGCCCTGGTGGCAGTAATAGGTGGAACATAAACATTTAATACCTAAGAGAAGAAATAAAGTTTAAATCTACTTCTCTTAGGTATTAAATGTTGTAAAGTGTATTAATTAACAAAAAAAAAATTACTGATAATTAATATAAATTAAAATATTAATAGTAAATTTTTTTTTTTAGCTATAAACCCATAAAAAATTAAATAATGGTTTTTATCTACTTCTCTTAGGTATTAAATGTTTATGTTGCATTTTATACTGTGCCTTCAGGATCGAAAACAAAACTGAATTATGAAATAACCTAAAGTAAAAAAAAAAAACCTAGTAAGTTTCTGTAAAATTATATATTTAATTATTTCCGTGCGCCGTCCGTCGCCGCGCGCGGGGTCATCGAGAGTTCATTTGATCGGAGACTTCGCGTAACTAGTCGCGCGGGGAGGGAGGTAGCGCTGAATACCTACAACGCTCGAATATACTGGCCTTAAAGATAACAGATAAACACTTGATGCGCTTGCCTAGTTTTGTCTCTAAATAAATTTATAACTAACCTACTTAATAATCCAATTTTATTGTTGCAAAACTGTAAATTATATAAAAACTGTAAATTATATGCAAAACTGTAAACCTCAGTGGTTTTTAATGCATATATAAATTAAGATTACTGTACCAACCAATAAATAAAAAAAGTTGACATGGGCAATATAGCCATGGCGACCATTACTTGACACGGGCGCTTGCGGTTATTGCGGTTAGTTTGTAAACTCTTGTCAACTAGTAGTCGACATGGGCAGTGTCCTGTCCTGTCCTGAGAGACCACTGTCCCGCGCACGTGTCAAGTAATGGTACTATGGCTATATTGCCGCAACTACATACTAAAGTAAAAAGTTTAGTTATATTTATATAAAAATTTATATTATTTTATTGAGAAATGACATAATAAAAAGATTAATATTACACATTCACTTTCATTAAATTGAAAAGTAATCTAACCTACTTTATACGGGTGGTTTAGTAAGAACTTTTAAATCATCACTAACAAAAAAGTTTTGTTCTAAATAAATTGAGGGTTGGTTTGTAATATATATATATATATATATATATATATATATATATATATATAATTTTTTTTTTGAATATGAAAGCCGCCTAGAAAGCAGACACATAATACTTTCACGACTTTTTATCCTGTAGGTAATAACTTTTTACACTGTATAACAGGCTTTGTTTCTTAAATAATTATCTTGAATCGTTTTTTATATGGTTTTAAATTTCAGTTGATTCTTGGAGCAGCTGTAGGTGTTGTACACACGTTTTATAGCAAGAGTGAGGCGATCATTGACTATGTGCCAGTCGATATAGTAAACAATACCATAGTTTTGGCAGCTTGGGATATCTTTGATAGATTTAAAATTAGTGACAAAAAGAAACTTGTATACACGGTGACTGGAACAAAAAACCCTTTAAAGTACAGTACGTATTTTATAATTAAGAATATCTTCAACTTCACAAAAATACACACAATGTATTGAAATCACTTAGAACCGCCCAAGTACACATATCAGTCAACCACTTACCATAATTAATTAATTTATTATTACCTATTATACCGATTTGCTATGAGAATAAAACGAAACTTTTACAAAATGCTATTTTAAAAATATAATATTAATAAATAATAATTTTGATTGCTGCTGTAGATTCTTCTACACAATTTGATTGTGCCAGAGTGAGCGGAGTGGTTCCCAAAGATGGCTGTGCTTATTTTTCAGCTTGTTGTTTTTAGTCTATCTAACAATAATACTGAAAAATTGTACTAAAGATTCCGAAATTACTCAAAAAGTAGACATCAATAATTTATTTTTCAGTGGACATTGATCGTATAATGAATTCAAAAAAGTTTAAAGAATTAATGCCAACGAAAGCAGTTTGGCACAGCTACACAGTCGCAACCCGATACAAGTTTCTATACCTTATGTTGACGTGGTTCCTACATTACATTCCTGGTCTTATGATCGACGGATGCTGTACGATCTTGGGACAAGAACCAAAGTAACGTATTTGTAATTAAAAATAGCACTTTTAATAATTAACAGTTATTCTAAGTGACCAAATAATTGAATAATAGAATTCAAATTTTGCAATCTGTATGAACACATTTCCTTTAAAACATTTTCGTATGTATTATTTCTATCACTTTATATGCAAACTTCTTGTAATTAACCACTATTAATAATTATAGTACCTATTAATAACAGATATTCTAAGTAATTAAATATTTAAATGATACTAGCAAACCCAGCGAACTCCGTTTCGCCACCAACTTATCTTCGTGAGGGATACTCACACCACGTACTGCCGCCATGCAAAACCATATTGGTTTGTAGTACATGCTATGTATCAGAGATGGCGCTGTATGTGAAAAATGATTTTCCCTGTTTTCCTGCTTTTCTGTTGAAAATTTTCCTGAATTTAGTTTGCTATAAAGCTCACTGAGCCCGAGACCTATCGGTTCGTGCGTTCTGGAATTATAGCGTCAGGAAGGGAAACCCGACTTATTTTTATATTATAGATTAACACAATTGAAGTAAAATTTTAAAAATTTATAAAAACATTTCCCTTAAAACATCTTTCGATATAATTATTATTTCAATCTATTTATCTGCTAAGGGAATATAAGGTGGCTTCTTAAAAACTCGCGATAGAGCGAACGTCAAGTGGCTGTTGTTTATTTTGTATTATGTTATAGTGTATTTTTTATTAGCAAAGCTGTATTTAATGTTTAACTATAATAAGTCATCAATAATCAAGTAATGCAAAGCTTAAAATATTTTAAATTTCAACAGATTCTTCAAGATCTACAACATGGCTTACAATTTGTCAATAGTGTACGCGCACTTCCTAAACAACTCCTGGATATTCGATGGAACGAATACTTCTAACCTGTACAATAAATTATCTACTACAGATAAAATTATTTACAATTGTGAAATGTCGACAATTGATAAAGAAGACATGTTATTCACATGGTGTTACGGAATTCATAAATATCTTATAAAGGATGATTTAACCAGACACGACTACGCTATGAAAAAACAATTCTATTTAAAAATAGTAAATTGTATATTTTTTCCGTTATATGTATTCGGTTTGTACAAACTAGTATCAATGAGTGGTATACTTATATTTAAGATTTTAATCGCATTTTATAATAATATTTTGATAATTTTTTTGAAATGTTAATTAAAATCATAAAAATTATTTGTAAAAAAGTGTTATTTTTTTTAAAATCTATATTTAATTTAAAATCTTCGTTGCCAAGATCATTTTTATCACCCTCTCTCAAACCTTAAAGGAGAATTTTCCAGAACTTACACTTTTGATTTATGTACAAACAGTCACAGAGATGATTAGAATTAGCCATTGTTAAATTTGTTCACAGCAAGATAATGCCATACAGACAATTACAATATGGATTAACATCAGTGAAAAAATTAATAACACCATATATCACATTTTCCCATACTTGTCTTTTATTTTTAATAAAGGTTTACACTTGAGTACCTAGTTTCCTCACTTCAAGAAACAAAGAAAAATGTTACCCCTTTTTATAAATGAAAAAAAAAAAAATAACGTGATAAGTTATAATTATTATCGGCCAATTTAACTAATGATTGTGAACACCCATGAAAAATGACCAGGCCTGACAGGCTTGATCAGAAATAAACAGGTATGATCATGTCTAATTTCAGACCTGCTCATACATGAATAGGCATGATCGTGTCTGATATCAGGCATGAGTAGGCATGACCATGAATGATCAGGCCTGAACGTATTTTTACTCTTCAGATATGATGCATGATCCCTGAGACATGAGACCTGATCAGACATAAACAGGCATGATATTGTCTGATTTGAGGCCTGCTCATACATGAACAGGCCTGATCATATATGAATAGACCTGATCCCGGCCATTTTTCATACATGATCAGGCCTGTACATTAACAATCTGCCCGTAAAACTTGAAGTATATTTTTTTGTGCAATTTGTTTTTCCACTTGTCCGTTGCGATTAGTTTTGCCACTTGTTCGTTGAAGTTTCACTTCTACTATATGACCCAGCATACATCTCGTTTTTATCGGCAGCTTAGAGTAATGAGTAACGCCTAAGTCTCCTATTTCATCCATTATTTTAAGCTTCTACTGTCTAAGTGAATATTTACATTTAGTATTATTAATTTTGCTTGAGAATGTGATTGAAAATCGTTTCGTGACATTATTTTCTAATTTATTTATGTAACTTCACCTTCAACTTCTTTTGTTTTAATGGCTTTCACTGGTGCCAAAAGAGCACAGATGATTATTTATGTAATCATAATTTTCGAACTTAAGAGATCCTGCTGTAGAATATGACAATCCTTTTCACTACACACACTCTTCATGTCATGAGCATAAAGTAGGAATTTTGAAAACGTTTGAAGCAAGAGGCTATATAATTTATGAAAAGATTAAACAGCAAGGGGCCCAGCAGTGAGCCTTGTAGGACGCCAGTACTCATAATTCATTTGCCATCATACAAACTTTAAGCGATTACAACTACTAAAATTATATCTGATGATTTTATCAAGACCTTCTTTTTGTTTTATTATTGTCATAAAATTTTTGTTTCAATTTAATATTCAAGCACAGCGAATAACCTCTAAGGTTTCAGTTATTTGTTCTATAACTAATTTTATCTATACTGCGATTCATAATTCACAATTTTACAGTCTTAAATTTATATTAAAAACTAACATCCCGGCCCGGTGGCGACCGGGGTACTTATATGTACCTAAACCTTCCTCACGAATCACTCTATCTATTGGTGAAAATCTCATTAAAAAAATCAGACAGACGGACAAACAAACGAAATGTATTTTAAACGAGATCTGATGAAAGGTCTAATGAAAGGATTGTTGAGTTAAGAAGGAAATGAACAGTTAAAATGGGATATACTAGCTTTATCTGAAGTTCGAATAGAGCCGAAACACATAACGGCGTTGCGTTGACGCAACGCTAAAATCAGCAGTTTGCGTTGCGGCGTTGCGGCGTCGCGAAAAAGAGCGTTGTTGTAGGGTAACCAGTTCTTCGTGATTTTTGATTGCGGGTATTAATTTAATTATTTTAAATATTATAATTCACGTGAAATTTGTTAATATTTGAAGTTGTTATTAAAGTAGAATGCATAAAAAGTAATCCATTGTACCGGAAATAATTTTGTGAATCAATTTTTTTATACTGGTAGGATTTTAAACAACTTTTGTCTTATAAAGCCTAAACAAAATTTAAACATAGTGATACATAAATTAGTATCTTACATTTATATTAGTTTTATAGATTAAATATAAATAAATAGCTTTCGTCCGCGGGTCCGCTCGCATGGTACAGCTACCAGTTAGTAGTCGGTACATAAAGTAGGTACTCTATGTCCTTTTTTGTACCCCAGACAACTGGTATGCAGAATTTCATGATGATCGTAATTCAGGTGAATAGTTAAGGCGTGAAAGCGTAACAAACAAAGAAACTCACTTTAGCGTTTATCATATGCATGAAATTAGCATTCCCCTATAATTGTGTAAGATAGAAAAAATATCACTATAATAACTTTTCGAAACGCTGCTTTATTACATATTTATTATTTAGGTACATCATACATGTCATTTTTTTGAACCGAGTCATAAATTAGCTGTAAATCTAATAGTTAAAAGTGGTTAAAAGTAACAATACCTATAACAACAATTGAGCTGAACTGTGAGCCGGTTCACAGCTCCGGTTCAAGCATATGGCTCATGAGCTTATCTGCGGTTCATAAAAATTCATTGAGTTACCAATGTCTAATAGACACAAAAAAATAAAATATAAAAATAAACACAAAATGTCAATAAATCATGGTCAACAAGTATAACGTCACAACGCCGGAATTTGCGGTGCTGTGTGGCGATTCTGTAACTCGCTATGCTGTCGTTATGGACTCATAACGACAAGTTTCGTTATGTTAACGACCGCGTCGCTATTATAACGACAAATGCGATTCTGTACACTATTCATAGCGAGTTTTGTCGTTATTAGTAACGAAAAGTGTCGTTATGATGACGTTACGGTGCGAGCGGATAGCGAGGCTCAGAGACCCCTCGGTATAACTATAACGACCATTATAACGATACTTTGCACACGAGCTAGAGGAGTGGTGTGCGTTTCGCATATTATTCTTGACTCTAAGAAAGTGCTTTGAAAGTGAAAAATAATTACGCCATTTGAAATAACAAGTAAGTTAAATTTTGCAGTAAATAGGAATTATCAATGCAGATTGACTTCAGAAAAAATTGTAGAATAGATTTAATTATTTTCCAAAAAAAAAAACGCATAACCTATAAATTGTAGTATTGCTCTGAAGAACCTACAAAGTTGCTTAGATATAATTATTCATTTCTTTCATTAATAATTAATTTTTACTATTCAGTTTATTATTTGCGCTGTTTCTTTTATTATCTTCAATCTCATTAATAATTATATTTAATCAAAATTAGTCACGGAAACATAAACGAATTAAATTTTCACGTGTTTTCATAACCTATAAGCCACACAAAAACATAACATAATTCAAAACATCACACATAACATGTATTACAAACATCGTTGATTATATTAACTTCCCAATCGAAGCCATAATAACGATGCAAACAAAACAAAAATGCACTTCACTCATGAATTGATATTTATATTTACAATATTCAATATAATCCATCGTGGATTTGACACTGACTGATTGTGCGCGCCTTGATTTAAACCACAGATACACAATACACTATTTTAAGGCGAGTTTCGATAAAATTCTAGTTATTTACTAAAGATTTGTCACATACGTCACTTTTTGTCGGTGTCCATAACGACGATTCGTTATCCCATTCTGTAACGTCGAAGTGTCGCTATTCGTAGATACAGAATAACACCGTCGGTATAGAACTGACGTTACACGTTGTGAAATTCGTTATGGTTACGATACCGTCCCCGAGTCGTTATGCTCATAGCGAGTTACAGAATCGCCACACTGCGCCGCTAAAATCGGTGGTGACGCCACCGCCAATTTTAGCGTTGCGGCGTCGCAACGCCGTTATGTGTTTCGGCCCATAGAGTGGGAGGACACGATAACTTTGAAATCCGGTAATCTATTCTACTACTGGGAGGGGTACAACAGTCCCAAGGAGGTGTCGGATTTATATTCGGCTTGTCGCTCATTGGTAAGATTGTGACCATCGGAAGTGTGTTGAACAGGGTTGCGTACCTTATACTAAAAGTATTTAAGAGATATTCGCTGAAGGTCATACAGGTATACACACCGAACTCGGCACACCCAGATGAAGAAGTAAAGGCTATGTATGAGGACATAAGTAAAATAACGTAAAATTTAAGACGTAAAATTTTTTACGCATCACAAAAAATGCACAACGCCGCTAAAGAAGTTTTTACTTCAAAAATGTCAATATCTATCGGTTGCACAATAAATATGTTTTTGCATATAAAATTTAATTTAATGTATGTAATTTTCTACAAAAAAAAAATGGCGTAAATCCTCTTTAACAAAGTCTTGTACGTCTAATATTTTAACATAGTGAAATAAATTACAACCGATATATTACATATTTTATAAATGCCTTTTTTTAATTTAACGTAAGAGTCTACGAGTATTTATTCAGTTTATAAGAAGGAATAAAAATAAAATTTAATATGACACCAAAGACTAATGTAAAATGTAACAACAATTGACATTTATTCACAACTAGCTGCTGCCCGCGACGTCGTCTGCGTGAACGCTATTAGATTACACGTTATTACAGAATGCGTTGAAGAAATAAAGGTTCACTGCTCGTTCTCCGTAGGTGATAGCATGATAATATGTAGCCTATATGTTGAACCAACTTCTTAATAATATTCGTGCCAACTTTTTGAGTTTATCCCGGACATACATACAGACAAACAGACAAAAATTCTAAAAACTATATTTTTAGCTTCGGTATCGATTAAAGATCACACCCCAGGTATACCGGACCCTAGTCGAAAGAAATACGAAAGTGGACTGTATAATATGCGATGTGACGACGAGACGTCTGTTTCTAGGGCCGGTATCTATCGAATGCGAAGGGTGAGCTGGTTCTAGTTCGCCGTGTGTTCAGGAGGGTGTACATCAGTGAAACGCCAATTAAATGTTGAAGATTTTCCCGCTTGTGAGGAGCAGAGTCGTTGGCTAGCTTTTGTTCGCGATCTCTTCTACGATCTTTTCTCTATGATTGTCTATCGAAGACTGGCATGTACTATTCTTTTCTGTTCGCTTGTCAATCGAAGACTGGCATGTACTATTCTTTACTATTCGCTTGTCAATCGAAGACTGGCATGCGGTACCCTTTTTTTTTTTTTTTTTTTTTTTCGGATGGACTTATGCTGTTGGCCTTACTGGCCTTTACAGCGACACCGGGCAGGGGGGCGGACACTTTAAGGTCCAGCCTGGAAAGTAGAGCCTCCTTATGGGCGGCTCTGAAGTACTATACGCGTCGGTTGGCCGTCATGGCGGCGCTATGCGGAGCGCTAAGGTGAACGGACTACTGCTCTACGCGCCTAGGCGCGTACGAGCCGTTGAACCCTATTACGTCGTCTCCGTCGGCGGAGACGGTGTAGGTGAGTAGTGTGGTGTGTGGTGCGGTTGTGTACTGTACCTATCGGGGGGGGGGTTGGCTAGCGTGATCGGGTCGTCTGGGTCGGTGAGCACGTGAAGGGGGCGTCTACAGCGGTTTTTGAAATTACCGCGTAGTGTATTGTAGACGCATGACTGGGCTATAAGGGGGTTCGGATGGTTGCGCGCTTTCTCGAAATAGTTAGCGGCGATCGATTTAATATGTTTGGCGATCGAATCGATTTCAAAATCCCTGTGGAGATCTATATTACGAATGTACCACGGGGAAGCCGTGGCCTTCCGTAAGAATCTATTTTGAATGACCTGGAGCTTCTGAAGGAGCCCGGGCTCGCACCGGGCGAAAACTGGGCAACCGTATGTTAGTATAGGCCTAACACAGGTTTTGTATAGTGTCGTCTTATTTCTAAGAGACATTTTGCTTTTGCCGTTGATCATGTAGTGGAGTCGGCTCAGCACGAAGGCGGCCTTATTGCGAACACGTATGATGTGTTTTCTAAACGTGAGTCGTCTATCGAGAGTGACCCCTAGATAGGTAACTTGATCGGACCATTTGATAGGAGTACCGTAGAGAGTAATCTCATCCGGTCGGCCTCGGTAGTTCAATACCTTAGTGAAAAACACGGCGGTGCTCTTATCCGGGTTTATTTCGATTCGCCACGTCCGAAACCAGTCGCCTAGTGCGTCTGTAACGGATTGTAGTCGACTCGAGATTAAATCCGGACGGTCGGAGGATGTGAATAGTGCAGTGTCATCTGCGTAAAGGGCCATTTTGACTGATTTTCGCTCGGCGAATTTAATCGGAATGTCGTTAGTGTACAGTGAGTACAATAACGGAGAGAGGCATGAGCCTTGAGGGACCCCGGCGCGGAGGGTGCGGGGGGAGGATAGAGTACCTTCGACTCTGTACCTGAAGGTGCGGTTTGACAGATAGTCTCGAATGAGGAGTACTAGTCTGTCTGGCAGTCCGAGTTTGTGTAGTTTATAAATGAGGCCGTTATGCCAGACCTTATCGAAGGCCTTAGCGACATCGAAAAACAGGGCTCCTGTGACGCGGGCCTTTGAAAGTGAAAAACCTGCCAGTATGTGCTCCGTTATGCGGTGCACTTGATGAACACAAGAGTGTCCGGCTCGAAAGCCGAACTGCTCGTTAATGAGAATAGAGTTGGCCTCTACGATAGCTCTGAGGCGGGCGAGTATGATTCTCTCGTATATTTTACCGAGAGCGTTGAGAAGGCTGATCGGTCTATAACTAGTAGGGAGGTTGCCGGGTTTACCGGGCTTTCGAATGCCTATGACTGTTGCCTCTTTCCACTGATCGGGGAAGGAGCAGCCGGCGAGTAGGGCGTTGAATATCATCACTAGTAGTAATACTAGTTGATGAGGGAGGCGTTTTATAGCCTTGTTTGAAATGAGGTCGGGGCCGGGGGCCTTTTTAGCGTGTAGGGATTTTATAATCGATTCGACCTCCTCGACCGTGGTCGGTGAGAGGGGGTCGCCGGTCGGCGGAGAGGCCGCCAACCGGTTGACCTCCGAGTCGACCTTGAGGAGGTGCTCGGGGTCCACGGGCTGTGAGCTAGGGGAGCATTGACTCTCCAAGCTGTCGGCAAGGCACTCGGCCTTATCGAGATCGTCTAGCGCGGGTGGTAAGTTCGGTCTCACTAGCGGAGGTATCGGGTCTGTAGCGCCTCTCCGGAGGGCCCTCGCCAGCGCCCAGTACGCGACGTGCGATGGCGCGAGCTCTCCGAAGCGTTTGCTGTCTCTGTCCTCCCTGAGTTCGGCAAAGCGAGCTTTAACCTCTCTGAGTAGAGCCCAGCGCAGCCTGCGGTTAGCGTCAGTCGGATATCTGTCATGGGCTCTAATCGCGGCGTTTTTACGTCTGATGAGTGCTTTGAGGTCGTCCGGTAGGTCCATTCGCTCGTAAGGGCGGATTGGAACCTCTCGGGAGCACTCGTTTATAAGTGACTTAATGTGACTAGTGAGACCGTTCGCGGCCGTCTCGGCGGCCTCGACGGTGTCGATTCTGTCAGGTATATCGCTCAGCGTGGGAGCGTCGACCGTCTGTAGAAGCTCGTCGAGTCTCCTCCGACTGGTGACGACTTTAGTAGGGAGGGCAAGCTGGGGGTCCGGTCCTAACTGAATTAAAACTGGCCTATGGTCGGAGTCTAGCTCTGGTAGCGTCTCGATAGAACGTAACACGAGTGTTACGCCTTTCAAAATCGCTATGTCGAGCACGTCAGATATGTCATTTGTCATCCTAACTTCAAACCGAGTAGGGGTCGCGGGAGCAATGACGTCAAAACCTAGAGAGGGAAGTGAGGTCATCAGATCTAATTGAATACCATGCCTATTGGAGACCCGAGAGTTCCAATGGGGGTGTTTAGCGTTAAGGTCACCGGCGAGGATGACCGAGTTGCTCATAGCGAGCAGTGACCTCACGTCGCTCTCTACTAACGGTTTATCAGGAGAGAGATAGACTGAGGCGATCGTGATTGGCTGATGGCCCGTTAGACTGACCTGACACATCGACGCTTCGATGCCCTCGAGCGGAGGGGGATCGAGTGGCACGCAGTGCAGTGACCTTTTATAATAGATTACAGTGCCACCTCCGCGAGCGGTGGCCCTGTCGTTTCGAATAATTCGATAGTTTTGAACATTAGGGTTTCTGTGACTCGGTTTAAGGAGGGTCTCCTGCACCAGCATGACATCGACCGGGTGATCGCGTAAAAAGAGGCGGATCTCGTCTATTTGTTTGATAAGGCCGTTTGCGTTGAACGTAACGACGCTTAGCGAGTGAGGTTTATTCCTACTGATGCTAGCCATTGGGACTGTCTAGGAGTGGTTTGCGCCTGTATTGCGCTCGACTAGGGTCTTAAACCCAGAAATAAATTGCATCATTCCGTCAAGGAATGTTGAAAGCTCGGAAGCGGAGACAGAGCCGGGTTGGGGCTGAGGTGGAGCGGGCGCCTTAGGCGCGCTCTTTGCCGTGGGTTTGCGAACCATCGGCAGTGGCTTTGCCCAGGCGCCTAGCCGGTTGGCCTGAGGGGCCACGCTGGGGGCCTTAGAAGGCTGAGCCTGTTGAACGGGCTGAGGGGCATTGGTAGGGGCCTTAGGGGCCTCCTTAGCCGCCTGCGCGGGTTGTTGCCTGGGCCGTGAAGCGGACCGGCTTGCCTTAACTTTTTTAGAGCTCCTTTTGGGAGCTTTAGAGCACCCGCGGTAGTTCGCGGGGTGGCCCTGCGTGTTGCAAAGCACGCAGCTCGGTGGGATCTCCGGGTCGCGTGTTTTGCGAGGGCAGTCGGATGTGCCGTGGTCGCCGGTGCATTTAACGCATCGCGGCTTAGCGTGACAGTGACGGGCCGAGTGCCCGTAAAGCTGGCAGCGATGGCACTGCCCCGGGGCTCCTCGGTTCTTCGGAACCTCGACTTGAATGCCAGAGAGCTGGCAGACTTTGGTAATGGCGAAAATGCCCTTTCCTTCGGGCGAAAGGTCTAGTACGACTAGGACGAGGTCGTACGGGAGTTTAGTACGTGGATGGTACATCCTGTGTACCTCGCGAACCGGTAGATTTTGATGTTTAAGGTCCTCTGCGATGGATGAGACCGGGATCTCTTTCGGGACCCCTCGAATTACAACTCGAAGTTGTTTCTCTTCCTCCAGAGCATAGGTGTGGAAGCTGATGCCTTCCAGACGAAGGAACGCCGTTAGCCGGCGGTGAGTGGTCGAGTCCTGAACTAGGACCCTGATACCCTGCGCAGTCGAACGCGCGTGGGTGAAGTGGATGCGCTTTTCGGACAGAAGCCGGGAAACGCGGTCCCAACAGGTTTTATCCTGTATGAAGACTGGCGGCGGAGCTTTTACACGCGGCTGAGAGTTAGCCGCGGGGGTCAGGGGGGTGCTCTGCTGTGCAGCGGGGGACAGGGGAGCAGCGAGAATCGGCGCGGAGGCCGCGGGGGGGTCGGGCGACGCGGGAGAGTCGAGGACCGCGGGGGGTGGAGCAACGCAACTCCTTCGCGCCGTAGGCGCGAGACGCTTTTTAGTCGGGGGCGGGGATTTGGAAGGATCCTTAGCCTTCCTCTTTTTGTGAACAACGGGCTTGAACCCGTCGTTGTCTACGTTTGTGGCTGCGATTGTTACCGAAGTAACTGTTGAATCAGATTCGTACTCCGAATCTGTCTCTGATTGCGTCTCCGATTCCGAGCATTCGGAGGCGGGCGCGGAGGCGGGCTCGACCTCCATATTGTCGTACGCGGCCGCGCTAGGGCCTGCCGCGGGGGTTGGTTGGGCGGTGCCGGTTGTGGCACGCGCCGCGAAGTATTTCTCGACGCGCTTGAGTGCGTCGGGCATGGTGGCTCGAAGGGCCTCGATGAGGTCCTTCACGGTGATCCCTTCTAGGGGGTCCATGTCGCTGAGCGACGAAGCAGGGGGACCTCCCTGCCTGGCAGCAGGGAGTGTGTGCCTACGTGTCGCGAGATGTATGTGTACCTAGTGTATTACTTACAAATCGGGTGAGTATCCTTCCGGCACCGGGAAGGGGCCGGGCGCGCGTTCACTAACACTATCACTAGCACAGAACACTTAGTCCGGGTGCACTGTCACTGCACTGTGCTGCACAGTTGTCCACACTAATCGTATCGAATAGAATCCGAGGAGAACGGTTTATAAGCGACAAAAGCATCAAAGTGATGCGGTCGGATCGTATCGGATTATATATAATATATTTAAACTCGTGTAAGACGTCCGCACAAGTCGGACGGCAGAACGAGAGTGATGCGGTACCCGAAATGGCACCGCAATTTATACGTCTGTGATTGGCTGGCCAGCGATCCCTTACCTCACCCCCGGAAAATTACTTTATTTATTAAACATACTTATTACAATGATCGAGCTTATTTCTATACTTACTCTATAACTATTTTACATCCTCTATTATTTTAACATACAATTAATGCGGCGCGCGCGCTAATTATCAATAAATGGGGTCGAGTCCTCGTCATGGTATTTATATCTACCTCGTCCCCCACCGCCTGATATAAAAACGCCCCACGGATCCTCAATCCGCGTTAGTCTGCCATGTGCGCGCGTCGCTAATCCATCTACGAATTATCGAATGCTTTATTGTCAAAATCCTATTTTTACATACAAATTACTATTTTTACATTATAAAATATCTATAAAATAACTATTATTAACATTCTTAAATTAATATTAAATGACAAAATATCCTTAATCTATATAAACTATATCTGTAAACATTAAATGATAAAGTTATCCTTAATCCTATAGCTATCTCTATTTTTCTATACAAATTCTATATTTCTATCTCTCTCTATATAAAACATTAAAAAACTATTAAATTTACAAATCGATGAAATTACATTATGAAATGATACAAGTACCTCTTTAAGTACCTAACTACGCGAATAATTACTATAAGTATGCTCGATATTGTCGACATCATTATGTTGTCTCGCTCACACACGTGCGATGGAGACCGTCTATCCCTATCTCTTTCGGTTGACTCGTACACATATTCTAACGAAATAGTACTAGGAAACGATACGAAGCACCTCTTTAAGAACCTAACTACACGAATAATTACTATATCTATCCGCGATATGGACGGCAACATTATGTTGTATCGCTCACACACGTGCGAGGGAGACCGTCTATTGCTGTCCTTCTCGGTTGTCTCGTACACCAGGTATTCTTTTTAAAAAAAATCAATGTACACTGTACAGTTTTGACTTTCCTACCATTTTATTATATGTATAGATTAGTAGGTATAATTTGCTAACAAATTAACAATATATCTATACTAATAATAAATCTGTTAAAACCTCCGCTTTATTAATACACTATATATCATCAAGAATAAATTTTAATAGCGCGATTTAATTTCAATCAGCGCCATCTCTTATCATTTTTTGTTTGTGCGCGTATCACGTAAAAAGTACAAAACCAATGTAAATAACTTTAATACATAAAATTATACATAACTCATAGTAACATTTAGTTTTTGTTTCATTGTAATTAAATTGAAAAATAAACATTTAAGAAAATAGAAACACGCCTACGTTTTTCTTTTTTGCATTAAATACCTTAGAGTACTACGGGTACGGTCTTGATTGTTTGTTTGTTGTTAAAATATTTGGTCGTTATGTATATATTGATTGTACAATGTTGAATGGTTATAGCTATTTAAGTTGTAATCTATATATAAAGTCGTGTTAGTTACACCGTTTATAACTCGAGAACGAGTGGACCAATTTTTATGATTTTTGTGTTTTTGGTTTATTTCTAGTCTATGTCGCGTAGGCGTATTTCTATTTTCTTAAATATTTATTTTTAAATTTAATTACAATGAAACAAAAACTAAATTATACTGTAAGTTATGTATAATTTTTATGTACTAAAGTTATTTACATTAGTTTTGTACATTTTACGTGATACGTGCACAAACAAAAAATAATAAGAGATGGCGCTGATTGAAATAAAAGCGCGCTATTAAAATTTATTCTTGATGATATATAGTGTATTAATGAAACGGAGGTTTAACAGATTTATTATTAGTATAGATAATAATGGTTTGGATATACATAAAAGAATAAGATTTTAGTATTTTTTGATAATTTTATGTTTCTTAGACTTACTATAGTAGAAATATATAAATATAGCATACTTAGGCAACATAAAAAAGGCCTTTATCAAAATTTTATAAAGGTCCTTTATGTTCACTAAGAATCATAAATTTGCGCAAACGAAAAGCGCGGAGAGCATACGAATATAATGGAAAAAAATCAAGGACTCGTTAATTTTTTAAACTAAATATAAATAATCAATACATATAATATAACGATAGGAAAGTGAAAACTGTACATAATTTTTTTTTTAAAGAATACTTGGAGTGTGATCTACAATCGATAACGAAGCTAAAAATATAGTTTTTAGAATTTTTGTCTGTTTGTCTGTTTGTCTGTATGTATGTCCGGGATAAACCCAAAAAGTACAACATGGATTTACTTCAAATTTGGCACGAATATTGTTAAGAAGTCGGGTCAACATATAGGCTACATATTATCATGCTACCACATACGGGTAACGAGCAGTGAATATTTATTTCTTCAACGCATTGTATAACAACGTGTAATCTAATAGCGTTTACGCAGACCACGTCGCGGGCAACAGCTACTAAATTATAAATAAACAGACGTAGACAGTAGTTGTACTCGAATTCAATTATTGATATTAGTCAGATTGGTAAATTTAACTATTAAGAAAAAACAGGTTCAAACATTAAGCACTAATTGACCTACGTTCTAAATTTATTAAATTTTTAAGTTTTGTTTTTTATTTATTATGAGACTAAATCGTTTTTTTTATTTTTTATTTTAATATATGTAAAAATAATCAAACGGTCCACTTGCTTATAAAAAGAAAATGTTTACAACGTTTTACCATTTGTATCACTTATTTTGATGAGTTGTGGTGTAAATTTTACAAGGTGATCGCTGCGTTATAATTAAGTAAGCTGTAATTATAACCGTATCTTATTCGCTAACCCAGAGTAAGCAAAGTGGTGATTTAAGTTTTTCCTGGAGCTTAGTCCGAAATGCTGTTTCATTGCTGGATGATGGATCATTTTTTTCTTACCTCGTGTAACGATTGTTGTCAGTTTTTACGCGTTATCCGTGTCACGGTAGAGAACCCGACCAACCAGAAGCAAACTCTCAGAGTTAATTAAACTTTCATAACCACTACAAAACGGACGTCCAAGTTGAAAATCCCTTTGTAAATTTTGTCACTAAACAAATTATGTCCTCAGAAATATTCAAATTTTACCAAATATTTTTTGTATTTGAAGTATTTTTTCCGTAGTTTATTGTCTCAGATCAGTCTAGATCTTAGAGAATAAGGTGATGGCAGTCCACCCTTTTACAGATTATTAACTTTGTTTATTAAAATATTATTTAAGCAAGTGTTTAATTACGATGGGTAAAAACGTTCGTACGTAAAAAAAATTATTAAGAAATAATTGTGGTTTTTAAAAGGTGATGAGAACCCGATGATGAATATTTTTATGTGATTATTATTTTAAGCCGTTTGAAAATTTTTCTTTTTAAACACAAAAAAGCCTGTTTTAAGGTAGTTTATGGGACAAAAACATCATACGAGGACAAATAAGGTCTGAACAATCACTATAATAGTCTACTAATCTGTCTAATATAAATGTTAAGTCGCGAATAAAACATAACAGTTTTCCTTTAATATACAAAAAATATTTCAGTTAAAATGACTGTCAAAACAGTAGAAGAAGATGCTTTAGCTAAGCGAAAAGCTATGAAGGAAGCCATTTTAAGTGGCGATTCCACGGTACTGAAGTTTTATGAAAATTCCGTCGTCCTGATAACGGGTGGTTCAGGATTCCTTGGCAAACACTTAATTTTTAAACTAATGAGGTAAGTTACATATGTATTTATTGGTTACCAGGGTGTTCATATAGAATCTTCCGAACTTTGGCAGTTGATAAAGGTTATCTTGTTGAAGCTACATCTGTTAAATTAGTTTTCATTTATTCAGTCTGTTTTGCCAAATCATCATGGATGGATATATCATTCAATAACACGTAGAAATAATAAAATTATTTTATCAAAATGGCTGTTCTGTTCGGGCAAGTTACCGCGCGGTTCACCTATTTAACGGTCGGCACAATCATCCTACCGGGAGGACTATTCGCAATGTGGTGGATAAATCTGAGTCCACTGGCTCAATAAACGATCGACCAACACTCGCACGTCAACGAAACGCAAGATCTACCGATAAAATTGCCGTTGTCCGTGAGAGTGTGCAGGAGAATCCGAGGCAGACGATATCGTGTCGCTCACAAGAACTCAGCCTTTCACAAACCACAACTTGGTGAATTTTGCGTCAGACATTAATACAATACAAAATTCAACTGACCCAGGAACTGAAGGTAAACGACCATGGACAACAAAGTGTTTTCGCCGAATGGACTCGAGCAGTTGGCAACTGACCCTAATTTTCATCGAAAAATTATCTTCAGCGATGAGGCCCATTTCTGGATGAATGGGTACGTAAACGAACAAAATTGTTGAATTTGGGACGATACCCATCCCCATAAGATGCAAGGGCGTCCAAAGCATCCCAAAAACATGTCGCTGTTTGGTGTGGATTTTGGGCTCGTGGCGTCATTGGTCTATATTTCTTTGAAAATGACGTTGGCCAGGCTATCACTGTCAATGGCGAGCGCTATAGGTCGATAATTACCAACTTCTTTTGGCCATAATTGGATGATCTGAACACCAATTACATGTGGTTTCAACAAGACGGTGCTACGTGCCACACAGCTCATGTCACATTGGATATTCTGCACAAGCGATTTGAAGACATGGTCATCTCACGTGGAGGTTATGTGAACTGGCTACCAAGATCGTGCGATTTAACCCCGTTAGACTTTTACTGTGAGGTTTTCTTAAGTCGCAGGTGTATGTGAATAAGCCACAACCCACAGTGGTCCTCAAAGCCAACATACCTGGCATGGGTCAAATTCAGCCTGAGTTATGCGCCAAAGTCATGGAAAATTGGATATTTTGGATGCACGCCACCCAGCGAATCTGCGGTGGACATTTACAGGACGTAATATTTCATACATAATGGCATCGATAGAACTTTTAAACGAATAAAATATGTCGATGATATCTCACACACACTTTGTTTTATTTAAATTTAAAGATAGGAAGCGCTTAATGAAAGACCCTATACAAACGAATGCATTTATCGAGTCCAAGGACGAAGCAAGACCAAAATTTGATGTGGGCAAGGTATATTTAACGAGGCCCTCAGATCGTAAATGTACAACCGATGCTCTTTCTGTGTTTTTAGGTAGTTTACAAAACAAAAAATATAGATATATTTGTTCGTTGGAACTGAGTTATGCGTATTTGACGCGCAAGGCACTTCGGATCGGGAGGCCGTGGGCGGTGCCCACGTCGGCTACGCCTAATGACGCCTATGTTCGACTCCATTTAAAGCATAACCCAAATTATGGGCTTTACGCCATTAGACAGAAAGACCTTTCAATGAATTTTGGTATAGAGCCCATAAATAGTAGTTACATAAGTAGTGGTTGGGATATTCACTAGCTAGCTCATTTTTCCTAAGAGGCAATCTTACATCAATGTAATTGTCAATAAAAGTCCCTCACAAAAACACATATCATACTGAAATAGGTTTTGGGACGTATACAATTTATAACGACCTATAGGAATGGAAAAGTTTTATTAAATGTCAATCATAATTTAAGTATTAAAATTAGGCGGCAATTATATGGTCAGTTAAAATAACTACTTGGTTAGCAACTTACAGCAAGGAAAAGATTTGTAAGGGACAGATAAAATAATAACTAAAACTCTATAATAATGTAACCAAACATATGTTTACCACTCAGCTGAATATTTATTGATTGCAAGCACCTTTGTTTATTAGAAATTATTTAAGACCTGAATTAACTTGCTGAACGAATGTTAAATTATATTTTATTTAATTATTTACGAAAATAATTCTGAAAAAGTTACTTATTTAAATGACAAAGTAAACATTTCAACATTCAACGCGTTGAAAAATTTCAACCTATTGTATCTTGTATTTGCATATACGTAGTATTCAATACCATAAAAACTGTTAGCGAGTTTATAAAAGAATAAATTTGAGGTATCATTTTGTTTCCGTACAATTGGACGAATAATTAAATATTAATTTTATTCAATTCTGTTGTTATGTTGCACCTCCGTCAATTCTTGTGATATTATAGTACAAGTTTTTTATTTAACTCGCAACGTACATTGGTCAACGGAAAAGTTAAACCTACATAATACCTACATGGTTTATTGTAAGTTTCATTTGCAAACCAATTTCCGTAACTTATTACGGGCGTACGATTGAGGTGAAAAACTTTGGTGTACTTACCAAGTTCGTTGACAAAGCAATGTTCTGGTAACATCATGCTAGTTTGATAATAGTGATGGATGATAGCTTTAGGAATTGAAATGTTCATATTCAAAGTTCCAATTTGAGATCTGCTGCCAAGTTTATACGATTTGGTATATATATTTATACGATTTGGTATTCCAGATTGGCGCAGATTAGCCTATAATTTTCCTTAACAAGAATAACGAGAATAACGAGTGTTATAAGGTGTTTATAATAACAACCGAAATCTTATGTGCTCTCTTAGGGACAGTAGGAAGAACAAACAGGATAAACATCCAAAACAAAAACAAATATTTGTATAAATACAAATGACAGCTCTGAACGGAAATCCAATTCGCAACCGTCGGTATTAAGAGAACTTTTTCGCCACTCTACCATATCCCAATCTACATAATAAACTCATAGTTTTTAACTTAATTTGTCTTGCTGCAACTTTCAGCGTACACATATTATAAAATATTTAAATGCGTAAAGTTAAAAAACTGCTTTAAATTTATTTCAGCTCGTGTAATATAAATAAGCTATTTGTATTGTTACGACCACGAAAAGGAAAGAGTATTCACGAACGACTTAAAAGTATTTTGGAAGATCCAGTGAGTTTATACTCTAGTACTTTTTATTTTATATGATATTATCTTGTATTTGTTGCGTACCTATCAGGAACATGGTTTGCTGCTGGTTAACAGCTTTTCAAATTCAAATTTGAATTCTGTACTGACCGTTTGTAACCAACTGGATCACATTTTTCTTTTACCTTTGCTACAAATTATCGCCCATTAAAAAAAAGTTAATAACACAAGAGACCTATCCTATATCTTTACTAAATCGTTTTAGTTTAATTTTTCATTAACTTTGACCTTTAAGAAAGGTTATATTAAAGTTTCGATGACTTATAGGTCTTCAAATTACTCCACAACGAAAAGCCTGATTTTGTCAATAAATTGGTAGCAGTAGAAGGAGAAACCGCTGAAAATAATCTTGGGCTTGATGAAAAGACATGGAAAATGATTAGTGATCAGGTATTATCAGAACTTTTCAAAAATTATACTACACATTAGATTAAATTTATCGTACTGTAAATTATTTTGTTAAAATATTGTGAGAAAAAGCTTTCAATCCAGGCAATAAGGTAAAGGCCCTTGCCAGATAAGCCGGGAAAAAATGCCCCCAAAGCAATCGGGCTAATTTTTTTTTCTGAAATACCTTATACTGTGGACAACATCTCAGCCCAGTTTCAACTCTGAAATATCACGCGTTTTTGAGTAAAAAAAAAAAGTTTTTTTTTTGAAATCCATTTTTCTCCGAATCTACTTGACAATATTTAAAAAAATGTTTATGGGTTTTAAGATATCACTAACTAGTATTCCTAGAAAAATTCGCTCGATAATCGGGTAAGTTGGTCATAGGTAAAAATGCAATTATATTTTAAAAAAAAATTTTTTTAAGCCAAAAACGTATGGTACACCTTAGTTTTTTTTTTCACGAATTACTCTAATATTGATCTACAACATATATTTTTTTAAGATTTTTAAAAATATTAGACGATAGTTAAAAAAAATTAAATATAAAAAAAAAATTTTTGCCTTAAATTCCTTAAGTAGGTACAGTCATGTAATTTTTTTATACATTATCTCTTCGTCTCAGTTTACAAAATATTTTTTTTTCATACTTTAAAAAAATATTAGATGATTGCAAGGATCATTAAACTTGTTTTTTAATCAATTTTTTCAACTTGTTTGTACTTAATTTTTTTCTTCTAGAGTCATTATTTATTGCTCTGCTCTTGAATAATTATTTTATACATATATTTAACAATATTAAATCTTTTAAACAACAATAATAAATAAACAATCAATTAATTATCATCATCACTATCTTCATGGATTACAAAAGTAATACTTTCTGTGTTGAATGAACGACTCAATTTTTATGCAGGTCTAGGAATTTTTGAAAGGTATCGGCCATATGATAAATGATAAATAATTGCTAAAATAATAAAAATAAAAATAATAATAATAATAAAGTTCGTAATTACAATGTTATATAACAATTTGTGGATAGAGAAGTATTATTTTTGCCTAAACATTAAAAACAATTGCAGAGTGATTGACATAAATCATATTAGACGCCACTGAAAACTTTTGAAGACTTAACAAGCTGACAAATCTGAAGTAAGTAAATGATTCACAAAGTGAGCTGATGAGTTTGCCTGGCAGGTAGCATTGCAAGCAGAGGCGGGAAAATTCAATCTGGCACAATTTTTCGAGTAACAAGAATTTTTGGAATTTCGTTGTTTGAAAGATTTAATATTGAAATGAAATGAAATGAAATGAAAATATTTATTTCGTCATAAGGTGATTTTACACACTTAACGAATGTAAAAAAAAATCATTTAAAACAAATACTTCAAATTATTACAAGTTAATGTCTCGGTAGACATAACATTACTATTATATTATATTATAAATATATTGTTAAATAAAAGGTAAAAGACCCAGTTATTGATATTGGCCTAGTTATTGACACTTGCAATTTTATTTTAATTTAAAAAAAAAATAATACATTAATAAATATATTTTTTGAATTATTTTTAAGATAATTGATTTTTTGAGAACATTTTATTTTTTTAATTAGAATAAAATTGCAAGTGTCAAACAACTAGGCCAGTTTCAATAACTGGGTCCTTTACCTTATGTATAAAATAATTATTCAAGAGCAGAGCAATAAATAATGACTCTAGAAAAAAAAATTAAGTACAAACAAGTTGAAAAAATTGATTAAAAAACAAGTTTAATGATCCTTGCAATCATCTAATATTTTTTTAAAGTATGAAAAAAATATATTTTGTAAACTGAGACGAAGAGATAATGTATAAAAAAATTACATGACTGTACCGTACCTACTTAAGGAATTTAAGGCAATTTTTTTTTTTTTTATATTTAGTTTTTTTTAACTATCGTCTAATATTTTTAAAAATCTTAAAAAAATATATGTTGTAGATCAATATTAGAGTAATTCGTGAAAAAAAAAACTAAGGTGTACCATACGTTTTTGGCTTAAAAAAAATTTTTTTTTAAATATAATTGCATTTTTACCTATGACCAACTTACCCGATTATCGAGCGAATTTTTCTAGGAATACTAGTTAGTGATATCTTAAAACCCATAAACATTTTTTTAAATATTGTCAAGTAGATTCGGAGAAAAATGGATTTCAAAAAAAAAAAACTTTTTTTTTACTCAAAAACGCGTGATATTTCAGAGTTGAAACTGGGCTGAGATGTTGTCCACAGTATAAGGTATTTCAGAAAAAAAAATTAGCCCGATTGCTTTGGGGGCATTTTATCCCGGCTTATCTGGCGAGGGCCTTTAGACTTATTCAGCTAGTCGTTAAGTACGCAATTTTTGGTTGTTGTCAACATTTTATCGAAAACTAACTTTTTGTGACATTTTTACTTCAAATAACTACACTAAACGTAAATTTTTGTTAATTGTCGCCATTCGGGATATCCATCTGAACAATTCTTTACGAGAACGGTAGTTACAGATAAGTCCCATTCATCCACTTTCACGACCCATTTCATAACGACGTGACACCACACCTTGATTGATATAACTCTTGGGTTAAAAAGTGATAATGATACGCATTACAACATCTTTGTCTCCTCATTAGAAAATGATGTCGTTATTCCTTTTTTTTACAATCGCAAATGCATTTGCGCATCCCGTCACCTGAAGGTATGTGCGACTCGGTGACTGCAAAGCGAGAATATCCACTATAACCCATCGACCGTCTGCGCCGTAGTGGGGCGCCACGGGATCGCTTGCGTATACAACCGTGACACTCCGACGCTTGGCCTTGCGGCCCCGACTTCGAGCCACTCAACCGGTCTATTCTGCGCGAGGCAAAGAAGAAAAAGGAGCGATGTCGTTATTCCTGGCCTGTGCACCGGCCATAAATAAAATTTTGATATTCTTTTGATTATAATCTGTATTTTTTTTGCAGGTAAATGTAATATTCCATGCAGCTGCTACGGTAAATTTTAAAGAAATAATTAAAGTAGCGACTTTAACAAACATACGTGGTGCAAGAGAAGTACTACATTTAGCAAAAGCATCAAAAAACATAAAGTTAGTATACACACTACTGGAAATTGTTACTGTAAAATATTTTGTATAAATACATTGGGGGTAGGTAGTTTAAGAAAAAAAAATGCACTTTTATTTTTATTTAACCGTGTGGTTACCGACAGAAAGAAAAGTCCCGACCTTTTTCTTGCCGATTTGTCGTAAAAGACGACTAAGGTTAACGAAAAAGTTAACTGAGTTAAAAACGAGTAAGGTTAATGACTAAGTTTTTCGAACAACAGTGCAATGACCAGGGTGGTGATGGGCAGCAGTGTCATCATATCCTGACATAACACACTGCACTTGCCAACACGCCTGCCAAGTGAGGCGAGTATTGGCAAACCCACTATATGATAAGTGAAAATGAGCCGAGGCCCCTAGTCTCAGGTCTACTATTCTCGGATACGAAAGCGGACTTGGTAACGATAGGGCAGGGGGTAAGAAAAATGTCCCGGAATTGGTGAGATTTCGCTGCCCATCACTACGACACCTGGCCCTGGTCACGCACAACATTCGCAATTTGTTGATCTGGAAGTGGAAATGTACAGGTTACAATGGGCTATGTTGGGCTTATCAGGAATCCGAAAAGAAGGGGAGGACACGATAACCATGAAATCCTGTAAAATAGGGCAGGCCTACTACCAGCCCGGCTAGCATGCGCGCACGACAAAATTTTGTCTACCCCCTTTCTCGTGTTATATCTCTATATCTAAAGTAGCTAACATGCGTGCACGTGATAGTCTTCTCGTTACGTCGATAGAAGAGATAACATTAAGTTTTAGATATCTGTGGTATTTATCTCTACGGGAGCTAACATGACATAGTAATTTTGTCGAATTTTGACGTGATTTTGACGTTTGAAGAACAATATTATCGACGAGATAAAGTAATTAGAATTAATTTGCCTCGGAAGAGAATTTTGTGTCTCGTAGTGCGCATGTAATAATCGAGAAAATACTTGATGTAGAC
Source organism: Euphydryas editha (assembly GCA_036937285.1). Classification (NCBI taxonomy): domain Eukaryota; kingdom Metazoa; phylum Arthropoda; class Insecta; order Lepidoptera; family Nymphalidae; genus Euphydryas; species Euphydryas editha. The sequence continues at coordinate 3,362,065 of JAUPFZ010000032.1, forward strand.
ATATTATCTCTCTCTCTCTCGTCAAGAGATATCTCGGATATTATATACAGAGTATCTAAGAGATACTCTATGAAGGTTATATAGGTATACGCACCGACCTCAGCACACCCAGATGAAGAAGAAGAGGCTATGTATGATGACATAAGTAGCGCCATACATACGAATAAAACCTACTTCAATGTTGTCATGGAGGATTTTAAGGTGAAAATATGCAAAAGACGAGACGATGAGCTGAGGCAATTCGGATATGGGCAACGGAACCACAGAGGACAGAGGCAGGCTGATTTTCTGGAGAAGGAGAAACTCTTTATGATGAACTCTTTCTTACAGAAGCCGCATCATAGGAAATGGATGAATCCTAATGGTTACATTAAGAATAAAATAAACTGTAGCCTGACCACTAGAGGACAGATATTTAATGACGTCTCCGTGATTCATAGGGTGAAAACCGAGAGTGATCACCTATTGGTTAGAGGCACATTGAATATCTATTGCATATTATTTGCAGCATAATAAAGTCATTGTGCTTGGCATTTTTGGACCATGTAAAGCCTCTCGCAGTCTCTCCATTGACTACCGGTATATTGAAGTGTTGCAGTGCTTGTACAATAACGCTAGTATGTCGCTTCGAGTACAGGAGCATAGCAGGAGAGCGATTTCAATGCAGCGAGGTTTAAGACAGAGAGATATTATCTTTCCAAAACAGTTTACCGCGGCATTGGCGGCTTCTGGAATGGAAAGGATTCAGTATCAATATAAACGGCGAGTACATCAGTCACCTTCGATTTGCCGACGATATCATGCTTATGGCAGAATTCCTGGAAGCATTATTCTCAGTGACCTCGATAGAGTTTCTTAACAGGTGGACCTTAAAATGAACACGGACAAGACAAAACATGTCGAAAGTCCATGTCGTGCCCACCCCAGTATCATTTGGAGATTCTACTCTTGAAGTTGTTGAGGAGTACATCTACCTTTTTTATTTTTTTTTAATGGTGAGGAATGCATTTACGCATCCCGGAAGCGGTGGATATGCGGGACTCGCGGCCGGACGCCAGTACTGCACGTCAGTCTGGCAGGCCGAATACTCACCAAGATATATCGATACCGTCAGCCATAGGATCGCTTTCACATACAACCATGACGTCCCTGCGCTGGATCTTGCGGCTCCGCAAGGCGGCACGCGCACTACGTGCCTCTTGCAGAGCGGACGAGTGAACCCGCTCGCTCCTGTCACCGAATGGGGGTAAAATTTCCCTCTCATTTCTCCACACTTTCTCAGCATTACGCTCTCACCGGCCGCACACCCGTGCCCACACACCCCACCGCGCTTTCGCACCCCGCCTACCATTGGACACCCAGCTACCCCAGATAGTGAGCTCCAGGGACCAAATGGAACGCTCTGATCAGCTGGTCCAGGGGTCCAGTGGCTTGTGCGCTTTCGCGCCCCCGAGTGCAGGGGGCCATCCGCCTTCTGTGCTTTCGCGCCCGCCGATTGGTCGTTAGCCGCAGCCAGTAGTAAGAGGTAAATCGTCGAATCCAGCTAGGATGGGCAGTGTTCGGGAAGTTAAAAAGAAAGAAAAGATTCTTATTATACATATAGACTAGTTAGCAGGTTACAAAAAAGCCAAAATTACTTATTTCATAGTAAAAACATAGTTATTATTACAATTAATTAATTCAAACAGTGTTTACGAAAAATTAAGAAATAAAGCTCACGACCTAATATCCTATCTTCTTAAAGAATTTTAGGTAAAACTTTTCTCAGAATTATTTGTTCCATAGGGCAGTTGTCCATGTATCCACAGCTTACATCCAAGCAACTAAACGTAATCATAGTGAAGTCATTAAGGAAGATTTCTACGAGTGCCCTATTTCACCGGAAGCGTTGATTAAACTTGCTGAAACTGTTGATGAGGACAAACTAGATGCTATGATAGAGCCGTAAGTACATACAGCTTATCTTCCAAAACCATCGTCGAGTTTCATTCACCGCTTTCTGAAATGAAAAAGTTTCTGAGGTGATTGATTTGTGAGATTATCTAGACTGAACATTAATCCTTAATCTAGTTTACTGATCAGTAACTGCAAAGTCTTAAAGTATGTTTAATTTTGTTCTTAGAGATAGTAAAGATTTAAAAAACGGTTCTATTTTGGTTCATCTTTTCAAGACTTTTGATTCATATTAGAATACGAATTATCAGCATGAAGTTCACATTCAGGAAATGAAATTAAGAAACAAAATGTCGAAATATGTATTTATAATTCTGATGCTTCGTTATTGATCATAATGTTTCATACTTGGCGTCTTTAGAAAAACGACGCAACAATAGAGATAGTAGGTCATTGTTCAATGTCTCAAATTAAATTTGTATTACTTTGTACGCTTAGTTTTACGAAAAATTAAAAATTAAACAAATATGTAAATAATTGATCCAAAATCCTCCTCAGAAGAAATTATCATGTGGGTCGTTTAACTAGAAGTATTTCTATCAAAAATGAACTCACGCAAAACCGTTATAAAATCAATTGAATTATTAAACTTTAGTAAGATTATACCACTAACTAGACTTTGGGAAGCCCTCGTTCAGCAATGCAGTTATTATTGCTTTTCAGGATAATGAAAGAATGGCCAAATAGCTACACATTTACAAAAGCTGTCGCAGAGGAGCTTATAAGAACTGATACGGCTAACTTTCCTATTTGCATTGTACGACCAGCTATTGGTAAGCTATTGGCAACTTAATATTAATATGTTTAGTGTTTTGGGATATTTCAATAATACAGCATTGCAGCTAACAGTTTCCTAACTTTTGCATAAATAAAATAAAAATTACCATTTTATGAAATGCCTTTTAAAAATCCCACAGATGCACTTAGCATTTGAAACGTAGGGTACGTTTCGTTTTTATTCTATTCTCTTATATTTTTATTCTATTCTTTACGCCATCGTTTTTTATTCTATTCTCTGGTATCAACCGTCATTTCATCAGTTTTCTTTTCATCATAATTATCATCTATTATGAAATTCATCTTTTGTTTAAACTACCTTTATCGACATTGGAAAACAGTAGGTAAGTTAATACACTGAAATGTGATTGGAAAAATTGTAATAACATTATATGTTGTAATAATATGATGTTTATAAAACAAAGCATTTAATTAATAAGTACCTGGATGATCGAGCTTTGCTCGGTTAAATTATATTTAGATATTATTACATACTGATGAAACATAAATAATATTTTCGATCTGACTGACATAATAGTAAAATAATAGGAACTGGTTATTTAAATAAAAAATAACTATATAATAACTAAGCTCTCAAAAATAGTTTTTCTCACAAAAAAAGAAACTTGAAAAAAAAAGGAAAAAAAAATCGGTCTGTAGACCTGGATTCGAACCCGGGTTTTCTGGCTTCAAATCCGCCCGATACCCATCCGAGCTATTGTAAGCTTATTAATGACAGCGAAATTTACCTTTGTATTATAATGATATTTTTTAATTGTGTAAAAAAGGGATAAAACAACATTTTCTAAAAATAAATCCTATCTAGATCGATTTATCGCCCCATATATATACATATATATACATATATACATATATATATATATATATATATATATATATATATATATATATATATATATATATATATATATATATATATATATATATATATATATATATATATGTATATATATATATATATATATATATATATATATATATATATATATATATATATATATATATATATATATACAAGAATTGCTCGTTTAAAGATACAAGATAGTTCATAATAAATATTCATATTAAAAATTCAGCAAACGATACAAAACAAACTAGAAACGTCAAAATGTGAGACTCCAATTTATTTTTACAACAGTTTCAAGTACAAAATTGTCATAATAGGTGGCGCTGATGGCGCACGCTGAATCGCGGTTAGTTCCTATTATATCCTATTTAGCACCTTTATTGAAATACACAACGATAGACTAAATTAAAACTTATATGGGGGCAACACCGTGACATAGCTAATAATAATCCTTTCTTAATTTTTCTTTTGTGTGTCAAATAATAGTTCGCGAAATGAAAATTTTGTCTAGGAACTTTGTCAAATAATAGCCCGGTCAAATTAGCCTAAAAAATAGGGATACCCTGGTATAAACTCACAACGAGCTAAAAATTAACAGGCACGTAAGGGATACTCTTAAGAAATTCTGAAAAGTCCATATTGATCCCGTGTATGCAAAATTTTTTATTCAAGGTCAAAGGTCTCAAAATGGGTTTTTTGAATTTTTTGTTCAAACGGTTAGTTTTACGATAAAAATAGCTCAGACTAAAATTGTAGATCAGATAATTATCTACTAAAATATTCTTTATATTTTTTTCTCTGAGACTTGCCATTCCTCAAAAAAAAAGCATTCGAAAGTTAGCTGGAGCTGTATTTTCCATAATATGTATAACTACGCAGTCTATGAACATTATTGGGCGCGTAATGTACCTAAGTAAAATTTTAAGTTTGCGTGACTAATACATTAATAATGAGTAATTCTGAGAATTTGAGTTGAAAAAAAACCTGTCCTTGATTTAATGTGACCACGTAGACTTGAGCAACGTCTGTCTGCTGTTCAATTGTCTATTCGAGTATACTCGTATGCCTTCTCTCTATTCGAAGGGCCTAACGAAATACCGTTTAGCATTTAATGTTCCCTCGTAGTGAAAACACGTGGTTATTGTTAATTCTATTTTTTAAGGTTTATGCTTTATTCAGTTTTTAGAAAATGTCAAGACTTCGCTTCATTTGTAAAGATACTTTGCCTGAAAGTGAAATTGTTATTGTTGATCGCAACATGAAAACATTGATTGACGCAAGTACTGCAAGAGGTGATGAATTCACAGACTACCTAAAAAGCCAAAAATTAACGGCAGTACCTACAAGTGTAATGTCGGAAAAACTAGACTCGGGGAAGCACTATCGCTTCTAGAAGCATACTAACAATATTTACTTATTTCAGTGATTTCTGCATATCGAGACCCGTTACCAGGATGGATTGACTTAAAAAATGCATATGGACCGAGTGGAGTAAGTGGTAAAATATATCTAAAAATTGTATTATCAATACGTATAATAAAATTGTAAATTTCGCGTTTCTTTTTTTTTCTGAATTTTTTGAAGAATTTTTCTATAGGGGTCTAAAATCACTATACACATTTCTATTATTTTAGCAAGGTCTGTCTCTATATTTTTCTATATGTTTGTTTGAACATGCATCACTGCTAAAGTTCTAAGTGTTTAGTTCTAAGTATTTTAGGTTAAAAAATCACACAACATATCCTGAGATAGCATATAATATTTATTCCATCAACATCATTTCACTCTATCAAAAGTTATCGTAATTTGAATTTTTTTATTTTGAATAAAAGCATTAAAGAAGAGAAGGTGAGTTAATACATTTAAATGTGATCAAATAATAATAATAACGTTGTGTTAAATAATGTTTTATATCGTTTAAATGATAATAATTAATATTCATATTCAAAACTCAGTTAACGAATTGATTTATTTTTACGCAAAGTACTCGTACAAAAGTTGAAGTACGATACTATCATAATAGATGGTCCTTTCTGGATCGCGGTTAGTTAATACGAGTTTTTAATCACACTTCAGTCACACTGTCACACAACTACATACTAAAGTAAAAATTAAGTTATATTATACAAAATAATGTTTTTTATTGAGAAATGACATAGTAAAAAGATGAAGTCATAACACTTTCATTAAATTGAAAAGTAATCTAACCTACTTTATACGGGTGGTTTAGTAAGAACTTTTTAATAAAAGTTTTGTTCTAAATAAATCAAGCGTTGGTTTGTAATGTATTAAGCTGAAGAAGCGCCATGCTGGCTGCAGCTGAATGGGCAGGCGCGCCCGAGGAAGTACTTCGCTCTCACTTAATACCGACGTGAAATGACGTCGTTGTGTTTCGTTCGCCCATCCCTCCCGTCCGCTCCCAGATCCAATGGAACATCCCTCCCACCCCTAAAGGCCCGCAATACACCCGCTAATCCTCTGATGTAGCGGGTGTCTATGGATGTCGCTTTTACTTACCACCATGTAAACCGATTATCCATTTGGCCCATATACTATTAAAAAAAAGTTATATATGAATTACATTTTGAATATGACAGTCGCCTAGAAAACTTACACAAAATACTTTCACATTCACAACTTTTTATTCTGAAATAACTTTTTACACTGTAATAATAGGCTTTGTTTCTTAAATAATAATCTTGAATCACTTTATATGAGCTAAAATTTCAGTTGATTCTTGGAGCAGCTATAGGTGTTGTACACACGTTTTATAGCAAAAGTGAAGCGATCATTGACTATGTGCCAGTCGATATTGTGAATAATACCATAATTTTGGCAGCTTGGAATTCTTTTGATAGATTTAAAAATGGTGACAAAAAGAAACTTGTGTATACAGTGACTGGAACCAAAAAACCTTTAAAGTGTAGTAAGTATATCATTATTAAGATTATCTTCAGCGGCGTACGTAACGCAAGGTAATCACTTATAACTGACAAAATATATATATTACCTAAACAATTCGCCATAATTAATTTAATTCTTATTACATGTCATACTAATTTATCATGAGTAAATTAAAACATTAACAAAATGCGACCTTATAATAATGATATTAATATATAGTAATGAGTACCATTGATCACGTGGCCGTATGGAGGAACAAAGAACTACATGGTCGGTTCTACAAAGCTCTAACCGATATAGATGTAGACCAATCCAGTTCTGTGTCCTGGCTACAACACGGGAATCTGTTTGGGGAGACTGAAGATTTTGTCTGTGCAATTATGGATGAAGTTATCAAGACGAACAATTACCGGAAACATATCATGAAAGATGGAACTCCAGACATATGCCGAGCATGTCGTAAGCCTGGCGAATCCATCAGACATATTGTTTCCGGTTGTGGTCGTCTTGCTAACGGTGAGTATTTGCACAGACATAACCAAGTAGCCAGGATCATCCACCAACAACTTGCTCTTCGATATGGCCTCGTTGAAAATGAGTTACCGTACTATAGATACAATCCAACGCCATTTCTTGAAAATAGTCATGCGTTGCTCTACTGGGATCGGTCTATTATCACTGACAGATTTATTGCAGCCAATAAACCTGATATAGTGCTAGTAGACCGATCAACGCGCCGAGCTATTATTGTTGATATTAAGATCCCGCATGACGATAATCTCGTAAAGGCGGAAAAAGAAAAATTAAGTAAATATTTAGACCTTGCCCACGAGATTACCGCCATGTGGAATGTGGACTCAACAATAATTGTTCCTATTGTTGTGTCGGTTAATGGCCTATTAGCAAAGAGTTTCGACCAACACCTTAAGAAACTCTCGCTCGACTGTTGGATCAAGGGTCGGATTCGAAAGGCAGTGTTGCTTGAAACGGCCCGCATTGTGAGGAGGTTCCTCAGCCTGGAGCCTTAACCACCGATGGCCTGGGACTCAACCTGCCACCGGAGGAATACCTTTTTTATATTTTTAAATATTTTTATTTGTATTTTTTATAAATATATTTAAAAATGTAATTATAGGGAAAGATGTTGAATAAAAGAAATAATATTAATATTAACAAATAATAATTATGATTGCTGCTGTAGATTCTTCTACAAAATTTGATTGAGCAAGACCGAGCGAAGTGGTTTCTACGGATGGCTGTGCCTATTTTTCACTCCTAACTCGCTGTTTTTAGTCTATCTAACAATAATACTGAAAACTTGTACCTACTAAAGATTCTAAAATTACTCAGATAAGTGTCATTAATTTATTTTTCAGTGGACATTGAGCGTATGATGAATTCAAAGGAGATAAATGAATTAATGCCCACGAAAGCAGTTTGGCACAGCTTCGCATTCACAACCCGATACAAGTTTCTATACCTCATGTTGACGTGGCTCCTACATTACATTCCTAGTCTTATCATCGACGGATGCTGTTTGATCTTGGGGGAAAAACCAAAGTAAGTTCTTTGTAATAAAAAAATACCAGTGTTAAAAATTAAATTATTATAAGTAACCAAATAATTGAATGATAGTACCACAATAGAATTAAAGTTTTGCAATCTGTATTAACGCATTTCCTAAAACATCTTTGGGTGTTTTATTTCTATTTCTTTATATGCCAAGGGGTTATTACGGCTTTTGTTTGTTGTGTGTATTATGTTATAGTGTATTTTTAAGCAAAGCTGTATTTAATGTTTAACTATAATAAGTCATCAATAATCAAATAATGCAAAGCTTAAAATATTTTAAATTTCAACAGATTCTTCAAGACCTACAACATGGCGTACAACTTGTCAATAGTGTACGCGCACTTTCTAAACAACTCCTGGATATTCGATGGAACGAATACTTCTAACCTGTACAATAAATTATCTAATACAGATAAAATTATATACAATTGTGAAATGTCGACAATTGATAAAGAAGACATGTTCTTCACATGGGGTTACGGAATTCATAAATATCTTATAAAGGATGATTTAACCAGACACGACTACGCTATGAAAAAACAATTCTATTTAAAAATAGTAAATTGTATATTTTTTCCGTTATATTTATTCGGTTTGTACAAACTAGCGTCAATGAGTGGTATACTTATATTTAATATTTTAATCGCATTTTATAATAATATTTTGATAAATTTTCTGAAATGTTAATTAAAATCATATAAATTAATAAAGGGCAAATTTTGTTTTTTAATATATATTTGATTTAAAATCGTCATTCCCAAGATCAATTTCATCGCCGTATCTCAGACCTTAAAATAAAATTGTCCAATACTTACACTTTTTATTTACGCACAAACACCCGGGAAAAAATGATCAGGCCTGATCATGCATGAAAAATTATATTTTTTCCCCGGGCAGTCATAAAATAGAGATGATTAGAATTAGCCATTCTTAAATTTGTTCACAGCAAGAAAAGGCCACGCGAAAAATTACAATATAGATTAATATCAGTAAAAAAAAATAATAGTATCATATATGACATTTTCCTATACTTTTCTTTTATTTTTAATAAAGGTTTACACTTAAATCGTTTCCTGACTTCATGAAACAAAGAAAAATCTTACCCCTTTTTATAAATGAAAGAAAAAATCATAAGCTATAATTATTATCGACCAATTTAACTAACGTCAATATAGTATATATAATATATTTTATTAAGTAAACCAGAATATTACGGTGTTAATGGTAAAGCTCTTGATCTCATTGCTTCATATTATCTATCTAATAGAATTCAACACGTATCAATAAACGGAACGAAGTCTTCTGGATCTGTGCTAAAATGGGCGTTCCACAAGGATCGATTCTAGGTCCTTTTCTTTTTTTAATGTATATAAATGATCTGCCATTTTATGTTAAGGATATTTGTGATATAATGCTATTTACAGATGACACATCGCTTATATTTTAAGTTGATAGGAAAAAAGTAAATTATGATAACGTGAATAGTTCTTTGTCTCGAATTCAAGATTGGGTTAAAACAAACAACCTCGTTTTGAACGCCAAAAAAACCAAGTGCGTTGTATTTTCGTTGCCTAAAGTTAAACATCCAAATTATAATTTAGAAATCAGTAACGAGAGGCTTATTGTCAATGATACTACAGTTTTCTTAGGGATAAATTTGGACTCAAAACTTCAGTGTTGTCATCCTTGAATGGTAGACTCAGCTCCGCAGCATTCGCAGTTAAAAAAGTGCGATAAGTGAGCGACGTTGCTACTGCGCGTTTAATATATCATAGCTATTTTCATAGTATTATGTCTTACGGTCTTTTACTAAGGGGTAATTCTAAAGATATTGAGACTATATTTATTTTGCAAAAAAAAGAGCTATTCGCGGTATTTACGATTTTGGAGCTCGAGTCTCCCTACGGGATGTTTTTCCAAAGGTAGACATATTAAACATTGCGTCGCAATATATTTATAACAATTTTATATAGAATATTCATTGTTTGGAAATAAATAGAATTGATCGCAGTGTTAACACTAGAAGGAATAACAAAATTGTAACTCCAAGTTTCCAACTGCGCAAAGTAAACGTCTCCTTTCTGGGTTATGGTATTCCCATGTATAATCCCACAACTCCACAATCTAACAATCCCACAAACAATTTTGGAATTGTCTCAACATAAATTTAAAGTTTTTATTAAAAAAATAATAATAGATAAAGCATATTATTCGGTGCAGGATTACTTAGTTGATAAAGATGTGTGACCTTAGTGACGCTGTATTTCATGCAAGATGTTACTAAATTTGTACTAAAACACAGTTTATATAATATTATTTTCAAAAGAGTAACTGCGGAGTTTCTTACGGATTCTTCTCTGCAGAATCTACATTCCGAATCGGTGGTAGCTTTACTTTTACAAAAATAATAATTACTTTGAAGTTTTAATTTGTAAAACGGCGATTCGAAGGTGCTCGTGGGGCTATTTGAATAAAGTTGTTTTTGATTTCGATTTTGGTTATTGGAATATTTTCACGGTTTGTTATTAACTTAGTTTTTGTAGTATTTATTGTTAGACCCACTTTGTCAGTTTCGTATATGAGCTGTTCTAGTATAATGTGCAAAGTTCTTGGATCTTTAGGAATTAATATTAGGTCTTCAGCAAATCTTAGATGATTTAATTATACTCCGTTAATGTTTAAACCATATTATGATAATGTTTAAATATATTAATATTACATATGATAATGTTGTTTTTTTATGATGATAATGTTTAAACCATATTAAATTATGTGAAATTATTCATTTCCCTAAAAAGTTGAACCCGATATAGTATACTACTACTATAATATATACTCTAAGGTTTTCTGACTATATCGTCATATAAATATTTTACGTCTTCTATTTTAAATTCTTAGAAAACTAGTAGGTATATCATATACGAGTATATGTATATAACCAAATCTTTGAATCCCTTTCAATCCGGATTCCGCAGTGGTCATAACTCATACGAATACTGCATTAAATTTACCTACGAAATTCGATTGAGAATGTATAAGCAACTGATAGTATTGTTTTGGCTTGATTTTAGCAATGCTTTCAATAATGTTGACTTTGATATCCTACTGGAGTTGTTACGTTCTATTAACATATGTGCACAGGTGTTTGATTAGTTTCACAATTAAATATCAATAGTGATACAGGCCGTCGGCTCTAGGGATGGAAACATTTGATAGAGAATCGATCCCAACTCTTATTTTTTATCTTTCGATTTTTAAAATCTTTTAGTCGACTTTTAGAATCGATTTTAATCGATTATTGGGTTTTGTTTTTTGTTAGCGTTGGATTGACCCTTTACGACTATACTTACGCTACTCACACGCCTAAAAAAAGACCATCAGTTGTACATAGCACTATATATGTAGCAGATGTAACGTGGCTATGGTAACTTACGCACACTTATAAAAAAAATCAATTTAGTATCGAATAACCGAAAATATTACCTACGATTCTAAAGTTTTAGAGTCGAAGCTCGATTCTCGATCGACTTCGAAAAGCAAGAATCGATTTTCAATAATCGTTATTTCAAGAGAAAAGTCGATTCTCGAATAGAATCAGAATGGACTTTGCCGTCCCTGGTTGGCCCCCAGACTTTTATAGTTCGCTGCCCACCGGAACGCATCAGCTACGTTCTTCGGAGTGATGGTGATCGGGTTGTTCGGTTCGATCTTAGCACATGCTTCCTGAACCACTGCAATCCGAAAATCCTCCTCATGCTCTACCCCTGTGACCATCTACTTCGCTAAAAGTGACAAAGTCAGCCGTATTCGATTTTTGGAAAGTAAAACACGGCGTCGAGTTCTCCAACTTCTTGTAAAATCACTTCTGATCACTCACGAAAAGGCGATTTTGTCGCTCCAATGGATGATCTCCAAATATACATATACACAAGCAAAACTGATGAGACTTACCTAAAACAACAACAATGGAGTAAGGCATATCTGCCGTCCTAACGAAGAGTGCAATAAGTCGAGTTTTTGGACAAATTGACTTAAGACCATATCCGTAATCAGGAAAATGAGCTCTATATTTTCGCCTTAGACGTCTTTTTTGTATCTTCAGTAGTTTCGGTTCTGTTGGTTATCATAACTGCAATATCTAATATTATGATTTGTTAGCAGCTAATCATAACTTAAATAAGTCCAGTTATAGCACTTATGACTAGTACGTTTTATAAATGTTCGGCATATTTACTAGTCATAAGCGCAACAAGTAAGGGTTATTGCAGTTATCATAAGGAAACTTATTCATTTAATTGAAAGTCTAAGTCGGATTTTATCGCGTTTATTTGTTAAATTTAAGCAATAATAATTGAGAGCCAAAAATTAATATCACAGTTACTACTTGATGGGACGCATATTCAATATAGTGATATAATTAAAAATCTTGGTGTTATTTTTAATAAATATTTGTCTTGGGCTCTTCAAGGGAGCGAGGTGAACAGAAAGGTCTCTTCTTTGGTTAGATCTCTTCGTAGACTGCGCGAGTTCCTACCAATACCAACCCAAATTGCACTTGCACAATATTTTCTTTTACCGATTCTCGATTATGCTGATACTTGTTACATCAACCCAAGCGCATAATTTCTTAATAAATTTGACGACATTCAAAATTTGTGTGTGTGTGTGTGTGTGTGAGTGCCTGGTGCTTGGCACAAAAATACTACTGGGTATCAGATATGAAAATCGCTAATCCTGAGTGTCCTGGAAAGGATAATGAGACAAACTATTTATATTATTGCATTGTTATCGGTTCTTGATACGTGTACAAAGTTTCAAATAAATCCGATGCTTTGAAAGGGGTGAAAATCACGTTCAAAGATTCCGTTACATACATACATACATACATACTATACATACAGGTCAAGCTAATAAAAGCGTGTTAAAATGCCGGTCTTTATTAATCCTTAATCAAATATCTGCAAGTGATTTATAAAAAATAATCAAATTTACTTATATTTTACGTAAATAAATTTTATACTTTTATTACTTTACTAGCTGTGCGCCGCGGTTTCACCCGCGTTAATTTCAGGGAAAAACGTAGTTAGGGGAGAGTTGGATATTACCGCGCGTTTGATAATTCCACGCCCTAGCATATTTCAAAAACTAAACGCTAATTGCGCTATCCAGTCCTTAAAGATCACAGTCCGAGTCCTCTACCCCTCCCCGTGCACGACGCTAATTTACTTGGAGCAGCGATTAAGACACATCGTGTCTTACAATTTTTTACTCTCGTTCCTTATAATTTCGCGGGCATTTTTAACAAGAGGTAAGCTATTCTATATTTGTATTGTAACACATTGATCACTTTTATTTTAATCCTAACATATTATAGAATTAATGACTAGATTGATTTGAATACACAATTAACTTGACTGTATTATTTTGAGGTTATAAAATGAAATAACAGAGTTTGTCAATTCCGCGCCCAGGGCGTGTACGAGTGAAGACCACGTACCGGCAAGTACAGTGTCAGACGGCCATCCACGAGATGAACAGACTACTTGAAGAGAGTCGCCGGAAGTCGTTGGATGGACTCCGGTTCAAAGTATCCGCTTTGAACCGGAGTCGATGGGGGGAGGCCTACGTTCAGCAGTGGACATCCAATGGCCGATATGGTTATGATAATTAATCTAGTCGTAAAATAATAATTATATCTAGGTATAGAAAGGAGTCTATGCTTCTTTTTCGACGAACGAGTTTATTCAACGTTGCATTTTTTAAATTCTAAGTTTACTGATAGAAATTCACGAAATTATTATGGGCACGATATTATCAGACCAGTCTGATAATACCACGCTTTCCCGTTTTTTTATTATTTTGCAATACTTAATTTTTGTTTATTTTTCGAAATATTTTGCCGTGATGTATGCGTAGCTAAATAAATTCTGTACTATTTACTGCATTTTTGAATATATATATCGAACCTTCTCCGAATTATAGGTCCAAGTTCTTAGAGGCTCAGTAATATCCAACTCTCCCCTAAATATTTTTAAACAATTACTACCCGCCTCGTTCGTAGAGTGGTAGCAAGCGTTACTGCCGAGCAAGGGGTCTCAGGTTAGATACCTGGGTCGTTCAAGGTATTATTGAGTTTTTTAATTTTTCGAAAATTCTCAGTAAAAGAGTGATGTTATATTTACTCTAAAAGTGGAATTATAGTTAAAAAAATTCTCGAGAAGAGAAATAATAAAGGACGCAACGAAAGCTCTCAAAAAATATTATTTTTTCCCGTTTTTGTAACATTTCATATTTTCGCTCAGCCTCGGTATTGGTGGTAGCGTGATGTGATAGGAATATGAAGGCTATAGGCTAATAGCCTTCATTGGTAAATGGGCTATCCAACACAAAAAGAAATTTTCAATTTGAACCAGTAGTTCTTGAGATTAGCGGGTTCAAACAAACAAACAAACAAACTCTTCAGCTTTATATTATAATATTAGTAAGTATAGATAACGTGTTGATTATAACGTATACCTAGATAAAAACTCAACAGCGTAACGCAAAACATTGTTATCTAAGTTAACAAAAGGTTAATTATATGATCGCGAACCGTAGAACATTCGTGAATTAACTTTTTCTTATCTACATTCTGCAAAAAATTCACTTAATACATAAATATAATTATACTATAATAGTATGTAATTTATTTCGAGAGACGACCGTTCTGGTGTAGTGGTGTAAGTAGTCGCTTTAACGCTGCGCGCCGGCGGTCGCGGGTTTGAATGCTCGGGACAGATATTTGTATTTGTACAAATATTTGTTTCCGGTCTGGGTGTATGTCCTTGTGGGTCTCCCCACCGTGCCTCAGAGAGCACGTAAAGCCGTCGACCCCAGTTGCTATCACAGACACCTGATAACGATCGTTACCCATGGTAGAGAAATTATTCGCCAACCCGCAGTCGAGCACCGTGGTGGATTAAGCTCCAACTTCTTCTTTAATATGGAGAAGAAGTCTTCGCTCACTAGTGGGTGGTTTACAGTCAAAAAATGATGATGATGATGAATGAGTGATACAGTACAGTAATTTATTCAAATTTGATTTCATTGTGAGTTAGCAAATTGTAGTTTACAGATTCTAAAGTCAGTACCATTATTTTGAAGATATAAGAAACTTTTTTGTTGTAATCAGTTGACCCCGATTTATTTGAACCGATATTAATAATATATCATTATAATTAAGAAGGCTACATTATTTAGATTTAAAATAGGCTATAAAAAATATTCTTCTACTCGTTTTACAACGAAGCGTTAAACATAAAGAAAGCAGTTGAAACTGCGAAGGAAGGTTAGTTTAAAATATAACCACACAAACCAATTTCTTATTAGTTAAACTCAAAAAACCAAGTCGTGTGAAAAAACTTTGTACAATATTTATATATATTTGATTTCTAATTAATATTAACCGAATTATTTTAATAGGTCTCGATTCTCGAAATAATATCTGTACGATCACTGTCTATTTATAGTAGCAGTGCAATAACTGCGTGATGAAATATAGTGAAATTAAATCAGTTTCGTCGATTCAATCGAGCGAAACAGTGCTAGTGTACGCAAAAATCGTTAGACAATGGCGGGAAAGTTTAACGTTTATATATTTTTTAACTTATTATCTATCGTTATCGGACACGAGTTGACACAAGTTGTTATATTAAGTAGGCATAATATTCGCACACCTTTGACGGTGAACTTGGAACGATTATCGCCAAACGTTTGGCCAATATGGGACCAACAAGCTGGTTATTTGACGGCGAAAGGAGCAAGATTAGAAGAACACATGGGTGAATATATATCAAAGTGGCTTAAGAAAGAAAACTTGCTCAGTGAAAATTGCCCGGATGAAAACTCTGTATATACATATGCGAATGGTTTACAAAGGACACGTAATTCCGCTAAAGCTTTTGTTCGCGGTGCGTTTCGTTCTTGCAATGTAACCGTTCATAGTATTAACTCTGATAAAATGGATCCAACGTTCCATCCAATTTTAAGAAACACTTCGAATGTATTAAGAAATGTCATAATAAAGGAAATGCAAGAAAAATTAAACAAACTTGAACTAAATCAATCTTATCGAGATCTAGAAGAAATTATTGATCTAGAAAATTCAGATTTATGCAAAAAGGATAACGTGTGCAGTTTTGTGAACACGAAAGATGTTATTTATTACGAAATTGGAGAAGAGCCCAACGTTGAAGGTCCTTTAGCGTACGGAAACTCGATTGTAGATTCGTTTATAATGAGTTACTACGAAGGAATGCCATTAGACAAGGTTGGCTGGGGCAAAATCACCACTACTAAAAAATGGGAATCTTTAGCGAAAATAACGAAAGAAAATCAAAATATTCGATTCAATTACTCGATTTTAGCTAAAGAAGTAGCTAAACCATTAATTAATTACATAAAAGAATTATTTGATAATGAAAATGCACCAAAATTCACTCTTCTACACGGTCATGATTCAAACTTAAATTCAGTAATGGCGGCGATTGGTTTTAAATACTATGTGCTGCCAGATCAATATGAACATACTCCAATAGGCGGAAAATTAATTTTTCAAAAATGGCACGATAAAGAACTTGAAATAGATCTATCAAAAATAAATTATGTTTATCAAACTGTTGAACAGCTAAGAGAAGGCATAAAAGCAACTGATGAATCTCCGCTTTGGTGTGAAATGGAAATTTCTGGGTGTCCCATTGACGAAAATGGGTATTGCCATTGGGAGGATTTTATGAATATATTAAGAGCGCTTTGATTAAATCTAATTTAAATATTGATTATCTTCTGTTTCCATTTAAGTGTTTTATGATAAAAGGACTATAAATAAATATTATTTTTATATACCTATTTAGGTTTATAAATAGAAGAAATACTGATAAAATTGTTTTATTATTAAATAAAAAATTGCTAGTAACATAATTGAGACTTTTCTTTAAAAAAAAGTGCTTAAGCAATTTCAACCATTAATAAAAATAGTTTTCTATTACTTATTTGACTAAAAACGACTGGTTCTGAGTGAAATGGCGATTCGCTAATCGACAGCATATTTTTTTGAGAAAGTAAATAAAATTTGTATAAGATTGTCACAACTATAATTATGAACTAACACCAGCTCATAGCATGAGATTAGACGTGACGTATTTCATCGAGGAAGGTTCAAAAGAATTCAGGTGGGTTTTCTCGCCACGGTTCTCTGAGTTAACCCATTAAGGGGGTGGTCGGGATTTATTGCGGTTAAAGAAATTCATATTCAGCAAAAGTACTGCGATTTCTCGTATTTAAAAAATATGCATAGAAATCTTCAAGATATTTACTGTTTCGGTGAAATTACGAAAACACGATAGAAATAACTTCATTCGATAGAAAATAATCACAAAGTAAGGTCTTTGAAATCGTTTGAAACGGTTTAAATAAAGAAAGCAAACGAGCAACCACCTAAAAGTTTTATCAGAGTATTAAACATGTTAAAATTGAATTAGTTGATCTTGGGTTTTCGATATTTTTGTACTTTTCATTCATGATTTATCAATATTATAATTTGTCGGTTACGCCATCCATTCCGAGCGATTTCAAATCGGTTCTCCTTCACTTACCCGCTGCGTTCGACAGTGACAGTCTAAACGTGATGCTAAATAGACGTGTGTCGCTTTAGTCTCCAAACGCGCTTCGTATATTCACGAAAATACAGAACAAATACTAGTATAATGGGCAATAAAGAGCTAAAAAAAAAGAACCAAAAGTGCCCGAAAAAATAAAGGTTTACATATGGTAGAAGTGCAAAGGTAAGTAATAAAGTATTATAATTTATTAATTAACCAGTTAATCAATTGCTGTTAGTGTACCTTTATTTCACTAATATCTGCATCGACAGCGTTGCTTTGTGGTCTGGCGACAGAATCAAGTTTTTGAGACGTTAGGTTCGATCCTCTCAAAAATTTTAGTTTTGGTAGAATTATGTTTTTGTTTATTATTTTTTTTTTATGTAGTTACTTGTGTGTGTAGGAAAAATACTTATATATCTTACTTATTTTTTTTATCATTTTTTTTTACCCGACTGCGACAGAAGGAGGGTTATGTTTTTCGAATGTATGTATGTATTCATGTATGTATGTATGTATGTATCTATGTCCATTTCTTTGGCACGCCTTACAGCCCAAACGGCTGGACGGTTTTTGACATATGAGGTGTCGTTGGATTTGTCTAAATTGTAGTAGTGACATAGGCTATATAAATTTTCAAAATGGCGCCAGCAAATGGCGGAATGAGGGAGGGGAGTTGAATTTTTTTTTCTAATTGTAGCAATATGGGTATCAAATGAAAGCTAGTAAATTGTTTTATTCTTTTTAGTTTATAATAAGAGTATTTTACGCAGTCGGGTTTTTTGATTTTTTTAATTAAGCATACTTGTTAATTAAGCATACTTGTTGTGAAATAAAGATCATACTTTGATATAGAATTAAAATTTCCAGAAAACGACGGTGTATTTCTGAAGATGATGCAATGGACACTGGAACAAGCGCTACCACCATTCGCATGTATGTACAATTCGATGTAAACCGAATATTATTGCTCGCGTACGGTGGGTCACTCGCTAAATATAAAACCACCAGTGCAATATGAGCTAATATCACTATGAATAAGCTCGACCGGGAACTGGCAGAGGAGGTCGCAATCGTCGGCCGCTGGAGTCTCCCGCCGCTTTCAGAGCTTGGGGTGGATGAGGCGGCTAGCCGGCTCTGCGACGCATTCACTGCTGTCTGCAGAGCGGCCATGCCGCCAACGAAGCGTCCATCCCCACGGCGGGCACTCTACTGGTGGTCGGCTGAGATAGCTGGCCTCCGGGCCGCCTGCAACGGGGCCAGGAGACAATCACCCGGAGCAGGTGGAGACGCCCCCAGGACGTGGACAGGGACGATAGGCTGCGCAGGATCTACGTGGAGAAAACGAAGATCCTGCGGCAGGCCATATGCCGAGCCAAGGAGGAGGCTTGGCTGGAGTTAGTTGGGGGTCTGGAGAGAGACCCCCGGGGCCGACCGTATAATTGGGCGCGGAACAAGCTCCGCATCCAGTCGGCCTCCATCAGCGAAACGCTCCAGCTGGACCAACTGGGGAAGGACCCGAGCGCTTCGTGCCCCTCAGAATGGCTCGGCAGACGCTGGACGAGAAGGAGGGTGTTCCGCCACGCGTCACAGAGGCTGCAATGGAGGCGGTGATTACCCGCCTCCAAAATAAGAAGAGGGCGCCGGGTCCAGACGGGGTGCACGGGAGAGTCCTTGCGATCGCTCTCGGGCACCTCGACGACAGCCTCCGGGAGTTATTTGACCGCTGCCTGCGGTCTGGCCAGTTCCCGGGGGTCTGGAAGGAGGGTCGGCTCTGCCTATTTCCTTAGGCAGGTCGGACCCCGGACTCGGCTTCAGCGGTGCGACCGGTGGTGTTGCTGAACGAAGCTGGGAAGGCCTTGGAGAAGATAGTCCCTACCTATACCTCCCGACCTCTCCGATCGGAGGGTAGGCCACGAGAATCGGTTGGGGTCCGTGGAATGGCGGCGAGTCGGCTGCGGTGTCCCGCAGGGATCGGTCCTAGGCCCAATCCTGTGGGACATCGGGTACGACTGGGTCTTGCGAGACCGTCTCCTCACCAGGATGGGTGTCATCTGCTACGCGGATGACACCCTCGTTTACTCTCGAGGACGAAACAACAAGGAGGCGACGCGGCTGGCTGAGGTCGGACTCGACCTCGTGATCAGCCGCATAAAGAGTTTAGGGCTCCGTGTCAGCGACTGCTGCACCAGCACCACTTCACGTACGAAGAGCTGTATACGTGTCTTACACAAATTGAATCAATTTTAAACTCCCGACCTCTAACTCCTCTGTCCTCCGATCCTCTTGACTTCTCTGCCTTAACACCTGCCCACTTTTTGATTGGACGACCACTAACATCTGTACCTTATCCACAGTTAACAGAAATCAGTATCGGCCGACTAGGACGCTTCCAAAGGGTGGAGCAGCTTAAACAACATTTTTGGAACAGGTACCATACGGAGTACGTACATCTACTGCAACAGAAGACCAAGTGGTCTACATCTTCCAGTGACATTAAAGTAGGATCTCTTGTACTCATCAAAGAAAAGGCCCTGCCTCCTCTATTGTGGTGTCTTGGACGTATTGTGCAGGTGTATCCAGGAGGTGACGGAGCGACGAGAGTGGCGGATATCAAGACAAAGAAGAGCACGATGCGGCGCGTCTTCAACAACATTTGCCCACTACCTCTTTGAAGTTTACCCTTCAAACAACGGCCAATACGGCAACAAACGGCCTATAGCTCCGCGCAGGATGAGACTCGCATTGGGACACCACCGGCGACGGACGTTTCCTATCTTATACCTAATATTATTTTTGTACTAGTCTTATTTATTTCTCTTTTAGTCATAGGACCCTAACAAATAGAATAGAATAGAATTTTATTGAGAGATATTTATACACTGTTACACATAAAAATTAAATAATTTAATACACAATAAAAGAAATACTTAAAAAAAGTAAAAAATATATTTATTTGGGACATCACAAACATTGCAGACAACGAGTAAAATATTTATACAAAAAAAAAAAGAAAAAAATATACGTAGTTCAATTTAAAAAAAAAGAAGTATTTGTGTATACAATTAAAGCAACAAACATACAAAATTACAAATACATTTAATACATACAATAACATATAAAATTACAAATACTTAAATTTAGTTACAAAAAAAAAAAAAAAAAAAATTGACAAAATATATGTATATAAATATGCGCCTGAATATGATATTATAAAAAAAAATTACCGAGTGCCCTGCCGTACCTGCTAAAGTTCTGGTCGTAGACATCCATATTGCAATCTAGGTAATAAAATTTTGTAAGTAATACCAGCCCTCCTATATATACTTACGTACAACATACTTCCATAAACATTATTTTTTAGAACTGAAGAAAATATTGATATTTTGTTGATACATATTTTGTTAGGTACCTGGTTTATGATCAACGGTCGTAAGTTTACAGATGATTTTATTACAAAATAAATGTTTAGTGGATATTACATAAATTATTTTCAAAAGATTTTTATTATTATTATATTGTCTAATGTCACTTTTAATTTTCGTTTGTTTTTTATAGTTTTATTATTAAAAGTCATTTTTCATAAAAAGAAACTTTACATTTAGATTGTGTATGTAATGGGTTCGCATTAGAAGCAAAAAATGAAAAAGTTTTATAGATATTATATAGAGGGCTCGGAACCTAAAATTCCTTATTTAGCGAAGAGATGGCGTTAGTTAAAAAGGTTCGTTGAACCTGTGCGTTCGGGCAGCGAGGGGCAGGTAAGGTGTTGGGAGGAGATGCGGAACTCAAACGCTCAAGGTCATTCGCTCATCTAAGCCCCTTAAATCAGATTTACACTTAGCTTACTACACTACTTTTAGTTTAGCTTACCACCGACGTTTCTGTCCTGTTCATGTTATTTTATTGAGGCTACTAAAAAAGTTGCATGATGGCTAGAGACATGACAGATTAATACTGGTTCACTGAGAAAGGCGACGGGAGCTCAATTAAACAAATACCTTTTAAAGTTTTGCATTGTAACTATGTATAATAAAATAATAAAATATTTTATACAGGTTTCAAAATATAAATCCTATTATTATATAAGTATCTGTAAAAATAGTGACAATTACCTATTTAACTTTTTGTTTGTTGTTATCAATATTCCATGGTTGTTATGTAAGGAGTTTGCAACTTTATTGTTTTACCACCTTTAGGAGATAAATATCTATAGGATGGGATTTTTCAGAGGCTTTATATTTTTAGTAGTATTTTAAAGTTTTTTTAAGTATATAATCAATATATTTATCCTATATATCAGATCGAAAAAATTATTGATGCAGTTTTCATACCTTATATTTTATCGATAAAAACATCGATAATTTTTTTACTTTAGCATCCCTACTCATAATGGCGCTCCTTTCTGGCCAATCGAATTCGCGGGAAAAGAAACTCGTAAGCGCCGTGGAATTGGTAGCACTTACCCGTTTTTGCGTGATATTTTTTAAACTATGTTATATTATGGCCCAATTACACAAAATCTTTATATATTATAGCCTATGTGTTATTTTTCTGATGTATAAGCTATGTTACTGTAAAGTTTCATCTAAATCAGTAGTTTTTGCGTGAATGAGTAACAAATATTTAAAAAAATTAAAAATAAAAATATTTATTTTTCCAAAAAAAGTTAGTAAGTACAATTTAAAAATTAAAATTAAAAAATATCTAGACAAACTTTCGCATTTATAATATCAATAGAATTATTTGTAAATAATTTACTTTGTATTTTTTTAATAATATTATTTTAGGGGGTTTCCTAAGTAATTGTGGTGATTTTAGGAGTTTTTGACTTTAGCTTTTGTGAGTTGTTAACACTATGTCAATTGACAATGTCAAGTTGTCAAGACTTGACTACTAGACTAGACTAGTCTAAAAAATACAAAATGATCGTGTATGTATGTAATTTTTGTTGATAATTTTTTTTATTAAATTTCTGTTAGAAGTTCTAATCTTAAATTATTATTTTTTATTGAACGTATAATACTACTGTTTATGTTAAAACATAGTATTTATTATGTATAATTCACTATTTTATAGGTTACAATTCTATGACCTTATAGAATTTATATTTACATTATATATTACACAATTCTATATGTAGGTTCTGGGCAAAGTAACACTTTCTTTGTTTAATTTCATCAGTCATGTATTACAAACGTGAAAATCTTAATACACTTTGTTTTATAATAATTTATGTGATATTTCAAGTAATTATTTTTGCTTTTATAGTATTTTATAAACCAGTGTCTAAACTACGATTAGATCAAGTTCTTATATTTAGTAGGCATAATGTGAGAACTCCATTGTCAAAAAACCTCGACAGAATGACATCACAGCCTTGGCCTCATTTTAATGAAAGTCCTGGATATCTGACAGAAAAGGGTTTTCTATTAGAAGAATTTATGGGTAAATATTTCTCGGAATGGCTGTACATGGAAGATGCGTTGCCTAATAAATGTCCACTGGATGAAGAATTTTATGTTTATGCAAATTCAATACAAAGGACTTTGTTTTCTGCTCAAGCATTTGTTAATAGCGCATTCCCAAATTGTAATGTTACAATCCATCATGAAACTGAAACCAAAACAGACCCAATTTTCAGTCCATATATTCATAATTCAAGTGCCATCTTTAAAAAAATAGCTTTAAAGGAAATGAAAAATGTTTTAGACAATTTAAAATTAGATTTTTCTTACCAAATCATGGAAAATATCCTAGATTACAACGATTCAGACCTTTGTAAAATAGATAGAGATTGTAATATGGTTACCGATAAAAATAAATTACAAATAGCTGTAGGGAAAAAGCCTAAACTATCGGGGCCTTTAAAAATTTGTAACGAAGCAGTTGATGAATTTATTATGGCATATTATAATGGTTTTGCTATGAAAGATATTGCTTGGGGTAAATTAAATAATACTGAACAATGGCATCCTATTTTAGATCTTATGGCAGGTTACCATAATGTCATTTTTAACACGACTCATGTCGCAAATGATATAGCTAAACCACTAATAAAATATATGACGGATAGATTTATAAATAAAACATCTAAAATTATTTTATTAATGGGTCATGACGCAAATATAAATGTTATTTTAAATGCAATGTCTTTTAAGTTTTATAATTTAGAAGATAGTTTTGTTTCTACACCAGTTGGAGGGAAAATTGTTTTTCAAAAATGGTACAACATTCATTTAAATGAATATTATCTTAAAATTAATTACATTTATCAAAGTAACGAACAGCTTAGGGAAGCTCATGTTTTATCACTTAAAACACCACCGAAGTCTACTTTATTGGAATTAAGTCATTGTAAAATGGATGAAAATGGTTTGTGCCCATGGGATGATTTCATTAAATTCTTAAATTCACTATGATTTAATCTATGAAAATTTAGTGTAATTTTGTTGACATAAAAGCTTTGGATTTTTTATGTCAAATTTGAATCACAAAATTAATGAAATCAGAGAATATATTTTTAATATTTTAACATTCATTAATAAATTTAATTGAATTCATTCTTAAGATTATTTACATTGTACAAATAATTTAATGTAAAAAAATATATATATTGTCAGTGTCAATAACTTTTAATTTACAAAGTTAATTTTATTATCTTAGTAAAATTGTTATATAAATATTAGTTGTAAGAATTTGTGGGAATAATTCGGAAGTGGGGCAATTGGGTTGAAATTTTTTTAATGTTTTTTTTTTATGAATAATAAACATGAGAGAAAGCAATAATAATGTGGCGCAAGATCTTGCTTTCAAAAAAAAAGACCTAAAATGTAAAAAAAAATGTCAACCCGATTAAAGGTGGAGCCCCACTTCCAAATAATTACCGAATTAGTTAATATTAAATAGAATCCACCAAGGGTTGGCGAATTAGAAGCGAACAATTAATGTTAATAATATCGTTATTAATTAAAAAAAAAAAATCATAATTTTTTTCTTCAAAAACAGGGAGCATAAATAAGCTTAAAAATGGTATATGAATTATTAATTTTGGTCAAGTACTTAAAAAGATCTAGACTCCAGGAAAAAAACTTTTAGAAATAATAATGATTAGAAATATATAATATTGTGTTTTATTTCGAACTAATCTGAACTTCATTGAATCAGCCTGTAAACATCCCACAGTTGAGCAAAGGGCTCTTCTCCATATAGGAGAAAAGTTGTTCCGTTACGAGTCCATATGCGTCCATCACGTGCTAAGCCCTTATTTATAGTTCCAAGACATCGAACTAATGCTGGAATTCGATCCCCATTATATCGCATGCTTAAAACTTATAATAATTTTTTTTATTCTGTGGATATATTTGCGTGCAGTGTCAGTCGTTATAAAAAACTCATAATTAATATCCTTTCTGAAACCGGCCACTAATCATGGGTATAAAAAAAAAAGATTTAATAAGAATGTAACACTTTCTAAAATGAAGCATTCTATCATAATTTTCCTATTTTACTTAAATTTATGTATAAAACTATTGATACCCTATTTAGTTATTTTGAATTGTTTATATGTAGGGGAGAGTTGGATATTACCGAGCCTCTAAGAACTTGGACCTATAATTCGGAGAATTTTCCATATATATATTCAAAAATGCAGTAAATAGTACAGAATTTATTTAGCTACGCATACATCACGGCAAAATATTTCAAAAAATAAACAAAAATTAATTATTGCAAAATAATAAAAAAACAGGAAAGCGTGGTAGGTATTATCAGACTAGTCTGATAAAACCGTGCCCATAATAATTTCGTGAATTTCTATTAGTAAACTTAGAATTAAAAAAAAATGCAACGTTGAATAAACTCGTTCGTAGAAAAAGAAGCATAGACTCCTTTCTATACCTAGATATAATTATTATTTTACGACTAAATTAATTATCATAACCATATCGGCCATTGGATGTCCACTGCTGAACGTAGGCCTCCCCCATCGACTCCGGTTCAAAGCAGCCTCCATCCAACGACTTCCGGCGACTCTCTTCAAGTCGTCTGTTCATCTCGTGGATGGCCGATGTCCGACACTGTGCTTGCCGGTACGTGGTCTTCACTCGTACACGCCCTGGGCGCGGAATTGACAAACTCTGTTATTTCATTTTATAACCTCAAAATAATACAGTCAAGTTAATTGTGTATTCAAATAAATCTAGTCATTAATTCTATAATATGTTAGGATTAAAATAAAAGTAATCAATGTGTTACAATACAAATATAGAATAGCTTACCTCTTGTCAAAAATGCCCGCGAAATTATAAGGAACGAGAGTAAAAACTTGTAAGACACGATGTGTCTTAATCGCTGCTCCGAGTAAATTAGCGTCCTGCACGGGGAGGGGTAGAGGACTCGGGCTATGAACTTTAAGGACTGGATAGCGCAATTAGCGTTTAGTTTTTGAAATATGCTAGGGCGTGGAATTATCAAACGCGCGGTATTATCCAACTCTCCCCTATATGTGTAATATGTATATATAACTATAGTAAACTTGTATATGTAGTACATAATAACTTAATTAATTTTAATTAATAGGTCTTCAGTCGCACTTGCAAACAGGTTTCACAAATATTGTAACATAGTTTTAATTAAGTTGTAGCCATTGATGTTGGATTTGTAATGATAATAATATATTTCTGATAGTTTTTTAGACTTAAGTTATATTACAAATCTGTTAAATGGTGCTAATTATAAATAAATAAATACTATGAGTAACGATCGCTATCAGGTGTCTATGATAACAAACGGTAGCGAAGGCTTTACATACTCTCCGAAGCACGATGGGGAGATCCACAAAGACATAAAATTTTATATAAATACAAATATCTGCCCCGAGCAAGAATCGAATCCATGACCACCGGTGTTGAGGTGACTACTCGCGTACTACAGTTGTCATTTGAGTGTTTTAGGGGCCATCTATTTATCACCAAATAATAGTAGATTAATATATACACACTGAAGCTTTACTTGATAATTACCACTATTTATCATTAGATAATTTTAATTGAATAACTAAAACTGTGATACTCAAGTAAAACAATGTTAGATGAATTAGGGTAAACTATACAATGATTGGCACTTTAAGGATTCTCTGATCTTTAAGATTTCTTTAAGATATGATCTGATGTTATACATTTTATTGAGCACTACTAAATGTTTCTTTGGTCTATGTTTGCTTAAATAAAAAGGTATTTAGTGTTTTATTTATAAGGTTTTTATAAAAATTAAAGAAAATCTCTAAATCGGTCCAAAAATACAATTATTGGCACCAAAGTTACAATTATTATCACATGAGAATCAGTCATTGGCACTTAGTATTTATTAACATTTTTTATGCATAATTAGCCATTAATTAACACATTTAATTAAAATTCGCTATTATAAAATTTACAATAAATTCAACAGTTATATTTTACTTAAGTTACCATATCTTTAAAAATCTTAATCGGTAAAACTTGCGACAAGTATCATCAGAACTATCATTGTTTTGATATTTGTTTAAAAAATCCGACAGCTCTTTCTCATTAGGTACTGAAAGTATCTCTTCTCTCCAACATTTTTATGATTTTGGTTTAGGCAAGGCGAACTCCTTTGTAATAGCAAATTTATAGTTTTCATAACTAATGACATTCAATTTACTGATAATATCATTAGGATTTGGTTTAACTAGCTGTATTTAAGATTTAATTTTAATTTTTCTACGTAGTTTCTGAATAAAATTTTCAGTATTATCTCGTTCAGTAGGAATTTGTTTAGGCATCTTAAGAATAGTTTGTGACTTATTAACTTTTTTTCAGGACTTTTTGTAGTAATTATAGGTACTTTATCAATTACAGTTAAATTTTTAGTTCTATCAGTCATTTTTACAGTGTTATTATTTTCAGTATTTTTTTCTACTACTTTTTTCTTATTAGACTCATGGGCTTTATTTTTTATCTTCTTTTCTTCCCTTTAGCGTTTACGTTTTTCTTTATCGTTTTCTTTTTTCTCTTTCTCTTCAATTTTATTTTTTTCTATTTCTAACCATTTGCTGCTAGTCAATACAAATACAGGTTTATTTGCTAACTGTCAACCTTTGCGTACAGGTGTCTTATTAGGCCATATTAAACTGAACTTCAAATTTGTTTTTTCTGGAGTGTGATGTTCGTCAATGTTCGCATGTGGGAAGGGTCTTGTAAAATGTCGAAACAGTCACTTTCTTTCAAGTGTTGTTCAATTTGAATAAACCATTGCCTTATATTGGCTTCGGAAACATTGGCACTTGCTACTGTTACAGCTTCTGAAGTCCTGTTGGAAATTTCTGGATGTCGTTTTAAAAATAAACGATACCAGCCATAACCCGGTTTGTTATTGATTAAAACAATTTTGTCGCGGATTTTTATTTAAAAATAGTTCTACACTCAACATTATGTCTGCTTAAATGTGTTAAAAAATACACTAAAGAAGACATATTATGTCTCTTAATATGTCTTTAGTGTATTTTTTTTAATAAGAAGCCGCACCTCTACTTATTTTTGGCATTATGAGAAACTATAAAAAAACTTGAAAATAAATAACTTCGAATTATTAATTATTGGCAGGTACCAATAGTACAATGATTGGCATCAATTAAGTCATCATTAATGATTGGCACCCAACATTTGTATAGTGAATGGCAGTGCCAAAAATTAAACGCAGAGCAAGTTTTATAAAATATAAGAACGTTTTATGTTCCTACACACAATCATATTAATTTAGCGTTTTTATATTAAAAGGAATATAGCATAAACGAAATTTAATGATAAGCATGGGTGTCAATTAATTGTATTTTTGTTTAAAACTTGAACTAGTAAGTAGCACCATATTATTTTGAATTTCTAACGAAAAAATTATGCAATAAACTACTGAAAATCCTTACTTATTACATAATCAAGCATTAAAACATAGTAACCTACGTTCACTACACGTTTAATTCAAAATAAGAATAGGTTCATCATACCTTGTACCTTGTTGGATCCTTTACAAAAATCGAATTAATCGTCACAACCACTTCACATTCATCGCGTTGCCATGTAATCGTGTTAGAAAAGTTAGCGTTGAATTTAAAAAAAGTTGAGATTGTAGATTAAAAAAATATACTTTTACGCTTTTTATATAACAGCAATCCTTAATATTTTTGTTTAAAACCCAAAGTGCCAATGACTAATGAGGTGCCAACAATAGTCCAGCTTACCCTAGTATTTATATTTTGACGACACGTTGGATCAATGATCAAGTGACTGGCTGATGCACTAGCGATCGCGGTTTTGATTCCCGCACATAAAAAATATTTGTATACGCCATACTGATGTTAGTCGTGATCTGAGCGTTTCTATCTGTTTTTATTTCCGAACTCCAAACCCCATACTGGTTTCATACTATTGCCAGCCTAGCATGCTTGTACAACAAAATTTTGTCTACCCCTTTTCTCGTATTACATATACTTAATGATTTATCCTCTTATCTCTTCTATGGACGTAACGAGAAGGGTATCACGTGCACGCATGTTAGCTATTGTAGACATAGAGATATACTTAATGCTAGGTCGGCTGACCTATGATGGTGAAGTATTTACTTATTTCTCTTAAGTACACTGATTAAATTAGTTTCTACTCGCCTAAATTACTCTGTACTTGTTAATCGATTAATTATTCGCAAAAATAAAAATTTTAAAAAAATGTATTAAAGTATATATTTAATAATTTATTAGAAGTTACAAGTATAATAAATTAATTAAAATAGTTTTTCATATGATACAATTTTATAGAAAATTGTACAAAATGTAAATTCAACTTTACAGTTTAACTACAAAGGAGGATCTATTGCATATATTTATTTAGACAAAAAAAGTGGGAAGATAACCGCATTTGACATTTTACACATTTATAATAAAACATGGTATACTTTTACATTTTAATTTAATAAATATCAATAATTTTATATGACAATAAATCGTTTACTTATTTTTCTGTATTGCAACACTTAAATACTTTTTGCTCCTATCAAGGAGAATAATTGGAGGGTAGATTACTTCAGAAGATTGGTAATAATCATGTCGGAGAATTTCTGCCGAGACGAGCAGATTTCCTCAAGTTATCGTTCACCGATCACGAAATGAATGTTATAAAAATTTTGCAATTGAAAATTCTGTGGTGCTATCGCTATATATACCATGATTTTAAACCATGACATTTTATATATCTTTCTAATTTGTTACACTAGAAAGGGACAAGTTTTTTTTTTTTGACATGTAGAATCAACTAAGCTTTATGGTTTCTAACAAAAGCCTAACAGAAGATTATTTTTCTTCTTTTATAGTTAATGGCTAACAATAAGTTCAAATTAATTTAACTAATTAATTCAACTTTGCCAAATTTATTAAAAAAAAAAAAAAAAAAATATTGCACTACAATGTATTGAATACATAATAACTTTAAAAAAAAAATCTAGTTTTTCTTTTTAAACGTGTCTTAATAATTAAGCCTAAGACAAGTTGTAAAGTCTCCTCTGTTCACTTATAATATAAAACCTCTACAGTTGTAGTAAGAAAATTATCACAATGCTACTTTATCCAAATTCAATATTACGATTACACAAATGTAGTTAACAATAATGGTTATACACGAGTTTCTTTTTTTTTCATAATATACACAACATAATATAAACAAGATATTTTTTCTGTTCAAAAGAAAAATTTTATTAAACAATTTTAAGTCACCTTTAAATTTGATTTTGGAGTATATCGGAATAAGAACTGTTAATCAGAGTTCATCCATTGTACTAACATCACTTCTGATTTAAAAGATAAAAAATTTAAAACAAAAATCTTCAAAAATTGCTGTACGTAATTTTTAAACGCCCCTATAGAAGAATAGTCCCGACCTCATTCTTGTCGAGGTATCGTAAAAGGCGACTAAGGCCCGGACTCCACCAGAGCGGAGATGTGTTTGAAACAACCAATAGAATTTCGTTCAGTGGTATCCACTGAAGTGAAGGGGAGACGAGGTGAGTGAATAACGAAATTCTATTGGTTGTTTAAACACATCTTCGCACCGCTCGTCTCGTCTCCGCTTTGGTCGAGTCTCGGCCTCGGGCCATAACTGTTCACCTGTGAGTATTGATAACAAACTTATACCAATATTAAATTGATTAACTTAAATCTTAGGAATGTTTCAACTTATAGTTTCAACATTGCATATCCAGTTTACCGATGTTTTATGATCAAAGTTTATGATTGTACGACTCATAGTTATGTCAACCGACATGATAAGAATTTTAATTTAATCCTGGTGATACCCTGAGACACAGCAAGTCTAGAAATACATCGCATTATGTATTTATGTTGTAGCTTTATCCAATTGTGCCAATTGATGTGCCAGTCGTTCTTCTCTTGCACGTCTTGCTTGCCCTAAAGCCCTTTTTTCTGCAAATTTAGCTACGAAAGTTTCTACTGGAATTTTACCTGAAAGTATAAAAATTATACTGTACCTACTCAGTACTAACACGGTTTGACACTTGAAAAATAATAATACAACTAGTCGACCCATATGAAAGTTAATGTACTAGTAATAATTATTATAACTATTTAATCTACACTAAGAATAAGCAATATTCCAAAAAAAAATGGAAATAAGTACAAAAGGCGGCCTTATCGCTAAAGAGCGATCTCTTCCAGGCAACCTTAGGGCAGAGGAAATAGTATAGGTATTGTAAAAGTCCTCCGCCGCGTCTTTTTGTCTGCCTGTTCACAATAAAAAAAAAAAAAAAAAAAACTATTGCACGGATTTTCATGCGGTTTTCACCAATAGATAGTGATTCTTGAGAATGGTTTAGTTATATAATTTGGTAAGTTTTGTATACATTAGCTAAAATATAGCGATAGGTGTAAAAAAACATTAAGCCATCTGAGAACTTGAAACGAAAACGCTACATACACCCTTAGAGATATAACAAAACAATGCACTGTGGGATATTCTTCTTCTATAAATCTACAAAAAAAAAAAAAAAAATACGATGCCATATATATCCATCTTTGAAGGATAACTTACTATACCCATTATAATGTTTTAAAAATTGGTAATGCGGTAATTGCAAAGCTAATTAGACAGATACAGTATTAATCCTTATCATTTTAAATACGTTTCAGGCCTTAAGAATTTCATGCACATTATTATACTCCTTAACACCATATAATTTAAATGAATATCTTAGGAGTTATCATAAAAAAATTACGGCACAAGAATAGAATGAAAACGTGTTCGCAGCGATGACTGGACTCGCTTGATGCAATTGCTGTATGTTTGCGATAAACTCAAAAACTTCTGTATGAATTTTCATGCCGTTTTCATCAATAGAAAGAGTAATTCATGAGGAAGATTTAGGTACATATACATACCCTGGGCGCAGCCGAGACCGCTAGTATATATATACAAAAGAACAAAATTTTCATATTATATCCAATAAACAAATAAATATATATAAATACATATTATGTAATATATAGGTCACCGTAAAATTGTAAATACCGTTGGATTACAATCGAACTCGCGAGATTGTGAACTGTCAAGAGATTGTGAGCCGAAACATACTAACCTAACCTAATAAGATTGTGATTTGACGGTTTCGTCACTTTAATAGATTATAATAATAAGTAATAGATAAAAGAAAAAAAAAAACATACAAAATAGAGTGCAAAGGAGGTATTATCACTGATAGTGATTTCTTACAGACAACCCTTGTCTATATAGGACACATTGGTAATAAGATAATGGCAAATTGTACAGTACGGTTAGTAATAGTGTGATGTATTGGGATATTATGGCAGAGAGATAGTTATTTGATAGTTTTACAATATTTTAAATTATTTCCCGACGTTTCGGACCCTTTACAGCGTCCATGATCTCGGGGGACAGAGGTGGTGGGTGTCCGAATAATTATTATACTAAATATTATAATAATAAATATTATACTACCTAAGAATAATTACTATAAAGTTTTAAATAAACACGATAAAATCCGGTATAGACTTTTAATCAAAATAATGAGTAAAATTCGCGTAAATATAAGAGAACAGAGAGATAGTTGTCGCTACAGATGATTATTTACATTATAATGATTTTATACCCTACGATCCAATAATTTTTAGAGATCTTATCTTTTCTTAGATCCAATAGTTATTAGTGCTTGAATTATCAAACCTTCAAACATAAATATTTCTAACAAATTTAAATTAATAAAAGTAAAAATAATATTTTAATAAGTAGTGTTGATATAGTTCATGATTTGAAATTTTAAATAATAAGCTATTCTATATTTCAATTAAATACCTAATAAAAACTGCTCTGCAATCATTTCTGCGTCCTCATCCGCTTTAAACGCACCCTCTCTCAGACAATCTCTTATTCTATGAGGATCATACATTTCGGATAGCTTTTGATGTTTCCGATTCAACTCTTCAAAACTCATTTTCATCTGTACAATGGTTGATATTCGATCTAGGACATCCGTTTTGAGGTCGTCTAGCATTTGTTGCTTTTTGATATTCTCTTGCGCTATCTCTTCGATGCTTGTCATTAATTCTTCAGTTTCTAAATCAAGTTCTAGTAATAGTGGATTTGTTTCTAGTATTTTATCCTGAAATTGTATAACAGTACTAGTTGAATTATTGATAGTATCTAACTTAATGCTTAGTAAATATTGATATTTATAACATGTTCTTTAATATTTTATATTACGATAATTGTTTAAAACAAATTCTGATAAAGAAAAGATATTCTGAACTAAAGATGTAACTTAGTTCTATATTTTATACAAATCATGTTAATATTCTACTACAAAATGCAAATATCAGTAAAATTTTAATCTTAAAAAACTATTTCTACCTGTAAATCTGGATTATAAAAGATTTCCTGCAATTCCTCGGCCGTCAACTCACTTAGCTCTGGAAACATCAATGATTGAGTACTGTAAGTAGACTGAGGACTTGTATCTGTTGATTTATCTTCATGACTAATATGTGGAACTGATCTCTGGAACTCTCGGATTATCGCTTGAACCACACGACCTAAATCAGAATGTGGAGTGTAGTTTATTAAACCAGGTGCACCAATGACCTGATTCGAATTTTCCAGTATCCAAGGATGTGATATTACAGGATTTATGAATATATTGGGCTTTTCATTTGGAAATTCAGGATTTAAGACTACGTTCAGACTAAAATTACGTCCATTTGCTTCGAATTCAACTCTGTATTCCGAATTTTCGTTTATTTCAGTGACGTTATCGTTGAATATTTTCAGCGTGTCTATTTGGCGTTTTCTTATATCTTGCTTAGTTAAATATGTACGTTGCAGCATGATTAAACGCTGAAATGTAATATAAACTAATTAAATTAAGTGTCTCAATAAAAACATGTATTTTATTTAGAAATTGTCGTTCCAGTTCAGTAAGTCTAAGCAGTAACTGCAAAAGACTGAACTATTTATTGTATTATAACGAATTATAAAAACAAATCAAACGAACCTATATTTACTGTTACACAAAATCGAAAACAATTCAATAAACAACCATTTACGTTTACAAAATTAAAAATTACCAAAACAAAACGAATCAATAAATCTATCATTTGCTACTGTCAATGTCATTTTTAATTTCTATATATTTCAATGTCGTTTAGAAATTTTAGGTAATCTCATATTTTGGCACAATTGAAAGCCAGTAATTCATAGAAATGCATGAAATAAACAGAAATTTAATGTACATATAGATATAAAAATATATATTATATTTATAATATAACAGTACTTTTAAACAATAAATACATGTTTTGCCATCTATTGGTCAATTAAAATATGTATTTCGTTGAATGCAATCAGACCCAGAAGTCGATAATCATTTTGCTTACAGCTTGTAAAGCTCTAGGTCTTTCGATACTGTTAATCTTTTATCATATTATCATCTATAAATCTTAATCTTTTTTCAGCAAAATAAATAAATCCCAGTCCAAAACTTCCAAAATGACGATGTTACATAACATCAGAGCAAGATGTAATAACCAACGTCGTTTACTGCAATTCTATTTTATGATTTCTTAGTTTGTAATTTCCACTAACATAAACGTTGAACACACCATCCTTTGCCGTGCGGTGATCGGCAGAAGAAGAATAGTCCTTACCTCTTTCTTGCCGAGTTATCGTAAAAGGCCACGAGGGTATAGTGGTGCAAATAACTGTACACCAACCAGGATTGTGATGAGCAGCGTCATCATGTCTTGCCACAACACACTGCACTCACCAATCCGCCTGCCAAGCGTGGCGAAAATTGGCAACTATTGAGCCACTATTAACGGCTACGGCAGCGGCCTGGGTAACGGTAGGGCTGGGATGCTAATATTCTCCAGGTGAGATTCCACTGTTACCCACGATGCTAATAATCTCCAGGTAAGGTAATAAAAACCGGGTAAGGTAATAAAAACTGGGTAAGGTAATAAAAACAAGTACATACCAAAATATAGTTTTTCGACGATTTTTGTCGATATTTCGGACCAGTTACTTACATGGTCCGTGGTTGCGACGAGACTGCTATGGAGCGATGTGTCAACTGTCACGTGCAGTATCTCTCTACCCGACGCGACGTCTTGTTCTTTTTAAGCCAACCTCACCACTTATTTTCGACGCAGACAAATTACACTAATGACGTCATTTTTCTGTTTTACTTGAATTTGGTCATTAACAACGACGCGTTTGAGCAATGGTCACAGTAACTGGCTTATGCGCTAGCGGTCGCGGGTTCGATCCCCGCACATGACAAATATCTGTATAGGCCATACTGATATTTGTCGTGGTCTGGGCGTTTGTGCTTGTGTATTATATGTGTGTTCGGACCCCCGACACAGAATAAACATCCTACTGGGGGCCGTTGAGTGTCAGACTTTTATTTATTTATTTATCTATTTTACAAAGTTCCAATACAGAATTCCACGCATTTGCCAACACAAAACCATCTTTGTGATTGCAATTTTTGAATTTTCGAATTTCTATAGCTTCGCAAACTAGCCTCAATATATTCAGGGCCGTCTTTAACCTATTGGAGGCCCTGGGCATATTAGGATAATAGGGATTCTATTACTTTGTTAGAACACTATGTTAGAATAGACAAAGAAAGTAGATAAACAAGTTTATAGATTTATCTATCTATAATAATATATATTATATGAATGTTAAAATGGAAAGGTCTCGCCTGATGAAGTCTGCTCTCTATACTCCCACCATCTAACCCATAAATCCAAAACCCCGAGAACTTTTAGCACGAATTATGTAATCATTTTGATTGCCATGACGATTGCGTTACTGTGGACGATAGAAACAACAGGTTGGTAAACACTGTCCATACAGTTGTGAGCCGATTATACCACATTGTCGAAATGGAGCGCCATGGGATCGCTCATGCATACAATTGTGACGCCCGTGACGGTTAGCCCGTTCATGCAGGCCGCCTTCGCCTATAGAGCGCTCGCGGGCACCGTGAGTGCTCGGAGGGAGAAAGATGAGCGGAGGATGAAGGAGCACGTAGTAGTGTTTCCTTACCCCCGGTTGTCTCCTGCGGAGCGAGTCAGCGTTAGCGTTTGCTTTGTGCTCCCGCTCCGATTCGCGCTTCAAAGCCATAACTTCTTCGCAAAAGGCCGGCGACAACCGACAACAGCCGACCAGCACCTCTTGCTGTCAAGCATGCAGCGGACCACGCTCGAGAACAAAAGATCCCCGCCGGGAGATGATATACAGGTGATGATGACCAGTGATGAAATACGGATCTGAAGCGTGGTCTCTGACTATGGGCCTTTTAAACAAGTTCCAAGTTGCACAGCAAGGAATGGAAAGGGCTACCTATACCTACTTGGTATTTCTCTGTGAGATCGAATCAAAAATGATAAGATTGAGAGAAGAAGGTCGCCAACCGAAGTTGTGAAGCCCTAAGTAAACGTTAGGAAAACATTTATATATTTAATTGACAATAAAAGGCAAAACAAAAAACATCAAAATGTCAGATTCCAAATTATTTTGACGAAAGTACAAAAGTTTGAAGTACTATCATAATAGATGGCGCTTTCTGAATCATATAGTAGTAGTAGAAATATGGGTAAAGTAAAATTAAAGTGCGATGCCGCAAGCATAGCTTGGTATTTATGATAATATAAAATCCCACAAACGATTTTACAATTGCCAATTATTAATTTATTATTAATACTAGCAAACCCGGCGAACTCCGTTTCGCCACCAGATGGCTTCGTTTTTTGTAAAACCATATTGGTTTGTATTACATGCATCAGAGATGGCGCTGTATGTGAAAAATGATTTTCCCTGTTTTCCTGCTTTTCTGTTGAATTTTTTCCTAATTTTGTTTGCTATAAAGATCACGGAGCCCGAGATCTTTCTAACGAATGCAAAACCGTGGAAATCGGTTCGTGCGTTCTGGAATTATAGCGTCAGGAAGGAAAACCCGACTTATTTTTATATATAAGATTAATTTTTTATAATAATGTTGTAAAATGACGATCAAAAAGTGCTTTTGCACCCTACTTGAATAAAAAAAAATTTTGGTTTCATTTATTTTGTTTACCTATCCTGTTTTAATTTGCCCTATTGGTAATGTATCTTAGGTACTAGGAGTAGTGGTAGGTATTATTATAGAAGAGTACCTCTGACGCAAAATGTCACGAAAGTTATACCATACATAGAATAAATAATATATACCATATATAGAATAAATAATAGTACCTGGATGACCGAGCTTTGCTCGGTTAAATTATATTTAGATATTATTATATACTGATGAAACATAAATAATATTTTCGATCTGACTGACATAATAGTAAAATAATAGGAAGTGGTTATTTAAATAAAAAAAGAAAAAGAGCTCTCAATAATATTTTTTCTCACAAAAAAAGAAACTTGAAAAAAAAATGAAAAAAAAAATCGGTCTGTAGACCTGGATTCGAACCCGCGTTTTCTGGTTTCAAATCCGCCCGATACCCATCCGAGCTATTATAAGTTTATAAATGATAGCGAAATTTACCTTCGTATTCTAATGATATTTTTTAATTGCATAAAAAAAGGGATAAAACGACATTTTCTAAAAATAAATCCTAGCTAGATCGATTTATCACCCCCGAAACTCCCTGGATACTAAATTTCAAGAAAATCGTTGGAGCCGTTTCCGAGATTCAGATTATATATATATATACAAGAATTGCTCGTTTAAAGATATAACATGTACAGTAAAAAATTATGAGAGAAAACGAAAAATGCACAAGAAGGCGGCCTTATCGCTCCAGTAATGATTTCTTCCAGGCAACCTTATGGTTAAAATTTGAGAAGAAATAGTTAGGTGGTGTATTATAAACTTATAATACAATTATACAGTAAGAAATATGATCATATAGGATAATATATAATAATAATATATGTACAGTATATACTTATAAATAAATATAGGTATAAATACAATTATGTCATACTTAGAGACGGATAATAATTCTTTACATGTGTTTTAAACGTAACAATAGTTTTAGCTTTACGAATATGTAAGGGTAGAGCATTCTACATAATAATAGCCTGAACAGCAAATAAGCGCCGATAGTATTTGGTCTTGTATTGTATTGTAGTTATGTGCTGTTCATCTTCTTTTACAAAATTTTGTTCAAACCAATCCTTTTTATCGAACTAAACAGTACCTACACCTAAAAAAATTGTCATAGATATCCTTTAATTCTTAACTTTATGTTTTTTTTTTTTTGTTATAGTGGTCATAGTAATACATATTCTATAAAAATTTCAGTGTTTATAATTATATTACATTCTCAAAAATGTCTATCTGTTACTATTGTAATTTTCTGATATAACCCCGTGACTGATGTCCAAGATTTATTTTATTGCACACCACAAATACATTACGAAGCATAGTTAAAAGTTAATTGACAAATATGTGGTACTTACAACAGGTGAAGATCACGATGGAGGGTAAAAAATCTTCAAAAAAATAATCAATGTGTCGGCTCATTCTATTTAAAATAAAATATAGCTCTTCAAGGAAATAACATAAATGGGATTAATGTATTTAGGAAAATGATTACTGGATGGGAGTTTAAAATTGTATTGTTTGTATTGTATGTAATATATAATTAGCAAGGGTTCTTCTCTATTATTTATTTTGATCTTCATGTTCTGTCCATTTTAAGTACCTTATTTTTGTTTTGTTAGAGTTTTTCTTGTTTCCTGTACAAGATTGTACTGTAATAAATTACACTTTTCACAATATACCTATTAATTTCTCTTTTTCCTTTTAAGTTTTTCAATATTTCTAATATTTTTCTATTTCCAAATAATCTAATATTATTTCGTTTGACGTGTAAAAATATATTTGTTTGCTTAACTGCACTCATAGTATTGAATATTGATTGATCTGATTTTAAAACAACTTTAATACATACTTTGTAATAAGTTATTGCAGATTTGTTACCAGTTACATGACACAATAAAAACGTAACTACGAGTTCATCATTATTTTAATTATAACTTATTTTTATCTAGATCTATTTCGCTTGTAAATTAATTAGGACGTGGAGGTTTCTTAACAGCGTTTTTGTAATAGCAATAGTTAGTTTATGTTATAATTTGTGATTATATAAATGATACTAAATGAATGAACTCAGTAATCCTATTAGGTATATACCTACTAGTAATAAAGTATAAAGAAGACAGGTAGAAGTGAGTAATAACTTCACTTCTAGATGGTGTATCAAAATGATATCTATACCATACTTAAGTTACATTTCCAGGATCACAACTATGAAAAGGGTATCAAATTTAATGCAGCAGATTTTGCGCGACGCGGAAACAAAAATACACACAGAAATATGGGCGTAGCGAGGTACAGGCAGGGGGGGGGGGGGCAGCTGCCCGCCCCTAGAAGAGCGGTTGGTCACTGATAAAAATGATTTTTACATCTTATCTAACTTTTCTTACCTGCACCCCTGTACAATGAATCCAGCCCCCCCCCCCCTACAGATAATCCTGCCTACGCCCTTGCAGAGAAATAGACAAAAGTGCCAAAAATAATTATTTTTGGTTCTATTGTTCTTATAAAGAGTATTATAATAAGACTTTGCTAAATATCTCTTATGTGTATCGACCGGTTACGATTTTATTATGTGTGTATACATATAAATACACGACTCGCGCGTTCGCGCGCTTAAGTCCTGGCCTGCACCTATACAGGTTGACTGGTAAATTACTATCAATATTTAAGGAGAATACTCGGTACATGATTCTCATTCGAATTATGTAAAAAAAAATAGGTACTTAATTTTTGACCAAATTTTCATAAATTTCAATTCAAATAAATGAAGCGATGACACTGTTCCAGTCATGCCGGCGGTGAGTGCACAAGTGTTGTATTGTGCCGCTTGTTCACATCTAATAATTGCCAAAGTTCACATCATTTACCAAGTCAACAAATTAGTTGCTTAAACGAGTAAAATATCTTAGTATTTTTGCCTATCCTAAGCCAGGATTAAAGTATTAAGGGGGACTGGATCATGCTTGTTTATCCTGCTACCCTGTTAACACGTGGCGGCGTTAAAACGTTACCTACGTTAACGTTAACTACCTATTTTGTGTCGAAAGTGCAGCTAGCTGCTAGGGTGTCCAGACGACGCGTACATAAATGGATAATTGTTGAGTAAGTAATTGAGTAGTAAAAGTTTATTAATATTTACCTATTTTTTTACATAATTCGAATGATAATCATGTGCCGAGTAGTCTCCTTAAATATTGATAGTAATTTACCAGTCATTCTGTATATTCACACAGTTTTAAGAGCTGATGTTCATTGAGGTCCCAAAGTGTTGCATTGATGACTTCGAGCCGAGAAGCGCATTGTGGATATATCCTTATCAGCAGGACATTAGATTTTGAGTCGCTGGTTTCTAAAGACGCTGTACCGCAAATGGTAATCCATGGAGGATTCCTAAGTCTCCCGGCGAGTCATTCAGACATGTGCTTTCAGACTGTTCAGCGCTTGCCAATACCGATTACTTGACACAGAATTAACCAAGCGACCAATATCCTTCATCAAGAGCTTGTTCTTATAAAAAAAAAATAAGCGAAACAGAGAAAAAACATAAATATCTGGATGTGACGCACGAGATTGTCGACATGTGGGGTGTATAGTCCGCTGATATCACCCCTATCGTGATATCTGTCAATGGTTTGATCCCGGTTAGCCTCAATCACTATCTGAGACAGCTGGGGATCCGTGCCGGTTCGCTAGCATTTGATCTCCCTGCCGGGTTACATTGCGGATTCGAACATTGTCCATTCCTCTGCTAGGATAGTCGTTAAGGCTTATATATATATATATATATATATATATATATATATTAAATATTTCAATATTATATCAACATTAAATATATTAAATAATTATTTCGTCTTGAAATCTTGAAATGTTTCATAAAAAAATCGCGCTATACTGAAATTTACTTTAATATTTTTGCTTTTGAATCTAAAAAACTCGCCTTCTGTAGACTGTTCGGATACCAAGAGGTTGAGTACAAGTGATGGTTAAAAATATATAAACATACTTTCGATTATTTTATATCGTTTCATTACATTAGTTATATTATCGAATACTCATAACAGAGCGTGCTCTTCTACTTTTGTAGACGCATAAAATAAGCCAACATTTTGCTATTATGAGCGCATCGTTTTAATTTCCTTTTTTATATTGGCAGCACTGTATTCTCAATCATTTGCTAGGTTGTGATTTAAGGTAAAGTGCGTGTGACACGAAAAACTCCAATTTTATTTAATTGCACAAGTTTTCGGTCTAGATCAGTGTGTCTTTCCTGTATAAGGGATATCTGAGTAAGTAGCCTTTACAAATAAATAAAAACATCAAGA
The DNA here is from genome assembly GCA_036937285.1 of Euphydryas editha. Classification (NCBI taxonomy): domain Eukaryota; kingdom Metazoa; phylum Arthropoda; class Insecta; order Lepidoptera; family Nymphalidae; genus Euphydryas; species Euphydryas editha. Next base: position 3,403,797 of record JAUPFZ010000032.1, read on the forward strand.
TAGTACAAGCTTATTGGGCGTGGTATGCAAATAACGCATTGCTTAAGTTAACTAACCTCATATTGACGAATGCCATCTTTGATTTATGAAAATTTGTCTCTCATGTAGACATCTTTACTGTAGAGCTACTGTAGAGCAAGCTTATAAGCAATGAAATTTCAGCTTTTGAAAAAAAAAACAGTAGGTATATTTAAATAGCGTTTTTACCGATTTATTTAAAAGGGAGGGAGATTTTGTAGATAGTTAAAGTAAGTTTTGTAAAAATAGGTTCTATGTGTGATTTCGAAGTTAAATCCTTATACTATAAATAATAATTTCATCATTCGTTTTGCTCACTTTTGCTTTCCGCTTTGGTTTGTTTTTTATTATGTTGCTTACAGCGAATGGCGGTTAGGGTCTTTTGTTTCAGTTACTATGCCACGAACGAATCGATCAGGGAATCAGCGTTCCTATGAAGAAAAAAAAAGAAACGCAGACGCGAGCCTAAAAAGTTAGTATACGCCGTGCTCGGGCACAAATGGATGAAGTAACTCTCGAAGAAAGAAGAAGGAAGGATATGGAGAGATACAAAAGAAAAAAGCAGTTAGGTCAAATTAAGACTGTTAATGACTATGCGCCAAGAGAGCAAAGGCAGATTAAAAAAATATGAGAGAAAAAGCAAAAAAGAAACGCGATAAGAGAAAAATGAAGAAAAGAGAATGTGGTTTTTTGCGAGAGAACACACCTTCATCAAGCCCTTTGTTTTCGCGTATATATGTTGGCAGAGCGGTGGCTGCAAGAAATAGACGATGACTTGTTGAAGAAAATAACCATTTAAAGAGAAAAGTTCTCGATCGTCGAAATCGAAGATCAGGATCAACAGACTCCCCTTGCGAGCATTTGTCGATCCGTGATTCTCCTGTGACTCCAGCTACTCCTGAGGCTCCAACTAATCCAAATTAACCTGGCCTCTCAGATCGACTGACACCAGATGTTTCTATCGAAATATTTAACCAAACGCATAGGCCCCAGAAGAGGAGAAACTATTTAGACGACTCTGAAGCCTCAGAAGATTCACCACATAAAATACGGCTGATGAATTCCATGTGGGATGATTCTGACGAGAATAATATATTTTAATATTCTGTTTCTTTACATGCCTATAAAAGCATAATGTCTGTTCTGTGGACAAATTTCGATTATTTTTTTTTGTACTGAATTGGTACAGAATGTTGATTATGTTTCGCTTAGGGGTTGAGGAGAACTCCATTTGAAGTTTATTTTCTGTTGTTTCTATTCTACATCTTATTGATTTGAGTATATAAGGTCAATTTTTGTTCCCTTCTGTAGACAACTCAATCTCTTCTCTAGACGCTAAAAAACTATAAACGTGATTAATTCCTAGAATATCCAAGACTTATCTCTAATGATATTATTGTAAACATAATATTAACTAACTTTAAATTAATAAAATGTATTATGAAAAATCGTGAAGTTTTATTTTAATTATATTTGTAATGTTCACTTTTGTGTATGACCCCTTTACGCATTCCCTTTTGGTAGGTTGGCAAAAGCCTGGTTGCCTAATGATAGAGCGGACCGTATGTTTCTAGTGACTCTACGTAACTCTCTCAATCGTAAAGTGACAAGCGACCGCACTGACACCTGACCAAGGAATTTATATCATAACTGGAAAGCTCACTTAATGAAATTGTACATTCAAATATGCACCTTGAAATATTTGACATAAGTTGACATTGGCTTATAACATGTAAAGTAAAAAATCGTTTCGAGCATTTCGTTGAGTACCGGCATTTTGTCTCTTTCTTACGAGAGTTGCCTTGAATCCATGGTAGAAAGAGATGCAATCCCGGCCGTAGGCACGTTTTTTGAGTCCACGTGAGCATTCCAGTTTGTATATAAATTCCTTGCATCTGACTAACGGTACCTGACGAAGGGTACGAACCAAATTAATTCGACTAAAATTATCAATAACAAAATAAACAAAGTTACATGGCAAAAATATCGAACAATCGGATGTGTAATCATTTAAATCATTATCCAATCATTTCCTTTAAAATATAGAACGCGCTGTTATATAGGTACATAATAGCATAAATACGTAGCAACAATTATAAGTTGATTAATATAATTGAGAATTATCTAAAACGTTATGTTCCTCAATCAATCATAGCATGAAAAAATTATTTAATTATTGATATCTGGGTGACCTCTACGTTCAATATTAATTAATTGGCTTTTAATATGCTTGCGCTTGACCACAATCGTGCTCGATGTAAAACTGTAATGAGGCTTAGGTTGGAATGCACTAACCTACCCTCTAACTCCCTCAAGTACCTACGACATAAAACCGATTTAGAGCCCAGTAGTCCGAAATAGAACCGATTTAGAGCCCAGTAGTCGGACTTAGCGCCTATAGGCTATAATTTGTATTCCATTTAGGTCCGATTTTTGATTGCTAGTCGGACCTAATTTATCATGTATTAGGAGCAACTTTTAGCTCAGAGGTCCGACATAAGTCCTACCGTAGGCGGCGCTAAATTTAGACTCGGGTATACAATGCCTATTCCGTAGTTTATCCAACTTGCCAAAAGGTCCAAGTATTAGTGATAGATAACGTGACTGGGAAGGGGTTTATCACCTTAACAACTTATATTGAAAACGTTCACAGTACTGTGGACAAAAATGTTTGAGGACGACAAAAACGTTAAATTTTGCATACACTACCGATTTGATTTGGTTTGAATTATAGCTATTCGACTGAATTTTTTCATGTATAAAATATTAAAATACATCATATTATTTGAAATCGTTGTTTTGTTTTAATATTTTTCTATGTCATTATACCTCTTCTAAGTTCTGTCTGTAATCGGTAAATTACCGGTGTGATGGAAGAAATTACTTTTGTATCCCCAAAAGTAATTGCACATGCACAGCACATGAACATTTCAATGGCACAAGTGTTAAATAACATTAGGTACAATTAAAATTCAATTCTAATGTTTTATAATGCCATACTAACACATATTTAGCTAATGTCACGTAGAATGGAGAAGCCAGAATGGAGATTAGTTTGCATAGTTGAGAACACAAGCTATAGATATGTACGTACTGTATTAGGCTGTAAGTAGCCCACTGTTGAGCGAAGGCCTCTCCGCTATGTAGAAGAAGGGTCGGAGCTTAATCCACCACGCTGCTCCACTGCAGACTGGCGGATAATTTCCCTACCATGAGTAACGATTGTTATCTGGTGTCATGTATGTATGATAACAACCAGAACCGACGGTTTTACATTCTCCGGCACGGTGGCACGGTGGGTAGAACCACAAGGACATAAACCCAAACCGGAAACAAATATTACAAATATTTGTTAACAAATACAAATGTCTGTCCCGGGCGTGGATCGAACCCGCGCCCACCGGCGCGCGGTTTGAGGCGACTACTCGCACCACTACAGTAGAACGGCCGTCAGCCATAGTTATAACGTTACCCGTTTGTCCGATGTTATTAGCGACTCGACGCAATCCAAAAATATGAAATAGTCATTATAATTTAAGCTGTCCTACGTTATCTTGTTAATTTTTTAATTTTCTTAATTGGAACATTGTAGTCATTGAAATTTCCATTAATCGGTGATGCGCTTAATCGGAAGCTACTTATTTTTTGTTTAAATTATTTATAGAATTTTATATTTAAAAAAAAGAAATAATTACGCTATTTTATTATGTTAAATTTTCATTTTTATTACGACATAAAGCCATATTTTTACAGATAATACAAAGTTTAATGCGAAGGTCTTCTCAAAAGTCATTTTTGTGGTCCCATATACGGTTAGTGGACATCTTCATTATAATTACAAGATGTTTTGAAGCTGTATCGTAATTTTTATGTACTCCCATAAATTATTATTAAGGTTAAGAAATGGGGTTTACAAGAAAATAAGGAAAAAATAAAATTATTAATAGCAAGATGCCTAAGGATAGTTTTTTTTTTTACTAGCTTCCGTCCACGGCTTCACCCGTGTGGACGTCGGTTATCGCGACAAAAAAAAGTATCCTATGTTACTTCTAATATCTCCAATGTGTACAAAGTTTCATGATGACCATATTTTAATCTAAATATATAGATATTTGGCACTAAGGCAGTGATGAGGGTTCAAATAAATAGACAGACAGACAGATATTCTTAAAAATGATATCTGTTATATACATTTACTATTTTTAGACCTCTAAAAAATTTTTTGTCAAAATAGCTAAATAAAGTGAAGTGAAATTTTCAATTATATTAGGTATATATATACATTTCTTTAAAAATTTATCAAACCGTTAATATCAAAGACATGATGTTCATTACCTCTCTTTTGAAACAAGGTGGTAGAGAGGAAGGATCTTGACATTAAAAATAACTAAGGGCAGATGATTTATCAGAAGCTCTCAACGGCTTTAATGAAATCGTATTTTTTTACATCATAAATAATATAAATATAGAGTTATTCATGGTCATTTAATATAAACGATGGACCTTTGGTTTTGTGTGTAAAATAACTTCAACTAGATATTACAAGAGTGATTGAAATAGGTGTTATATTATATGTGTATTGTATCTTATGTATGTATTAAATAAAATTATTATGTGCATATTCAGATTTTTGACGAATATATTTGTCATAAAGAAATTGTAAAATTTTAATGTTAATACGAATATAATACTTCGTTTAGCGCATACAGTAGCGTCGTCTTGAACAGCAGGATGGCCAGCACCAGCGACAGCGTCGCCAGCGAGCTCTGCCCGCCCCACAGCCCACCCAACGACTCTTTCCACACATATTCCAACAAAGTCGAAAAAGTTATACTGGTTATGAGTGGTCAGTTCTTAAAAAATAAACCATTTTTCTTTCATATTATTTATCATTTTTTTTCCTGGTTGTTTTTGTTTTATGTCTGTAACAAGTGCATGTCGTAAATAAAGAGTCCTTTTTTTCAATTTCAATTGCTTTTTCTATTAAAAATCCAAATTTAATTTGTTCAAGTAAGCTTCGAATCATTATGAATCGTCATTACATAATAATGTATTATGTTAATGTGAGGCCACCATTGCATTCGAAACGTAGATTCTGCTGAGAAGAACTGCGAAAAAATATAAGTAGTTTCTCTTTTAAAATTATCTATACATCATTAAATAAATTAGTTTATGTGTCTGTGTTGCACCTGTCATAATATACACGGTGGTCACTGAAAATCAGTGTTGGGGCAACGATGTTTTAACGATACTGAGTGGGCGTCCAATTGGTGACATAACAGGTTTAGTTTTATATTTTATAACTGTGAAAATTTAATATTAAGATCAAATATTGTTGTTTTTACCCGACTGCGACAGAAGGAGGGTTATGTTTTTCGAGTGTATGTATGTATGTATGTATGTCGTGACGGTTTTTGACATATGAGGTGTCGTTGGATTTGTCTAAATTGTAGTAGTGACATAGGCTATATAAAATTTCAAAATGGCGCCCGCAAATGGCGGAATGAGGGTGGGGGAGTTGAATTTTTTTTCTTACTGTAGCAATATGGGTATCAAATGAAAGCTTGTAAATTGTTTTATTCTTTTTAGTTTATAATAAGAGTATTTTACGCAGTCGGGTTTTTTGATTTTTTTAATTATTTACCTTCTATAAACATTGTTCATTGTATTACTACAGTTATCAGGAATTTGGACAAGGATAAGGACAAGGATCCTTGTCCAAATTCCTGATAACTGTAGTAATATATATAAAGAATGGACGCAAAAAAAAGATATTGTTCATTGTTATTGTTACCAATAAAATTCATTCTATTCTATTCTATTCCTTCATGAAAGCCAGCTTTAATCAACCCACACATCTTTGTAATTCAAATAATATTGTACAGAATAATATACTTTAATAACTTTAAAAATAATAACTTTAAGGACTTTAAAAATAAAAATTAATAGTTTTTCTATCGGTTACTATAGATTTACAGATTTGAGCAGTTCCTCGCCCTTTGACTGCGGAATTCGTTATGGATCTATATCTGCATTATAGTGTACATCAACGCAATGCGGCACGGAGAAATTTCCCAGTTTTATAGATATTATTTCTCGTATTTATTTAATGTATGTGTTGTATTATTATAATGGAATCGTTTTTAGTTGTTTTCATTAATTTTATTAAGGAATATCTGTTTAATATTCTGTAGATTCTTAGTTCCGTAAAATTTGGTTATACAAGCTAATATTTCTAATATATGAAAATGAAAGATCAATAAAATAAAAAGTGTCCAGAAATCCTATACTCATGGTTGCCTGTAAGAAATCGCTTTTAGTGATAAGGCCGCCATTGCAGATTTGCTGTAAATATTTTACAATGTTAATTCATTTATGTGTGTAATAAAGTATTACATAAATAAATAAATAAAATACTAGTTGTATGGTGTATAGAATTTGTGAATGGTGATGGAAATGTTGCTAGTTCATGCTTGGGATATCTATACAAAATTTTGCAGTAAATATTTAATTTACTTAATTTTTTTATCGTTATCGGTTCTAAAAAAAGTTTCGTGAGAAAAGTTATAAGTCTAAGGAGAAATTCTGAGATATTTAAATATAACCGCTAATGCGCAGTGGAGCAGTATGGCGAAATAGACTCCAATTTCCTTTTTCCTTCTCCTTGGTATGAGAAGAAATCTTTGTCCAGTAGTGAACTATTTACATGCTGTATTTCTGTTACATCGCAGTATTATTACCTGATTAACTAAATTTTAAATATACATAGATAAAAAATTTATTATTATTTGATTAAGATTATACAAAGAGTTATTTATTTTTTTATTTTAATAATAATTTATGATAAAACCTTTAGATAAACTTCTTCTTTTAATAAAATAAAAAAATTATAAAAATAAAAAACGTTTTCGGACTAAAGTTATTGTATCGATTTCATTCATATCGTTACCTCACAATATGAAGATCAATTTTGACCTAACTGTGCACCCCACTTCGAATGAAAGTAGGGGGGCACAACATTAGCATTACGAGACGGCGTCGAAGAATTCCGAACAGATGAAAACGAACTTTCTACTCGGTACAGTGCGAAATACGCCTCGCTGGTACCACACCGTCGAATTCACAGGACGCTACAGCTAACCCAAAAATCGTTAAGAAAACTGTACGATCTTTGCATAATATACAACTCGAGTGCCCAACGGCTATATTTATGTAATACTTCGTAATAAAATGTTATGCAACAGCCAGTTTGGCCTCATATTTTTCGTCGGGTCACAATAGTAAAAGAACAGCCATGGCTATGACCGTATGCGTTTGAAATTGACAGTTCTGTGCTTTTTTTAAAAAAAAAAATTTCCGGATTCAGTGTGCCAGTGTTTTGTGTCAGTGAAATAAAAATAAAAAAGGATTTACTCAGGTGAGTTTTCAAGTTTGTAATTTTTTTGTTTCAATATTATTATTTTTTTTTAATTTAATTTCGATAGGTTTATGTGTGAAAGTCGCTAGGAAATGTTATGCGAAGAGGTATCTATGAGAATTGATTACAAGAATTCGATTGCCTAATTTTTTTTTACCGGAATTCATCTAATGTTTGGCCATTGCGAAATCTTTTAGCACCACTAACCCACTTTTGTTGATTTTACGAATATATAATTATAAACGCGTATATCAAAAGTAAAAGTAACGCATAACGAAATGGTCAAGAGTGATGCGGTACGATCGAGATTTGTATTTTTATTGCGGAACCGGAAAATGAAGATAAAAAACTTTTTTTTTTTTAGAAATACAGATAATAAATTCTAATTCCTAAACATATAAAAAATAACTGTTTTATTAATATTTAATTTTTCTTGCAATTAAATTATGGTGTAATTGAAAAAAAAATTGTTTTACGGACATATTTTATTTGTAATATTATTACAATTATGTCGAAAAATTATTGCTAAATCAGCGTCAACATATTTGTATATACAAAATTTTCTAGGTCATAGCAAGTGCAGCAATTTTGATGTCAATTCATTTTGAAGAGATGTTTGGCCCCATTTAAATTACAATATATATGTACATTTATAAAAATGTATGTATGTCTAAAAACACAAAATAAATACATTTCTATCATTTTGATAAATTTCTTTATATCTGTCTGTCTGTTTGAACACGCATCACTGGTAAAGTACTAAATGTAGGTTAAAAAAATCAGCATAAAAATCATAAAGCATATCTTGAGGTAACATTTTGTTTTTATTTCATCAAAATCGATTCGTTCTTTCAAAAATTATTGTAATTTGAATTTTGTATTTTTGAATGACGGCGTAAGAGAAGAGTTAGAAGTACGGGAATATCATAATAGATGTCGCTACCTGAATTGCGTTTCGTTACTGCCGCATCTAGTAGTAGATCTGTGGGTAAAGTAAAATTCATATGCGGGCGTAGTATTAAGTTCCAACTCAATCAAATCAATTTGATTTGATTGAATTGCATAAATTATTTTACCTGAAATTAGTAAACATATAAATCTATACAAATAATAAATCTGTTAAAACCTCCGTTTTATTAATACACTATATATCATCAAGAATAAATTTTAATAGCGCGATTTAATTTCAATCAGCGCCATCTCTTATCATTTTTTGTTCGTGCACGTATCACGTAAAAAGTACAAAACCAATGTAAATAACTTTAATACATAAAAATTATACATAACTCACAGTATAATTTAGTTTTTGTTTCATTGTAATTAAATTTAAAAATAAATATTTAAGAAAATAGAAATACGCCTACGCGACATAGACGCCATCTGGTCTAAGGAATCTTAAAAACTCACAAAACTTATTTTTGAGTTATTATTTTGTTAAACTTAAAAGTTTACTAAATATGTCGGATAGGAATAGAAATCGTTTTAATATTTTAGATAAACATCATTTTCAATTAATATAGGTACTATTATGTTAAATGTCACTAAATATAAAAACGATATTCTACCATTATACGATAGATGGCGCATGTAGGTGTTAAAAAAATATATAAAATCTATAATTTTTAAAATTTTAGTTAAATACCCGTGCGAAGCCGGGGCGGGCCGCTAGTAATTAATAAGAATTTTGTTAAATGGGTCACATCACACCACTTCACGTCAATATTCTGACTGTACTGACTGAACCAGCCTGTAAACAACCCACTGCTGGGCGAAGGCCTCTTCTCCATAGAATAAGGGTTAGGTAGAGCTTAATCCACAACGCTGTTCCACTACGGGTTGGCGGATAATTTCCCTACCATGAGTAACATGAGGACCGACGGCTTTACGTGCTCTCCGAGGTACGGGGGGTACCTACAAGGACATACACCCAGAAAAAATACAAATATATGCCCTGAGCGGGAATCGAACCCGCGATCGCTGGCGTTAAGGCGATTACACGCATCACTACACCAGAACGGTTGTCGTTTATTATCGGTTCCTTTCAATTATATGTTATGTATATTTTAAAACATAATATTGAATATTATTTAAAACTATACATACATATATTTGATTATATATATACAATTTTCGTTCGTATTCTCTATAACAACAGTTGATTATGCAATGAAAACACACTCCAAATATTATCTTCTTCTCCTCCCAAGGGCGTAGCCAGGATTCTCCATAGGAGGGGCAGATAAAGAAAGCCCTAGACTGTATTGTTTTAATCGTGGATTTTAAAATATTGTATGAGTATCTCACATTAGTAGTGCAGGTGTTCTTTTATTCGTTTATAGTTATTAATGACATTGACTAGAGTAGGAAAAGATGTAAAAAAATATTTTTTATCAGTGACCGACAGCTCTTATAGCTCTTCTAGAGAGGGACAGTTGCCCCCGTGCCCGTACATCGCTATGCCCATGTCACCTCTTAGTATTATAAATAACGACAGACTGACGTAGTATTCCTTTTTGTGTTATGTTTGTGTTATGTTACCTGACCCCCGACGAAATTTTATCCTACTGGTGGAGGTTAAATGTCATTTACTTCCGAGTATTTAGACTTAAGAGAAGCAGTGATATCGTAATAATAGTTAATACTATTAAAACTGCAGGAATCAATCTCAGACTCATCTACCATATGGAGAAGCTGTGGCCCGCAGTGGGACTTTTACAGCTTTTTTTTTTGTATCGCCGGGGAACCCATTTACGGGTGATATCCAGGACGCCCGGGTAGGCCGCGGTGAGGTTGATTCGGGGGTACCGTACGGTATCGTGGGCTGCAGCTACTGCTCTAGCCGGCGACCCCCCGTGGAAACTCGTGGCGGAGGTTCTTGCCGAGACCTACTCATATGTCTCGGGTAGGAGGGCTCTTGGTGAGAACCCCACGTTGGACGGGATACTACGTGTGCGTTGGATAGGGCAGGAAGCGCTAATACGGAGGTGGGGGGAGGACCTGGCGGAGCAGCCGTATGGCACACGCGTAACGGCTGCCATTCGCCCGGTCCTTGAGCGGTGGATGCGTCGAAAACGCAAGCCCCTCAGCTTCCGTCTGACACAGGTTCTCACCGGGCACGGTTGCTTTGGTGACTACCTGTGTCGGACGGCCCAAAGGGAGCCAACGACTAAGTGTCACGATTGTGGCGCAGCGGTGGACTCTGCCCAGCACACCCTCGAGGTGTGCCCGAGATGGGCGGTGCTGCGTCAAGGTTTGACGTCGGTCGTCGGGGGGGACTTGTCGCTCCCGAGCGTCATCACCGCGATGCTCGGCGACGACGAATCCTGGAAGGTGATGGTCTCCTTCTGCGAAACAGTAATGTCCCAGAAGGAGACCGACAAGCGAATGAGAGAGGAGGCCGCCGACGTGGCCTTCATCCGCGGGCGACGAATGGGGGTGCGCAGGAGGCGCTACTTAATGCGCCTCCAGTAACGCCCTTGTGCCCGTGTCGGGCCGGGATGGGAACCCGGTGCTGCTAGACACGGCGTCGTCGGGACTGTTCAGAGGTTAGCCGGACAGTCCCCATGGAGGAGGAGTCTGGCCTTTTCGCCGAGGCCAGCCTGTCGCTGGAGGGATCCTGTTGCCTGCAGATCCGGGACCCTCCAATTAAAGCGGCTGAAGGCTCCCGCAGGGGTTTAGTACGGTATTGCACTCCCAAAGTGCCGAGTCCGACATAGGTCTAGGACTGCCGACCCGGGCGTCCTGGATAGCATCCGTAAATGGATCCCCCTTCCCTGCGATAAAAAAAAAAAAAAAGGACGCCCGGGTAGGCAGTCCTAGACCGTATGTCGGACTCAGCACTTGAGGGTGCAATACCGTACTAAACCACTGCGGGAGCCTTCAGCTTTAATCATAGGGTCCCAGATCTGCAGGCAACAGAATCCCTCCAGCGACAGGCTGGCCTCGGCGAAAAGGCCAGAATTCTCCTCCATGGAGACTGTCCGGCTCTAGGACACTTACAGCTGTTTGAATTCAGTTCAATCCAGATTAATTATTGAGAATTTTGTACACAATGGACTTAGCACAATAGCAATTGAGTTGTAATTGCATCGACTTATTAGTTACCACAATCGTGCCATAATTATAGATCAGTAGCGGATAAATAATGTAAGTGTGTGTGTATGTGTGTGTATGCTTATGTCTTTATATTAAACTACTATTTTATGTATGTAACTTAGTATGTATGACAGTAATACTTTACGCACCAACTGCATTGTGTCCGGAAATCATGGTTCCCTGTAAGAAATCGCTTTTAGTGATAAGGCCACCATTGCACACTTGCTGTAAATATTTTACAATGTTAATTCATTTATGTGTGTAATAAAGTATTAAATAAATAAATAAATTGTAATAAATAAATAAATGTTTTTACAAGTTTGGTATACTATTAGTTTAATTGTTTTTTTAATAACGTTATAATGTTGTCATGAATTATTAATTAGCCCGTAAACGTTCGACTGCTGGGCGGAGGCCTCTTCTCCATATAGGAGAAGGATGAGAGCATAATCCGCCACGCTACTCCACTACGGGTAGGCAGATAATATTTTCCTATCATGAGTAACGATCGCTATTAGGTGTTTATGACAACAACCGGGACCGACGGTTTTACGTGCTCTCCGAGGTACGGTGGGGAGACCCAATAGGACATACATCCAAACCGAAAACAAATATCCGTACAAATACAAATATCGGCCCCGAGCAGGAATCGAACCCGCGTCCGCCGGCGTTGAGGCGACTACTCGCACCACTACACCAGAACGGTCTTCATAATAAATATATTATATTTAGGTATGTTCGTTTTAAACATTTATAAGAAAATAAAATTTTTATACATGTTTTTTCGATCTTGTTAAAACAAATGACACAAAAACGAAAGAAATACCTAAGTTTAATTATTAGCGCCTCACACTTGACGGAAACTTACACACATCGTTCAAACAAACAAATATGTTATTCTAATACTTTCTTTTCTAATAGCAGTTATGTTCTTGTTAACCCTTCTGGTTTTTATGTTTACTGTGACTGTTCCTCGGCTATAAGTCACAGCTTGATGGCTATTATAACTGGATATCTTTCTAACAGTGAAAGCATTATCAAAATCGTTTCAGATTTTTTAAATTTTTTAAACAAATAAATTTCATTAGCTTCTAAATGATATAGGTACAGATATATAACAAATTAAATCGCATAGTAAATTAAAGAATAAAAAAGACAGGATTTCGTATCGACCCATTTCTCTAACCTTGTAAGGTGCGCACGCGCACAGAATACACAGCAGTTATAACACATAAACTGCGAAGTAGTTTAATAGTTGTTACAAAATAATTCTATTACGTATCACGCATTACAATTAATAATGAAACTGTTATGTTTTAATCTGTATAAAATTTATTTATATTTTTATATACATACTTAAAAAACATATATTACATAGTTTTTTAAATTCCTAATATTAGTTCACAAGCTTTCTATATATTTATTTATATGCATATATTGTTCAAATATATTTTTTGAAACATGTAGTGGATGAGACTTGATGTTAATACAGTTTTTTGGAGTTTACTCCTTAAGAATCGATTTTCATATATAAGGCGCCCGGTATGAGAAAAATATGAGAGGTAAAATCTACTATTGAATGACCTCGTTACTTTTTCGGTGCGCGCGCACCTATGGTGCGGTGCGAAAGTAATGTTGCTCTAATTAATATTGAAAAATAATATTTAAAAAATAAATGATAATTGTCAGATAATAATAATTACATAATTTATCAACATTCCTTATGAAATATTTGTGCACATCTGAAATTGACTATTGTGAAAAGTTTAATGTAAAATATTTCGCCGATTAGTTATAATAAATGTATATAAAATGAATAAATATATATTGATATATGTATATTATTTTCATTAATTTGTTAATTTACCCTTTCATATGGTATTAATCTTATTTTCAGTTGGATAAACTCTTTTTGCGTATGTTTAGACAATCGTACTTAAGGAGTAAACTCCAGTCGTGCGTCGGAGCTGACACACACAATTTTTTTTTAATATTATTTCATTAATTAAATATAATTAATTAAATTAAGTTTTAAATGAAAAAAAATAAAATCTTTATTGACCTAAGTAGGAATAGACTTTAATTTCTTTTTTTATATTACTTACTAATGTTATGCTAATATGAAATTTTTGGTTTCCATAACATTAAAAAAATTACGTATTTTACTTTAACGCTTTTAAGAACTTTGTTAATATTTTAAATTAAAGTAAATAAAAATTGGTTAATAACTCGGCGTTGGGTTTAGCCACTCATGTAATTGACAATTAAGCCTTTGCTTAATTAATAATCAATGAAAGATCCATTTATTTAAACGGGCATTTTAAGCATGGACTGCGGCCTGCGACTTGTATATTACTATACATATTTAGCTCAAATAAATAAATATATTATTACATTAATGAATACATACATTCATTAAAACTGTTGCCAATGATGTAGGTTTTTCGTGGTAAATTGTAGCCAAACTGTTATTCTAGATCTTCACCTCATCGAAATTAATTCAGTAGCTTTTGCGTAAAATAGTAAGTGTTTACTTATCCAACGTTACTAACATCGAACGTCATAAATATTTACTTTTATAATATAAGTAGGTTTTATAAGTAGGTACAAGTATATAAAAGAGTTATAAAAATAAACATACATTATAATGTTATATAAAATAATAAAATAATTCGCGAAACAAATTCGAATGTAACACTTATTCACAACGAGGTCAAGTTCATAGTGTGCGCGCGCGCAGATTTCACTTCTGTCGCAAGCAAGCGGATTCCAAAAGTATTATACGCTTATCTTTGTTGAAAATGTTTTAGTGATTGTATCAAGTTTTAACATAAATACAACCATTAAAAAAAAGTATTTATAACATAAAAATATATGTTTTAATGTACATAAAATATATATTTAAATATTTTATATGTTTATATCAAAATTGTCTGTAAATAATTAGTTTGTTTTGCATTGTGAATATGTATAATATTGTAAATATCGTTTGTAATTTAAATCGTTTATAATTAAAAAAAAAATAATAAAAAGTTACGACATACTTACAATTAATTAGTAAGCAAATTTACTTTATTTAAATAAAAGTTAAATTTAAATTTAAAATTAAAATCAAAAACAAAATATCTATAAATTAATAATACTTTTTAAATAGTAACATGAATTAACTTCCAAATTTTTTGGTTAATGGAAAAGCATTTTCCCGGCACGTTACAGCAGCCGGGGCGCTTACATACATGCTGTTTCAATTCAATTCAGTTAAATCTAGTAATCGTAGTCATTAGTAAAATAAAAGCACTAACATCCTAACATCCTAAATATTGGTAGGAATAAAGATCATTCTAAAAATTAAAAAAAAAAGTGTTAAAATTTTAAGTGTAAAAAATTGAACAGCTTGTCTTAATCTGTGGTTGTTGACATTTCAAAGTCATTTTTTTATCTGTAACCTGTAAAGTTACGTTCACGATTTTTAGTGGTTATCACATGGTTATGTCCAGTTTTACAGAATAAAAAGAAGTTTTTAAGTTGCTGGAAGCATGAAGTATAGATACTAAGGAGGGCCAACTTTTATGGGGGTTTAGTTGAAAAAGTGGCGATTATGTTTAGCAAATTATTGTTCGAACACTCACCGAAATAGCGCTAGTGTAGCAAACGGAAATGATATGAAGTCAGCAGTTATAAGCAGAGTTAAGTGTGCTGGGTTGAAAAATTTAGTATTTCTTTTGATTTCTATAGTTAAGAAATAGTCGACTAAATCAATACTTGTGACTTTTTTTAATTTTTATTATTTAATTTATTATTGATAATGTCTATATTAAATTATATCATTTATTGTTGTTAATTTATATTGTTTATTATAGATGTTCAGTCCGTGTTATGACTGCTTTGATATTTGGCGCTTCCTTTAAGATTTACCCTCATGCTAATGTGGCGCCACCAATTTGATGAATTTTGACGACACTTTTCGTAACAAGATGATGGTATTCCTTAGTATCTATATTCCATGGCTGGAAGTTATTGCATTGCTGCGAGATTGAACTAAAACTACTACTACTACTCTAAACTTAACAAATAAGTATGATTGCAGCATTTTCAAATAATGAACTTAACTGAAACAGCCTGTAAACCTCGTACTACTAGGTATAGTACCTACTCTTCTCCGTATAGGAAATGGGTTTTCATTTTACTTCTACTACCTATCTACCTTTCTATTTATATCTTCTAACTAAGGTTGCCTGGAAGAGATTGCTGCTTTAGCAATAAGGCCGCCTCTTGTACATTTCTCTTATAAAAATATTATTCTGTATTTGTATAATAAAAAAAAATTTTTGGTGTGCAATAAAGAGTACTTGTTGTTGTTGTTGTTGTTGTTGTTTTCATATAAAATAAATTAAACTATTTGTCTATGGAATAGTAAATATAGGAATAACATATTAAGGATTCGTTATAATCTATTAATTAATTATACTTATGAAACACGTTACATTATGTTAATATTTTAGAACGAGAGCTCAAAAGTATTACATCGCGACGTAATCTTAAGCTTTGAATAAAACATATTTTTTTTTTGTAACCGACAAACGATAAAATATTATATCGGAATGGTTCCATACAGGCCGTAGAATGTAGTTTTTTAATGGTCAGGAAACCTTCATGGAAGCTAAAGGAAGTTAGTTAGACGACCGTTCTGGCGTAGTGGCGCGAGTATTCGCCTCAAACCACGCATCGGCGGTCGCGGGTTCGATTCGGAGAGCCCGTAAAGCCGTCGGTCTCGGTTGTTATCGTAGATAGACATCGTTACTCATGGTAGGGAAATTATTCGCCAACCCGCAGTGGAGCAGCATGGTGGATTAAGCTCCAACCCTTCTTCTATATGGACAAGACGCTTTAGCTCAGCAGTGGGTAGTTTACATGCTGATACAGTACAGACTGAGACCTTTATTTAATTTACTTCCTCTCTTACCGTACGAAATAAAGTTAGCTATAATAGCCAATTCAGGTTGATTTTCTGTGAGAATTTTGTCAATCTTTATGAATAAAACTTTATGAATAATTAAACTCTTTGGTAACTCGGAAGTTGGTCTCCTTTATGTGTGTTCTGGTTAATGGTTTACATAATAGAATCACTAACGGCAAGTTACAGTAATCAATATCTGATTAACATTACTGAAGATAGACTTTTGATATACTCCATACATTCTTGAGAGCACAATCTTGTGTTATAAAAAGTGTCTTTTGCTTTAGCTCCGAATGAATTAATTGTTGTTTTGTTAGGTTTTACTAGTTTTTTTATAACTTTGATGACACAAAAACTTTGATTTAAAATATATACAATAATAATCTACCTTTATGTGACCTTTTTTTTTTCAACCCTACTGACTATCGACGCGTGACGTCACAAGGCCATCGGCAAAGAAAAACTGGACTAAACTAGAAAACTGGATGTTGACGTGTCCTAATGAAGATATCCCCAGGGAAGTTCCAAAATAGAAACCTTAGAATACACTATTGATTTACAATACACATAAAAACTTGGCGCATAATCTTAGAAGTGACAAAAATCGTGCCAGGATTTTAGCGTTATGATTGATTTGCAGTTAGTTCACGGCGAGTCAGGTCACGTCAGGTATATAGACAAGAGCGGGAGCCACTGTAGAGAAAGCTGAAATGACTAAACACTAAACAGTACAAATATCTATAAAATATAATATCAATTCCCAAATTCCAGTTTTCATCCCAAATTTATACATTTTTGCCGTTTGCAGTCGAAACACGGACCTTGGGGTAACAGTGCAAAAAAGATTCTAAATGAATTGACCCCGCGTCTCAGTTTCTACTGGTGACAGGAGAGCTAGTGGATTTTTCGACCAAAGAATCGAAATAGCGATCCAACGGGGAATTGTTGAGAGTATTCTTGGAACTATTCCACGCAGACATGATTTATACCATACTACCTTTCAATTTTGTATTGTAAATATGTATAATATTGTAAAATCGCACATCACAGTAAACATATTTTATGCTTTTTTTTTTAAATAATTACTATCATGTAATGTTAATTGTTATTCAATAAGCTTAGGGTTACCATCATGAATTCAGAAAACAGGACAAGATGATGAGCTAAAACTATTTAAAACTTTTGGTAGCTCATGAAGAATCGACAAAAGAAAATATAATTGAATCTTTAATTGAAATTCTTATATATTATTTTTGACTAAGTACTTGTTTACTTTCTCTGGCGGTCGAGAAATATCAAACACATCGTACCTATAATACGCAAGTGTTCACATGAAAAACACACGTGCAGTGAAAGTACCGTGTATGCTCGCCATTTTTTGCTAGCGGAAATATCAAAGGTTTGAAGATGCTTGGTTTTTAACGTGTATGTAACTTCAACCAGCTTGAAAATTTCGCTAGAGAACTTTATTTTTAAAATGTTAATATTTTATTACGCCTATATAATGATTATTCTATATTCCGCATAATTTTAACTGTACCATATACATCAGTAACCTACTTACTTCTTCGCATACTCCGATTTTATGAAAATTTCGCACCATTTTGTTATTCTTTAGTCTTAAATTTTCTTAGAATTTTAAACTTAAGTATAACGTTTACATGCCGTACTTTAAACGAATATACAATGAAATATCGTCTTTGACAATAGTTATTTATTTATTTAGTTAATTATTTATTATATTTCATTTCACTGTATATTGGCTGTGTATTGGCATCCTAAGCAACTACGTCGTTGAGTTTTAAGCTTTTAATTTTTTTTTTCCGGCTTACCGGACGGGACAAATTATATATAGTTACTTTACTTGAAAATCCTATGTGTAAGCGTGAGTGTGTGTGTGTGTTTTTGAGTATGGTACTGCAACTATACTCTTTCTAAAATAAATTCATTTATAAATATTTTTATTGCGATAGCAAAATAAAGAATTAGGAACAGTACATGTCTGAAATAATATATAACAAAGAGACACCCTACATATGCGTGGTTACGCCTGACTCTCTCTAAGGTCTTTAACCTTGATCGTTTTTCTATTACAGCGAATATGTTTTACCTCATCATACTTCATAGATCTTGAACAATTTTAGTAATAAAAACGCTAAGTACAGAATACAGAAAGTTCAGCACGTACTTTAAGCGTTTATTTTGTAAAAATCCAAATGTTTTAGCTAGTGGGAAACATCGGCTCCTAACTAATTTATAGCCATATTCACCACCATATCAGCCGTTGGATGACCACTGCTGAACGTAGGCCTCCCTCGCTGAACATAGGCCTCCTTCATCATATCCATAGAAATATTAAGAATTCAAATATCTTTGATCATATCTGTAGGGGTTTGCTAATACTTGCCATGCTTGACAGACTGTTTGGCAAGTGTAGTGTCTTGTATCAGGATATGGTGACTCTGCTGCCCGTCACCATCCTGGCTAGTGTACAGTTGTTCCACCCACTATGGCCTTAGTCGCCTTTTATACCTCGGCAAGAAAGAGGCCGGGACTATTTTTCTCTGCCGGTCACCGAGTCATAGTTTCGACGTGTTCTTCAGGGTAACCTAGATATATATAATTCATTATTTTATTTTTGTCTAGCATATACGTATTAATTATTATTATCTTTATAACTAACATTAATTATTATAAGTATGCAATACTGTTTTAATACAATAAGGTATCTAATCTCTTAGTCTGTACACTTCAATTGCATCATCTACTTGGTCGACTTTAATAATCCTTTTTTTTTTTGACGAGTTAGCGTAATGGTCGCAGTAATTGGATAACAGTACTGTACTGAATCAGCCTGTAAATCACTCAATGCTGGCGAAGGCCTTTTTCCATATAGAAGAAGGGTTGGAGCTTAATCCACCACGCTGCTCCATTTCGGGTTGGCGGATAATTTCCCTACAATAAATAATAATAAATAAATATTAACCAACAATCACACCACGTTAACCTAGCCCCGTGCTAAGTTCGTAAGAACTTGTGTTACAGGTACTAGGAACAGAAATAAATTTAAGATATAAATATATATATATACATAAATACACATCCATGACCCGGTTGCAGACATCTATATTCGTCATACAGATTATCTGCACCTGGCGGGATTCGAACCCGCGACCGCTGCGTAAAGTGTCCAGTTTCCTGACCACTCGACCAGCCGGCCGTCAATGGATAACGATCGTTCTCAGGTGTCTATGATAACAACCGGGACCGACGACTTTACGTGCTCTTCGAGTCACAGTGGAGAGACACACAATGACATACACCCAGACCGGAAGCTAATATTTGTACAAATACAAATATCTGTCCTGAGCGGAAATCGAACCCGTGACCGCCGGTGCGCGGCGTTAAGGCAACAACTACTCGCACCACTTTAACGCCGAGTTGCACGAAACAAATTTTAAATTTAAGTGTTTATTAAACTAATTTAATCACAAGAATCGTGATTATCTGTTGCACGAAACCTACATCTGATTAAGTTAACAAAAAAATTTAGTTTAATTAAAGACCTATCTAACGGATGATTAATTCCAACAGCTTTAAATTAATCATTAGATCAACTAATTTTAAGATTAATTGCAACTTAACTAACGGAAAGTTAGCGACGGTTTCGTGCAACTCGCCGTAAAAGAACCGCGGTCGTCAAACAATAACTGAATAACGCTAATGACAAATCATTGCACAGGACACAGAGATGCTTATCGATATCTGGGCATATGTGTTTTTGTTGTGTGTGTTTTCGGGCACAGGATTCTTCTCTTCAGAAGTCGTTGAACTATTGTTGTTAGTTGTTACTATACAAGTTGCTAGTCGTTCATTTTTTTTTTCAATATTTAGTGTATAAATTACGACACAACCAAGTTTATATAAATTTTTAATACTTACCTATGCTATTATTTTAACACAGACAAGAGACCAATTATAACAGTGTCCCAGCTTCATTGATTTCTCTGCAACGTGGCAGCATTCCAACATCAGCAGCGTTACTTCTTAATGCAGCAGAATCGCTTCGGTAAAAAGCTTTAGGTCAAACCTAAATTATATTTATATGAATTTGAACGAATAAAATTAATTTACCTGTATGAAAAATCATCTTTCACAATAATTAATAACAATAACTAATAATATAAACAACAACACAATAATTAATAATATAAATAAATATTGACTGACCCGTTGGCGCAGTTTGCAGTGACCCTGTTTTCTGCTCAAAGGGTTGTGGGTTCGATTCCCGCAACGAGTCTGGGTGTAATATATGTTTATTTATATATGTATTATTTATATGTAT
Source organism: Euphydryas editha (assembly GCA_036937285.1). Classification (NCBI taxonomy): domain Eukaryota; kingdom Metazoa; phylum Arthropoda; class Insecta; order Lepidoptera; family Nymphalidae; genus Euphydryas; species Euphydryas editha. The sequence goes on from JAUPFZ010000032.1 coordinate 3,424,629, forward strand.
ATTTATTTAAAAAAAATGTAGGTATAGCAGTCGGCTGTTACCTAAAACACAGGCATTAAGTTGCCTACCTTAGGAATAGACGACCGTGTGTGTGTGTGTGTGTGTGTGTTAAAACATATTTATTTATATTTATATTTATAATACACTTCATTCTACCTACCAAAAACGAAGAAAGATGTACAAAGGTCTTATCAATAACGTTTGGATTTAAAAAATGATTTATTCATTAGGACACGACACGACACGACATAGAAAAACAATGCGATTTATTATCGTTTTAGTTTAATCCTTATATAAAAGAGACTTAATATGGGAAAACGTTGACTAATCTATACTATATAATTATTATATATTTATATATTATATATTTATATATTATCATATTATAATATTATATATATAGTACAAGCCTACGAAAACCTGTTCGAGGTGCGTGCGTGCGAGTTCCTGTACAGCAGGCCTAATCTGACGGTAAATATATCATGTGAGTTGTCATGCACGCATCGGAATCCCAAGGATGTCGCTCTTGCCATCAGCGAGGTTTACGACAGGGTCTACAGCTCGAACCCCATCGTCCACTCCCTGCATGCGGAGAGGCTCACTGGCGCTAGAATACCCGAAAAACAGAACCGGAACCTGTACCTGGTCTTCACACAAGAGGAGAAAAAGGAGTTAATAGGCCGAGGATATGGTACCGGAGAAGGGTCGAGCGTCATGACCATTCACGAGGCGCAGGGTCGGACGAGCGAGGAGGTCATTGTCATCCAAACGAGGGCTAAGAGGCTGCGAATACACAATAGCGTTTCGCATGCGGTGGTCGCGGTGAGTAGGCACACCAAGACCTGTGTCTACTACGCCGACGACAGGGATGACGCAATCGGCCGATTCGTGGGGAGGGCGGCGGAGGCTACTACAAAAGAAATCCTCGAGCACACCCTCAAGATGGCAATTCATCATAGAGACACAGCAGTCACTGAGGATGTGCTCGCACAGCTGGGGGCTGGTGCTGATTAAGATAAACCGAAATTATAGAGTACCAAAATAGGAGAATTATAAATAATGTAATATTTATAAATATATAAATGGCATAATACTCTATAGATTCGAATACAACTAGATATAATAAATGCATGTAGTTATAGTATTGTAAAAAAAAAATAGGCATAGGTATAGTATTGTAAAAAAAATGTATAAATATTAGGATAAAAGTGGTCAGTTTGGACTCTCGTCTCAGGGGCTAGAGATATTAAGTCTAGTTTTAAGTACTTATTTACTTTTGCTGTGTAAAAACGTCTGTATCTATATATATATATATATATATATATATATATATATATATATATATATATATTATATTATTTATATTATAATATTATAAAGCTGAAGAGTTTGTTTGTTTAGTTAGAGGTTAGTTTTGTTGTAGAATATTATTTTAATAAATCAGTCTGCTTCGGATCTCGGCCTTTCATTGACGTAACAGTTTGTTTGTTTGAACGCGCTAATCTCAGAAACTACTGGTTCGAATTGAAAAATTATTTTTGTGTTGGATAGCCTATTTACCGAGGAAGGTTATAGGCTATATAACATCACGATACGATCAATAGGGGCTGAGCAATAATAAGAAATGTTACAAAAACGGGAAAATATAACCTTTTTTGAGTGCTTCCGTTGCGTCCTTTATTATTTTGTCTTTTCGAAACATTTTTTAACTATAGGTAGTTCCACTTTTAAACTAAATATAATATCACTTTTTTACTGAGAATTTTCGAAAAATAAAAATCTCAATAATACGTTGAACGACCCAGGAATCAAACCTGAGACCTAATAGGAGATGCTTGCTCGGCAGTAACGCTTGCGACCACTCGACCATCGAGGCGGGTACATACCTACTCTTAGAGTAATTGTTTAAAAATATTCAACAATTTATGCGTTTTTCCCTCAAATTAACGCGGGTGAAACCGCGGGGCACAACTAGTTTTACTATATCTGAAGACTGCATTTGAACGGAACTACAATAGCTGCTGGTAAGGATGGATGGATGATGATAATTTCAAAATTTATAAAATGGGAACTTTTAATACTATTACGACAGGCGGTTTCGTACAATTTTATAAGAGGTATAACATCGAATTTTTTAATTATTCTGTTTGTGTAACAACAAAACAAATTGCAAAGTTAAATGTAACACAAAATTGCAAAGTTAAATGTAAGACTACCCATATATATACAAGTGTACCTATACTCTTTCTTTCTCTCTCTCTTTAGTCTCTGTACTCTTTGTTTTCCGGTTTTCATAATAAAAATCAAGCACGAGTAGTAGCTTGAGATTACCAAGCTATTTCTTATAGCCATAGCGTGATCTTCTACAGCTTATACCTGGAAGACAAACTGAATGAAGTCAGTAAACATTCCGCCATGCTCTCCACTGTTGATTGTTTTTTAATTTTATTTAGAGGAACAATCGCCATCAGACGTTGATGATTACAAACGGAAAAGCCGTCTGGGCTTTAAGGGCTTTACGAGGCACGATGAGAAAATCTCAATTACAAGCGCCCAGTTTGCTCAGGGCACGAATCGAACCCTTCACTTCGAAACGATCGTCAGAAAATAAAGCTAACTGATAGTGAAAGAATTAATAAAATTAGTTCACTTTTTTCATAGTAGGTATAGACAAAAAAAAAAACTATTTTTTTATATTGGTTTAAAAAACTATTTTTTTAAATATTGGTATAAAAAATAATACACAAAATGTAAACACGAAATAAATCGTTACACCCTGGTCCATAACGTTCGAACGGGGAAAGTGTTCGAGAAATATCGTGGAATAATGTCAAACTACAGTGGCTACACTGACTGCATTATAATGAACATGTAACTAACACATCAATATATCTTGTATGTTAAGCGTTATCAATTTCATTTTAACATTTTTAAGGTAATAATTTTTCTCAATGAACCGGCTAACTTATTAAGATTAATTGTAAAGTCGAACCAAAACCAAAACAAACAAACAAATAAAATAAAGCTTTATAAAACATATATTTAGATGTATGTAATGATAATGATATTACTATTACTCTCTCTTTGGTACATCCATGTACGTTTTTATACATACGTTTGCTCTTGCGGGAGAGGTGGGGAGTGGGGAGTAAGTAGCAATTATTCTTAAAAGAATTCAGTTAAAAATAATAAATTAAGACGAAAGGGTACCTGAGAGACTTTTGAAAAATAGTTATTTGAATAAAATGCTCCTGTCTCGCTCCCTCAGATCTATTCACAGACAGCGAGAAATGGACGACTGTAGCTCAGACCGTTTTAGGCAGATAATTATTGACCAAAACAGCATTTCGTAGTCGACTATTTTCTCCCCAAAATATATCAACATTTTTTTTTTTATTGTAACTAAAAAACCTTCAGTTATCCTATGTTTTCGTTTTTTTGTAAATATGCGTAATTTTTTTTTCATGAGTGTCTGAAAATTTATAAATAATTAGGCAATATTTCTAGTTTTTGAAGACTCCTACTCCCTATGATAATAAGAATATGAAAAAAACCAAGACATAGGGGCATGGTCATTGCAATTAAAGGTTTTATGTTACAAAAATATTTAATTTAGTGTCACTATCCAGGCAGGAAATAGTCGACTACGTGTGTATGGAGAAAGAGCCGATATCCTTTCCTCTTAACATGTTTACAATGCCAAGCAAAAAAACCATATTTTCATTCAGGTCGTGTCGTTAACCGACATTGATGTTGACCGACATCAATTTGTTGTTCGGTCCTTAGAAACAGTGATTTCCGACAGTTGAACTAAAAAATATAAAATTTTTATTTTTGCCGTTTTTAAACACTCCTTTTAGCTTTTGGGGAGATAGGTAGTTATTTGATGTTGAGTTTGGGTCTTCCCGCCGTGTCTCGGAAAACGCGTAAAGCCGTCGGTACCGGTTGTTATCTTCTTATATATAAAATTCTCGTGTCACGGGGTTCGAACTTGAACTCCTCCAAAACGGCTTGACCGATTCTCATGAAATTTCGTGAGCATATTGAGTAGGTCTAAGAATCGGCCAACATCTATTTTTCATACCCCTAAGTAATAAGGGTTGTTCACCCTTAAAATTTTTTTTTTAATTTTTGGACGAAATTTTTTGTTTTTATTTTTTTTTAAATTTTGCATTAAAAATACATACAACCCTAAATTTTTACTTTTTTATCACCAACCCCTATTTTTTTATTACTTAAAAATTATTTATATGGCAAAACAACGTTTGCCGGGTCAGCCAGTTATACATATAACCCTACCCCGACCCTGAGTCGTACACCCTTGTGATATAGTCTAAAATATTTTTCAATAAACACGTTAAATATCAATCATAGATAGATAAAGACTTTATTGAACTAAAATAAAAATATACACAAATAAAAAAATAAAAATAAAAAAAAGGTGCACATTAGTCATAATAGATTTGTTTGACCAAAGGTCATAAGAACTCCTTCTCTCTATCTATCTATATCTATCTCATTCTATCGTGTTCGGACATGATTTTTTTCTCTCATCTACCGTTAACCTTCTGTTCAGAGTTTAATGATGAAGCCGAGATGATATATCCACTTTATTTTTCTGATTTATATATGTCTTTGTCAAGTGGACGACCATAGTTTATTAATATTATTTTGTTTTCATATATTTATAATTTATTAAATTTGTTCAACACACACACAAGGTCATCTTTTCTTAAGGTAGTCAATTTAATGACTGTGTTTTAGGTAACCGCTGATTGATATACTTATTTATATTTCTTATGTAATAAATCATTGAATCAGATTTTAGTAGTGTAGAATGGGATAAGACATGCAGGAGATTGATTGGTATGATCGAGATGACGACCTCAAGAGAAATGTAAAAAATGCAAAAATAATTATTTACGTTTAAAATGTAAAGTAATAGTCTAGTCAATAAGTGTCATTTTGGTCAACATTTTTCAGCAGTCTCCGAAAATTATGATATTAGGTACTTATTATAAGATTTTAAATTAACATGGTTATTTTTATAACTAAAATTATTCAAATCGGGTTATTTACCATGTTTTTTGTTATCTACGAATGTCTTGTTCACGAGACTTGTCTCGTCTGTATGTCTAATGTAAGATAATGTCGAAATATCGAGCTCCAACAAATGAAAACAAAAAACATGGTAAATATCCCGATTTGAATAATTTTAGGTACTTATTATATTGTTCCTACAGTTCCGAGAGCTGGGCCATTTTTTTTAGGAAATTTCCTCTTCTTTTTTAATCTTTTTTTTAATTTGAAAAATCTTAATTGCTTTTTGAGATTTTAAAAACTAAACCCTTTTTTTACTTAATTGTTGATAACTTTTGCAATTTTTATAAGCGCAACTTCATTTTTTTTTCAAAAATCATCTAGATGCCATTCCGAATCGAATGACACCTCAATCATAATTTTCGGAGACTGCAAGAAAAAAGTTGACCAAAATATCACTTGTCGACTAGATTATATTGTTATAGCATGGTTTTATGTGTTCATTAGCAACTTAAGTTTATGAATATCTAACCAAAAGTATAATCTTCAAGAAGAATTTAACAATTTTAGGATAATTATTGACTGAAAATGGAGAATTGGACACAATTGGAAATTAGATTTTGGCACTTGGATTTGTAATATCTCTAAACTCAATTTATAAATAAGATTATTAGTTATTGATCCATATTTGGGACACTTTTTTACATGAGAAATAACACACAAAATTAAAAATTTTTAAGCCGCATTCGTTCTTTATAAACCGCCGCGCGATTTGCATATTTTCAAATATTTGCCCTAAAACGACATAAGCATTTAAGCTACGATGCATATACCCACACATTAGTACTCTATGTACAGCTATATTACGTAAGAACAGATCAGTAGGTAGATTTACTATTTCATTTTAATCTTATTGCGAGGAAGGACATCATAGATAAGATTGATTTGTTAAAGATAATTTAAAATAATGCATATGTATGCAATGTATCGTCATCAAGGCGACATTAATTACGGAAATGGATTAATTTTGTAATGATTTAGAGAAAAAATAAATAAAAATTATACTATAGTTCTAATTTTATGTTTTAAGTTGCACATTGGGATATGCAATAATATATCGATTTCTGCAAAAGTTTGTTACGAGCGTAAATCGAAATTGATCATTATTTTGTTGTAAGTAATCTTTACTAATCTTTTATTTTTTATAAGATATAACTAATACTGACAAAGCGCGGTAAACCAAAAATTTTAAATAAAATTTTTTAATAAAATTGACTAATCTCTTTATAGTTTTTAAACCACACACGTAACTGAGAACAATTACTTTAAGATTTTTAGAGTTCCGTAAGGAAATCTAGTAAGAGAGATCTAAGTTTTGTATCAGCTTAAAATTTAGTCATATGAAATTATTATTACAAACCAATAATATTGTGCACATAATACGGAACATAATTATGAATCGGAAAGTAATTAATTAATAATAAACATTCTTGCTAAATTAAACTATCTATAAACTACTAAATTAAAGAAAGAGTGAATAGACAACTTTTAGGCACGCGCGCTCCCACCTTAGGCCCGGACTCCGAGAGCAGAGATGTGCGGAGATGTGTTTAACCCTTATGTGAGTGACGAGGTACCCGGGTACCTTTAGCATTTTCAAATTTAAATAAAAGTATGTTTCACGTCCTGTAGGTAGCTGTGATTTCCTGAGAGCTCTTAACTATTTATAAATTATATATTTTTAATGTTCTGATTGGGATCAACTATTTATAATGTTTTGTGGAAACCAAAACATATTTTAAACTCACAATAGAGTGACAAGGTACCCGGGTATCTCCTTGTGTTTTATATGAGTATGAAAAAAGTATTCATAATTTCGTACGAAAATGAAATAATAAATATTTGTTAAGTTGTTTTATTACTATAAAAATTACAAATTCTGTGTTTATACAGAATAAGCAAAGCTCTCGAAGCAGGTGTTACATTTTGGACGAGTTACTGCATGTTCATCAAAAACTGGTTTTCTGCAGTTAGTGCATACTTTTCTTGTTTTTCTTTGCTTGCGTTTGAGTTCTCTCCATATGGAGCAACTTTCAACGACTGTAACACGCTCTGTAGAGTCTCGTCTAGTCTGACTTATAAATGTAATAGATCCAGAAGAAATTGAAAGCTTTAGTTCTTGACCAAGCCCATCCTGCATTGCAGATCTCACATGTAATTTTGATGTCACAATTCAATTTTTTGATCTTTGTTCTATATTTTTATCACACAGTTGTAGACTCAATGATTTTAAAAACTTTCTACGTCTGTCAGTCGAGACAAATTGTGGGTTATGTTCCATGTAAATGATATATGCTACCAAAGCTGGAAAGTGAATGATATTGTGAAAAAATGCTAAAGGCCACCCATTCGTTCTGCGTTTTACGGTATATTCTGCTAACAGCTTATTCATGTTGTCGAGTTCACTTTTAGTTTTGTTATAATATAAAATTATTTCTGGCTTGGTAGTTTTCTTATTACTTTCAATTACTGGTGACATGTGCATTGATGACAACATGTTTACTGCTTTATTATTTATTTTTAGGTGCGTAGGTGCACACAGTTGCTTCTTTGCAAAAGGCAAAGTTAGAAAAATAAATCGCCCTCTATCCTTGTGTGCTTGTATATTTGCAGGAAGAAACTGTTTATTTTTTCTTATTGTTCCAACTAGTGTCATAGCCTCATATTCCACGAATTCAAGGAATAAGCCAGTTGAAGAGACGTAAAAAAAATTAACCGTAGTTACATTCAGTCCTGAATTATTATATTCAGCCACGAGATCATGTGCATTTTCCAACATTTATTTGCCAATTGCCATCACTTGACCTTTCTGTATATATTTGTCGATTTAGGGGGTAGGAATTATTTGCATCACAAGCCAGAATATTCTTATGCCATACTTTTCAGGTTCCGATGGCGTGTATTGAGTAAAGGGAGTCCGCCCACTATATCCATATGTTATGTCCCACTATATCTGTTTGTCAACGGTTATACATTCATCAGACTTATTATATTCTTTATTCTTTATTTATATTTCAAATCTGAAATGAACATAGTCCAAATATCTCGTATAGCGGCTGCTTTATCAGCTAACAAACGTTCAGGGCGCCTTACATCATTATCAAACCTTATGAAGCGTAATAGCATTTCGAATATATCATGGGTCATCGCATCCCGAAATAATGGTAATTGACTGGATTTCCAAGTTCAGTCACATGCTCTTTATTAGATCTATGTACCCCACTAAAAATTAGAATGGCAATAAATGCATCCAATTCTTATTATGTGAATGGTTTGAATATTTTTTGTTTCGTTCGCTTACTAATATCAGGGTTATTTTTCATCAGTTTATTATTTTATTTTTCAGTAATCTTCGTCTCTTTCCGATTAGTTTCCCTCAAGATTATGTCACACATTTCATTGGACTGGAATTAGATTGGTTTAGCTTAACTAAAATAATAATATTCAAAATATGTGTACCGTAAAAGCAGATCTTGATTGTTTACATTACGTATATACTGTATGAAGGTACCCGGGTACCTTGTCACTCTGATAAAGGTGTTTTATTTGTCACTCACATAAGGGTTAAACAACTAATAGAATTTCGTTATTCACACACCTCTTCTCTCCCCTCTGCTTTAGTGGAGACCATTGAACGAAATTGTATTGGTTGTTTAAAACACATCTCCGCACATCTCCGCTCTGGTGGAGTCACACCCTAAGGCTGCATCATCAACATTATGTGTTCGCTTTCAAGCGCAGGCCTATACAGTAAAAAAATATAATGTATAGAAGTCTGAATGCTGAGCTAAAGCTTTTATAGGAAATTAGGCAGACAATTTCTACCAAGAGCAACACGGGAAGTAACCATTTTATTAATTGATTCAGCCTGCTGAAATGTATTTACATCTTCAAAGGTAGAACGGAAAAATCCATCATTATATCAGCTGTTAGATATTTACTGCTGAACGTAGGTCTAACCGATAGGTTATAACGGATGATGATCCAAAAAAATCATCCCTTTTTTGTATCTCAGGAGAACCCATGTACGGGTGATATCCAGGACGCCCGGGTAGGCAGTCCTAGACCGTATGTCGGACTCAGTACTTGGGGGTGCAATACCGTACTAAACCCCTGCGGGAGCATTCAGTCGCTTTAGTTGGCGGGTCCCGGATCTGCAGGCAACAGGATCCCTCCAGCGACAGGCTGGCCTTGGCGAAAAGGCCAGACTTCTCCACCATGGGGACTGTCCAGCTCACCTCTGAACATCCCGACGACGCTGTGTCTAGCAGAACCGGGTTCCCATCCCGGCCCGACACGGGCACTGGAACGTTACTGGAGGTGCATTAAGTAGTGCCTGCTACGCACCCCCATTCGTAGCCCGCGGATGGAGGCCATGTCGGCGGCCTCCTCTCTCACCCGCTCGTCGGCCTCCTTCTGTGACATTACTGTCTCGCAGAAGGAGACTATCGCCTTCCAGGACTCCGTGCATCGCCGTGATGATGCTCGGGAGCGATAAGTCCCCTCCGAGGACCGACGTCAGACATTGACGCAGCGCCGCCTATCTCGAGCACACCTCGAGGGTGTGCTAGGCAGAGTACACTGCTGCGCCACAATCGTGACATTCAGTCGTCTCCGTTTCCCTAAAGTTAGTGGGCCGTCACGAAAGTCACGCATGTGCCATACGGCGCACCCATCCAACGTGGGGTTCTCACCAAGAGTCCTCCTACCCAAGACGTATGAGTAAGTCTCAGCAAGAACCTCCGCCACGAGCTCCCACGGGAGGTCACCCGCCAGAACAGTAGCTGCAGCAAAAAAAAAATCTCTATTGTAATACTCGTACGGTTCCGTAATTATTCGTATCTTGTACGCGTATTCCGTAAAAATAAAAGCCTACGAACAAAACTTACTTAAGTTTGTAATGTACGTAATTTTAAAATTTAGCCATTTCTGTACTGTAAACGATTTTGGTACTTATTTCAAATGTAAGTATTTTTTTGACAATCATGAAATAAATATTTTCATTTCATTTCATTAAAAAAAATTAGCTTTGTGATATTTATATATATATTGCGGCATGACAGCGTTAGCTTCGCATCTCAATTGATCACCGGTTTTATATTGTACAGAAAATAAGTAAATAAGACAATATTACAATATTACATACATGTATATATACAATTGTAAGCTGCAATTTTTATTATACGTCGAAACGTCGACGTGAACGGTGTAAAAATCTCCGCTTAAGTATATTGTGTATACATATTTTTATATATTATTATTAAATAGTCCAAGAACAAAACAATATCCTATCTTAATTTCTGATAGAATTAAAAAAATATCTTCAGTTTTTCATTATTTTTATGTGTCCACGCCAATTGTGATTTTTTTTAACGAAAAGTGTAGGTTTATCTTCAGTTTGGCCATAAGGCCATAAGTATATTTTGTGTGCTGCCTGTATGTTTAAGCCTAATTTAACCTTTTTTTTTTACGCTGGGAAATTACGTTTACGTATCCCGCCGCCAGAAGGTGACGGGTATGTGGGACTTGCTGACTACGAAGTCAGAATACACACTAAAACCCAGCGGTGCCCTCATCGTCGTACAAGGACGCCACGGGATCGCTGGCGCATGCCACCGTGACGAAGCCTAATCTAACCTAACAGAATTTTAATAATAAATAAAAATCTTACAGAATATGATGTATAATTCAGTTTCATTCAGTCAGTTATCTTATTAATATCTAATATTTAAATAAATTATATTCGAGAACTTGTCATCAATTTTTTAAACCTTAAAAAAAGGAGTAGTACTTTTAGTCGACTGTATTTTTTTTTGTGTATATATTTCAGAATTGTGAATTTAGTCTCTAGCTCTATAATGTAAACTATTACTTATTATATATTATGTAACATAAATTATTTTTTGTTTCAGACATGACATAATTACATTGGAAGATCAATTATTGAAAAAAAAAAAAAAAAAAGAAACATGGCTGCGATCGACGGTCTCGTCGTGAGTGAAAACTTCATAACAAAAAAGGACCGAAACTTTAGTGATGGGCAAACAAATATCGATAATAATAAAAACTATTGCAACGGATGCATCAATAGTGAAAATAGTGTAGATCTTAATATGAATAAAACGGATAAATTGTCCGAAGTTCAGGAGTTTTATAACGGAAAGAATATTTTAATAACTGGAGCTACAGGTAAGTTTAATTTTATATTATTATCAATATCCTTGCTAGTTAAATTATTATTATTTGTGTAAAAATCTTTTTTTTCAAAATCGGTGCGTTGGCGCAGTAGTCACAGCAACTGTCTGATGCACTAGCAATCGCGCGTTCGATTCCCGCACATGACAAATATTTGTGTAGACGATTGTTTGATTGATTGATTTGATGATTGTTTGTAGCTGTCTGGGCATTTGTAGTTGTGTATTATGTGTGTTTCCGGACTTCCGACACAAAATTCACATCTTGCTGGAGGCTACTGAGAGTTAAGCTTTTATTTATATCCTTAAAAACTAAATTAGACAAAATCATTAGTTATCTATCAGTAAAACTCATATAAATAGATCAAGCCGGTTAGAAAATGAAGCTTCACCGAATCCGTTATTACATTACGTTTTGTTGAGCGTAGACATTACTCCAACTTAACGCCTCGTCCAGGTATTAAGAAAAGTAGCTGAGCTTAGTTTATCGTAATGCTCCACTGCAGATTTAGATTGAGATTGATTAGATTGATAGATTGATTAGATTGATTAGATTGATAGATTGATTAGATTGATTAGATTGATAGACGGCCGGCTGGTCTAGTGGTCAGGCAACTGGACACTCTACGCAGCGGTCGCGGGTTCGAATCCCGCCAGGTGCAGATAATCTGTATGACGAATATAGATGTCTGCACCGGGTCATGGATGTGTATTTATGTATATATGTATTTATATCTTAAAATTTATTTCCGTTCCTAGTACCTGTAACACAAGTTCTTACGAACTTACCAAGGGGCTAGGTTAACGTGGTGTGATTGTTGGTTAATATTTATTTATTTATTTATTATTGATTGAGATGCAGATTTCAAAAAAAGCTGAAGGTTCTCAATTCGACTGTATTTTTATGTGTGTTACCTCATAACTTTTTACTGGGTGCACCTATTTATTATTCTTTTTATACTTGAAAACCGGAGCTTGTCATGTGGTCCCATTTAAATTTGAGCAAGATCTGACTAGTAGTTTTTGAGTTACGTATTATTATGCGTATTTAATCGACTTCGACTATGTTGATGATGTTCTCTTTTTTTTGGACTCGGTTAACAGTTTGATCAACTGTATTGTACTGTATTGTATCAGCCTGTAAACCACCCACTGCTGAGCGAAAGCCTCTTCTCCATATAGAAGAAGAGTTCGAGATTATTCCACCACACTGTTCCACTGCTATCAAAATCAAAATCAAAATCAAAATCAAAAACAAGTTTATTCAAATAGGCCACACTTTGGTGATTATTATTTTTTGTAAAAGTAAAGCTACCACCGATTCGGAATGTAGATTCTGCAGAGACGAATCGGCAAGAAACTCCGCAGTTACTCTTTTGAAAAAAATTATATATAAACTGTGTTTTAGTACAAAAAAATAGTAATATCCAGCCAGGACATCAATGATAGTACCTACTAATTAATTTAACTGAAATGTCCCACAGATCATTGGTTTTTATAATCGTTAGTCTAAATAGACTCCGAAATGCTTTTAGAGTATCTGAAGAATCAACCTGCGAGAATGAAAAATCAACATGACATTTAACTAAACTAACGTTATTTTTAAGAAGTTGGGTAGAATTAGTTGAAGACGAATTCAGTTGAGAAGTTAAATCAATGGGTATTTTATCGTAAAAGGCTTCAAAGACGTTTGCCAACTTGTCATCTGAGCTTACATAAGCACTATTTATATTTAATTCAATTGGTATAGTTTGTTTATTACGTTCCCCACAGATACTTTTAATTATAGGTATTCCATGTGCACTTAATTTTATTTTTATTTTTAATTTTTTTTACTATACGTCCACAGGCTTTATTTGCCCATGCTTTTTTTTATTAACATTTTTAGATTGTTATTATTATTATCTTTGATGCGTACTTATTTAGACAACGAAACTTAAGCTAAGCTTAGGATCTCTATCTATCGCGAGTCCTTGCACTGACCACAAATTCACTTATTTAATATATAAAAATAAACTTAACTTACTTAAAAAATAAACTTAACTTAATTTTTTTTTCATTTTTTTTCTTAAATCTATTTATTTACATTTTTTTTTTTGATTCTATTGTGTATATAGGTACCTTGTTTTATATTTTCATACTAGCCTATATATGCATTCTTACTACCTTAGCCTATTTACATTCTTTCGTTTACATGCTTTAAGTTATATTTATCTAATTTTTGGAACCAACATACCAGATAATTTTGTCTAAGTTTCAGTCATCACATCTTCACCACCAGACTTGGTTTGCAATCTTCGTTTTACATTTTATTTTATTTATTTTTTTTTTTTCATTTATCTGACTCCGTCTCAGTCTTATTTTTATTATATATCATGAGTAACGATCATTATCAGGTGTATATGATAACAACCGGGACCGAAGGCTTTATGCGCTCTCCGAGGCACGGTGGGGAGACCCAGAAGGACATACACCCAGACCGGAAACAAATTTTTGTATCAATACAAATATCTGTCCCGAGCGGGAATCGAACCCGCGACCGTTGTGTGATCAACACTTCTATTATTTTAAAGATCGTTTACATTTGCAACAAATTTTTCGCAATAAAAATTAATGTCCGACGATTACTATTAAAATGACGAATGCTATTGGTAGCTTTGTAATATTTGCTTTTCTGTACCATTCATTCATTTCGTAAGATGAATTTTGCTAGTTTTCGACCTCCTCCCCCACTATTATAAGAAAAATAAGAATAACCCGACCCCCTCCCCCTGTTTGATATTTATTACGTAACGATCTAAAGAAAAAAAAAAATACACTTTTGATTATTTTTAACGTTTATTTTTCAAAGTAACAAATTTTAGAAATGTTTATTTATGCTACTAATTTTTATTTTTTCATCATATCAGCCGTTGGATGTCCACTGTTGAACGTAGGCCTCCCCCATCGACCTCCAGATTTTTTGGTAGTAATAAACTTTGGTTTTAATTATTTATCTTTACCTCCTTACGATTTTCAGTCCAGGGGCTCAAAACCCACTCCGAAAGGGGATCTGCCACTGGAACATCTCTAATATGTATACCTATACGCATCCGAGCGGACCTCGGCCATAGAGGTATTATAGATAGAGTTGCTAAGACATACGGCTGCCTGTAAGCAAAAACGCCCAACGCTTAGAAAGAGAGAGAAGATCGCGGTACCCCATTGGCCTTGCTTTCTCAAGTTCAAATCTATATAAAATATTTTTCTTTTTTTGTGAACATAAATTATTTATTTCTATTTTTATTTTTCGACTACAAAAAAATCATAGAAACAACTCTAATATACACAGTAATATTATATTGTTATGTAATTCTAATTTACTACAACTTTATACTTAAGAATATAGTGATTTTTATAAGAGGATTTATAATATAAATAACACTGTAATCGAACAAAAATCGAACAAACATTCGAGTCATTAAACGTATAATTTATAAGAACATTGTCGTAATCTTCTATCGTCTCTCTCTTTCTAACCGAGGAACAGCTGGAGGCCTGGCTCCCCTGCTCTATCTATAATACCTCTATGACCTCGGCACTCGTGCGATTGCCCGCGTTTTTTCAAAGTATAAAATTTTAACTTTATGCATTTTTGTGATCTTACGTAGGAACTATCGAGACTCCCTCCCACCCCCTTTAAGAGAAAATAAGACATGGTCGACCCCCCCCCCCCCCCTAAATCGTCTTACGTAATAAATGAATGGCCCCTAAGGAAAAATAGAGAAAATCTAAGTTTTAATTACATTTAAAAAAAAAGTTAAAGTAAGAGTGGTACCTAAAGTTGATTTTTTTTATTAATTAAGATAATAATCTAATTGAAATAAATAAAAAGATTTAATAAGATACGAAATCTCGATTACAATATTTATGCTGAGCCCTCTCAGTATCAAAGATACTTGATATGACTCGCAACTTCCTAATTTGTATACTAAGATTTCTTACAAATGATAACTATACAACATAGTTATACATACAGTGAAACAAATTATGTATAAGTATATAGTTATAGATACAATGAATAAAATTATGTTAGTGAGACCCAGTTTCACCACTTCCTATTAAGTTCCAGCTAACCTAACTGACACTTTTTTGACAGGAAATTGTATGGGTTATCTGTCAAAATAAATGCCAGTTAGGTTATCCGGAACTTAATAGCAAGTGGTGAAACTGGCCCTGAATCTTGGGTTGATAACACGAAGTAGAGTTTTGCATAGAAAAATAGAGAAATTTGTTTATATGTATTTCGAAAATTATCGTCCATCCGTGTACAATTGATTTTATCATATATCAGGATAAGTTGTCGAAGTTGAAGTTTTATAAAAGAGCTATTTCCTATTTTTAGTATATGTGCTACTTAATAACCCACTACATTTTGATATGAAGTCATTGAGAAACTGTCCACGTCATGCTATGTCATTCCTTGTCTTAAAGCTACATGTAAAACGATTTTTTTTTTTTTTGTTTTCTATTAGTTTAGGAAACGGACAATTCAGAGAAATTTCGACAAAAATATCCCAATGCATTTCTTGAAATACCCATGACAGGTTTTTTTGCGATAAGGTCGAAATGAAGATACCATTGTTCCACTGTCCTGGCGCACTCTTTAGGAATCTTGGATAAACACTTAACATTTAACTTCATGCTAATATCCAATAATGCTCGTATGGGTAACAGGGTAACATTCTTTAATAGTTTAAAACGTGATATTTAACATGTTTTTTATAACGAGTCTCGTGAACAAGACATTCGTAGATAATGTCGAAATATCGAGCTCCACCAGATAAAAATAAAAAACATGGCGAATATCCAGTTTTAAACAATTTCAGTACCTATTAAAAATAACCATGTTAATTTAAAATCTTATAGGGTAGCATTCCTCTTTCGCACATTATAAATGCGTAATGTTAGAGTCAGTCAGTCAGTCAAATTGTCTTTTAGAAATAAGACAATATTATACAAGGGACTTTATACAGGAGACGCGCACTTTTATGGGACGCAACCTGCGTCGATACATTAGCTCCGTCTCATATCAGGGAGACAGCTTTAAGAGCGGGAGCCGCTGCGGAGAAAGCTGAAATGACTAAACGGCAAAAATAATTAAATAAAATATTCGTCACTTATTGCAAGTTATGTTTTTGTGCCGTTTGCAGTCGAAACAATTGGACCTTGGAGTAGCAGTGCAAAAAAAATCTAAAAGAATTATGGGGTTAATTCTTCGTCTCGTAGCCTCCACTGGTGACAAGAGGGCTGGTGCATTTTTTACTCAGAGAATCGGAATTGCGATTCAACGGGGAAATTCTGCCAGTATTCTTGTCACCATTCCACACGGACATGATTTATACCAAATTTTAAAATAAAAAATAAGTTTAATATGTATATTTAAAAAAGAAATATTATACAAAACCTATTTATATAGTATCTCTCATCATCATTACATCTTGTGTTATGAGCCCTACCTTTGCCCACTGCAATTCCACTTCAGCAATTTGCAAGTCATTAAATTAGTCTAAGATCTGAACCTAAATCGACCTTCACAGGGGTGATAATAGAATGAGACCTATTTTATAATAAAGTCTATTAAAAATGTATTAAAAATGGTATGTTACAATAGACTTGAAGTATGTTTCATACTTCAAGGCTATTGTAATTTTAATTTTTTTATTTTCTTGATATTCCAAAATTAAGAAAAAAGGATTTTTTAATAATTAATTAAAAATATCCTGTCCAGGATTTTTCCAGCAAACCCATTTTTAATACATTTTTTAATAGACTAAAGTTATTATAAAATAGGTCTCATTCTATTATCACCCCGGTGAAGGTAGATTTAGGTTCGGATCTTCTACTAAATAAAAATACATTCGAGTGCCCTCCACTTCACTTTGGTACATCCACAATATTAACTTATAATTACAAGGACTTAAATATCAAGTCAATTTTGTAACATGTCAATATAATATCTATAAGCGTATATTAAGAAAATGTTACTGATTCCTAATATTTTTATAACAGATGTCTACATGCCATCTTAATCATGTATGAGGAAAGTATATTTTCTCGACTCAACAGAAATATCTTACCCAAGGCGGACTTAAGCTTTGACGGACTATAACAAAAGGATCACTTTAGCAAAACTTAAAAAAGTTAACATAATCTATACTGATAATAAATCTGTTAAACATCCGTTTTATTAATACACTATATATCATCTATACAAATAATAAATCTGTTAAAACCTCCGTTTTATTAATACACTATATATCATCAAGAATAAATTTTAATAGCGCATTTTTTTTGAATCAGCGCCATCTCTTATCGTTTTTTGTTCGTGCACGTATCACGTAAAAAGTACAAAACCAATGTAAATAACTTTAATACATAAAAATTAAACATAATTCACAGTATAATTTAGTATTTGTTTCATTGTAATTAAATTTAAAAATAAATACTTAAGAAAATAGAAATAGGTACCTACGCCGCCAACGCCATCTGGTCTAAGGAATCTTAAAAACTCACAAAACTAATTTTTGAGTTATTATTTTGTTAAACTTAAAAGTTTACTAAATATGTCGGATAGGAATAGAAATCGTTTTAATATTTTAGATAAACATCATTTTCAATTAATATAGGTACTATTATGTTAAATGTCACTAAATATAAAAACGATATTATTGCCATTATACGATAGATGGCGCATGTGGGTAATAAAAATATAAATTTATAATTTTAAACATTTTAGTTAAATACCCGTGCGAAGCCGGGGCGCGCCGCTAGTCAAGAATAAATTTTAATAGCGCGATTTAATTTCAATCAGCGCCATTTCTTATAAGCTTATTTTGTACGCGTATCACGTAAAAAGTACAAAACCAATGTAAATAACTTTAATACATAAAGATTATACATAACTCACAGTAACATTTAGTTTTTGTTTCATTGTAATTAAATTTAAAAATAAATATTTAAGAAAATAGAAATAGGTACCTACGCCTACGCGACATTGGGTACGTTCGCGGGCCCTCTTCTGATTGATAATTCATCACTTTTATAGGTGCGCATGCGTACTTCATACTTTTTTATCTATGCATTCCACAGTCCACATGCATGGAAATGATACTTCTTTAATCAAAAACTGAATTTAACTGTCGAACTTTAGTGAATAATTGTTTGCTATTGTTCATAAAAGATAATAAACAAAATTTTCTTCTTACATTTATTCACTACTTATTATTTTTATTAAAAACTGATAAATAAAAAACTATTGTGCATGTCCCATTTCCGTTTCCGCGCATGTGGTCTGTGGAATGCATAGATAAAAAAGTATGAAGTACGCATGCGCTCCTATAAAAGTGATGAATTATCAATTAGAAGAGGGCTCGCGAACGTACCCATAGACGCCATCTGGTCTAACGAATCTTAAAAACTCACAAAACTTATTTTTGAGTTATTATTTTGTTAAACTTAAAAGTTTACTAAATATGTCGCATAGGAATAGAAATCGTTTTAATATTTTAGATAAACATCATTTTCAATTAATATACTATTATATTAAATTATGTTAAATGTCACTTAAATATAAAAACGATACTCTACCATTCTACGATAGATGACGCAGAATACGTAATATAATTTTTTGAATCGTGCTATCCAAAACTTCGGCCAAAAGGATGACACTCGCCCGTATTTAAAAAACTTCTTTTTTGCATTTAGTACCTTAAACTTTTTGTACTATGGTCTTGGTCGTTATGTGTTTGTTGATTGTACAAAGTGGGATGGTTATAGCTATTTAAGTTGTAATGTATATATACATATAAAGAAAGTCGTGTTAGTTACACCGTTTATAACTCGAGAACGAGTGGACCGATTTTTATGTCTTTTGTGTCGGCGGGAATAATACTTATTAAAATATGATATTCATCAATGAAAAAATAATTAATAAAAAAATCAGTTCAAATGTTTTATCCGTACTATCTATTATAATAAATCTGTTAACGAGTCCGTTTTATAATCTTAATCTTAATATATAAAAGCGAAAGGTCACTCATCACGATATCTCTGGAACTATAAGACCTAGAGACTTGAAATTTGGTAGGAATATTCCTTTTGCCGAGGAGAGGTCAGCTAAGAACGGATTTTACGAAATTCTACCCCTAAGGATGCAAAGTTTGTATGGGACAACGTAGTTCCTTGGTCCAATCTACTTCAAATTTTGCATAAAATATTCTTTAACAGAATTGATTGAAGACGTGTTTCGTATTTTATCAAAATTCATCCCCTAACGGGATTAAAAGAGGGTTACTTTTGCTTCGAAGTTAATTTGACAACTCAATCCGTCTATTATAAAATATTTTCCAGTATCGACGCAGGTGTAGGTGATAAAACTATAGATATTAGATAGATATAGATATAAATTTATAATTTTTAAAATTTTAGTTAAATACCCGTGCGAAGCCGGGGCGGGCCGCTAGTCTATATAAATAAAATGATAGGGGTCTGCCATTAGATAGGAGCGCATCAAAATTGGTTGGTAAATTTCGATTAAGTCTTCCGAGTCACATTTTTCAGACACTTGGTCATTGTCTAAAAAAATATTTAAATATCTTCATTCTTATAAAGCTTATTAAGGATTTAAGAAACATCGATTTTTATCAGCACTGTGTGTTAAATGATGTGTGCTAAAATAATATTGCTCACAAATATATTTTTTAAGGAAAGTATTTTTGTTTGCTGTTAATCTTTTTAATGTTTTTTTCTTTACATATAAAATAAATGCTATATAAAATAAACAATGCAGCCAAAGTCACGGTTATCGACTAGTTTTACATACATAACTTTTAAAACAGATATTATTTAATAAGAAATTTTAGACACACGAATTAAATTCAAGTTTAGGGACCTTCAAGAAAACATTATTAGCATACTCATATTTGAAAGGTTGGCAACGCACCTGTTAATCCGTTGATGTAGTGGGTGTCTAATGGATGTAGCTTTGACATACCACCAGGCGAACCAACTGTCCGTTTGCATTTAAAAAAAAAAAATTATCCCCCGCCGAGCAAAATCACCGTATGGCGGGACGACACCCGCTGCACCACCTTCACACGTTGGAAGGCTCGACTGGAGGGCTGGTCTTCGGCTTCAGCCGATATTGGAAGAATGGACGGTGCGGCAGCACGGAGTCCTCACCTTCCGACTCGTGCAATTTTTGTCGAGGCACGGCTGCTTTAGCAAATACTTGCACGTCGTTGCAAGGAAGGAGACGACTCCGGGCTGTCCCACTGCGACTGCAGAGCGGACGCGGTGCAACACACGCCTGAATGGTGCCCGGACTACCTCGAAAGTGAGATGCCCAAGTGCGCGGGGCGTCATACAGGTGAGAGTGCCCGATGGAGCTGCGACCTGCGGGACACGGAGCAACATACGCGGTACCCGTGGTCCACCTTGTAGGGATGTGTGAAGACGCACGGCGGGATATTTTGGTGGTTGAGGGCCCCACACAACCCCTTTCTCTCCCCGGACGACGAGGTGTGCGGTCATTAGTCGGTAAATTTTTTTCCCATCAAAATAAAAATAAAGGGTAAAGTGACGCTGTTTTCGGCTTCGTGACAACAGACGACGTGCTTAAGTTGTCGGTATAGAAAGGGCAGACTTGGGAAAGTAGAAGTGAGGAGTTCAATCTTCAACGATAGCAGGCGGAACCGTAGAAGAATGCGAAAGCGTTCCTATAATCCCGCTAATTGTACATCGTTAGGTTTTAGTTAGTAAGAGTCTGACATAAATTTTCCAGGGCGAAGAGGATCTATTAAGATTTCCCCACGAAAAAAAGGTATGGTGACGCTGCTACCCATTACACTATTGTTTGTTGCACAGTTGTTCTTACCATTATTTATTTATTTACTCTTTATTGCACACCACAAAAATTTAACAAAAGCATAGTTACAAATTATGTATATACAATACAATGGTATGAATCTTGATAAAACGAAAGTTATGTTTAACAAGCATGTCATACCGAGACCGGTATCGGTTGATGGTATCCTCCTCGAAGTTGTTCAGGATTATATCTACCTAGGCCATACCATCCAACTGGGCCGAAACAACTTCGAGAAGGAAGCCGAGAGGAGGATTCAGTTGGGATGGGCGGCATTTGGCGGGCTTCGTCGGGTCTTCACTTCGAAGATTCCGCAAAGCTTGAAGACGAAAGTCTTCGAGCAATGCGTCCTACCTGTGTTGACATACGGTGCTGAAACGTGGACACTGACGAAGGGACTGGTCCACCGATTTAAAGTCGCTCAACGTGCCATGGAACGGGCTATGCTCGGCGTTTCTCTCAAAGATAGGATCAGAAATGAGACGATCCGCGAGAGAACCAAAGTGACCGACGTAGCCCAGAGGATTAGCACGCTGAAGTGGCAGTGGGCTGGTCACCTGTGTCGTAGGACCGATGGCCGTTGGAGCAGACGTGTCCTGGAGTGGAGACCACGTATTGGCAAACGCAGTGTGGGACGCCCTCCGACCCGCTGGACCGACGATCTTCGCAGGATTGCCGGTGTTGGCTGGATGAGGATTGCGGAAAGCCGGGATGTCTGGCGCGAGCTTGGGGAGGCCTACGTCCAGCAGTGGACTGCTATAGGCTGATGAGAGAGATAGTTACAAATTAGTCGTATCAAAATTGTGTAGTACAACAGGCGGTCTTATGGCTAATTAGCCATTTCTTCCAGACAACCCACATGGATAAGAAAAGTTCAGCAAAGAAAGAAACAGGTAGGTTGTGCAGTTATATAATAAACTTACATACTTATATAAGATACATAATAAATATGTAAATGCAAATATAGTAAATATCTCTATTATAAACTAATAAATATTAAACATAAATAAAATAAAAAGATAAAAACATCTAATAAAAAAAAAAATAAAAAAAATAGGTAAATAAATATCGTAATCAAGTCGTCTTCAGCTTAAGATAGTGATCTTTAACATACTTCTTAAATGTTAAGAGTGATTCGGCTTTTCTTATGTGCAATGGCAAACTGTTCCATAATTTTATAGCCTGAACAGTGAAAGACTGTGCAAAAAATTTAGTTCGATGCGCAGGCAGCTTCAGCATAAGATGCCATTATGCCATTAGTCCCCTTACACGACACTTTAGCAAGACGGAAGTTGGGACTATTCTTTTCTACCAATCACCGCACGACACCAAAATACGAATTACGAGTACATATATTACCTATCTATTTCACAACAAAAAAAAAATCGCTTATAGCTCGAATTTCAAATTAATTTTATTTTAAAAATATAGAATTCTTTTTTTTTATAATTAGTAATGTGTTTAATGGTTAGCTTTCTGTTTACATTCCATTTGTACGTTTTTCATCATCATGGATATGTTAAAAATTCGAGTTATTATAGAGTATGAGTTCCGTCGTGGTAGCAAAGCGGCAGAAGCGGCACGCAACAATGATAGAAAGTATATTGATTCACTGACTAATCACGAAATCTCGAAAACTATTAAATCTATGACATTGAAATTTGGCACGGAAGTTGATTATGAGTAGGAGACGTCAGCTGAGAAAAATTTTCAGGTAACGGACGTTAAAGTGTAGAATGAGAGGTTACATTTTGTATAGAACTTTGTTATTTCTGAATTTAAGTATAAAACTAGCTATCTAGTTTTATACTTAAATTAATAAATATATACTTAAAGTACCTATGTACTAAGATTGTTAATAAAAATTAAAATTGATGTTCTAATATTTAAGTATCTTAAGGGTTTTCAATTGTAATATCACAGGCGCCAGTTTCACACATCATCGCTAATGATGTGGTTGCGGATGCGTGTCAGATACAGAAGAGCGGTATCAAAGAGGGGCCAGCGCCAATTCACTAATTAAATTTCACTTTATATCTGAATGACGACCGTCTGTTGTAGTGGTATGAATAGTCTCCTCTACGCCGCGCGACGATCGCGGGTTCGCTTCCCGCTCGGGACAGATATTTGTATTTGTACAAATATTTGTTTCCGGTCTGGGTGTATATCCTTGTATGTCTCCCCACCGTGCCTCGGAAAGCACGTAAAGTCGTCGGTCCCGGTTGCTATCATAGACACCTGATAACGATTGTTACTCATGGTAGGGGAATTATTAGCGGGCGAATTCTGGCACGTTCTGCGTGCTAGCGATTCCCACATATCCGCTGCCTCTCCGTGGCAAAATGCGTAATTGCATTTCTCGGCATTAAAAAAAATACTGCACAGAGTGGACGAGCAACGTCCGCTCCTGCGATGCCTCCCAGATAGCGAGCCCTAGGGATCAAGTGGAGTTCACTGATCCCCGCGCCTGACTTTCGAGCCGAGTTGAGGGAGAGAGCGAATCCACCCCCTGCGCCCTCTTTCAATAAAATGAGTGGAGTAAAACTTCTTTTACATTGTGACAGACGACGATTAAGTTAAAAATAAATAAGTCATGTTAGAATTTAAAATATATATATTGATAATATAACAACAGTAATATATACACTTATTTATATCGAGTATTATACATAATAAATACATTAACACAGACATTAATTTAAATATCATTATACTTTAAATATTTAAAAATCGAATTCTACGAGTATTTAAACGCACATCACCGTAACGCGTTTCCGTTACATTGTCATCATCCAAAATATTAAGTTACCCGTTAGTCGCACCTAAAGAAATTTTTACTTTAAAAATACATTTTCAGTTTAAATATCAAAATAACTTCAATATACAGAATTGGACCTGTAACAGTTATATTATAAGTATAAATAAATTTAATGCTATTGGTTTTTATACCGTGAACAAAAAAGATTTTAAGGGTGGACAAATAGGTATTCAGGGCATAAAAAAGGTTTTTTAACACGGCTAAAGATATTTTTTTAGGTTGGCATACCCTTCGTTGCCTTTTTAACTCAACAATAAATAATATTATTTTTATGTGTTTTAGGGTTCCTCGGTAAGATTCTCATGGAGAAACTTCTGAGATGTTGTCCGGGCGTGGAGAACCTTTATCTTCTGGTCAGACAGAAGCGAGGGAAGGACATTTATACAAGAATTGAAGAAATGTTCGATGATCCGGTAAGTTATTCACGTAATAATATTTACTAAATGACCCATGTGGTTTCACTTCCTTAAAATAGCCTTTGATAGCCAAAATCTATTGAAAATAAACTGTTATTCAGTATAAATATGGTTAACATATACATAGAGTCGTCTATTCCTAAGATAGGCAATTTAATGCCTTTTAGGTAACATCCGACCAGTGCCGGATTAGCCTATAAGCTATTTAAGCAATTGCTTAGGGCATCCCGTCTTGGGGGGCACCAGAGACGACATGACAGAGACGAAATCATGTTGTGTCGACCCCACCTAGCGTGGGATAGGGGTGTGCGATAATTATCGATAATTCGTAAGTACTCGATAAGTTTTCATTCGATGATTATTGATAATTGTTTGCGATCCGATAATTATCGATAATTTTGTGCCATCCGATAATTATCGATAATATTGTGGTAGTAGATAATTATCGAAAATTGTTTTTGGATTCGATAAGTATAGATAATTATGGTACGGCGGAGGATTTTTTTTTTTTTTAGGTATTCGGATAGGGTACGGAGGATAATGTCGATATTGAACGGCGGATGACCTTTTTTTTTTTTTTTTATGTATTCGGATAGGGTACGGAGGATAATGTCGATATTGAACGGCGGATGACTTTTTTTTTTTAGGTATTCGTATAGGGTACGGAGGAAAATGTCCATGCTGAAGGCCGGATGACCTTTTTTTTTTTTTTTTTTTTTTTTTTTTTTATTTTTTTTTTTTTTTTTTCGTCGTCAGAAAATTTAAGCGATAATTTTTATCCGGCAAAACAACAAGACATACATATTGTACCTACGATATGTATTCACATTTTTTTCACATAATTCTTTGTACTTCACTTAAGGATAGGGGGGCCCACAGGGGAAAATTGCTTAGGGCATCAAGTTACAACGAACAACACATAAATATTCTACCTACAATACGTATTCACTTTTTTTTTTCAATTCATTCTTTGTACTTCACTTAAGGATAGGGGGCCCACAGGGGACGATTGCTTAGGGCATCAAGTTACCTTAATCCGGCACTGCATCCGACTGATATACATATAAAAAGTACCACCAGTAGTAATATTGTTCTTCATTCACAAGCCGAACGCTTAAGCCGATCGTGCCTCTTTTGTTCCGCGCTCTCGCTCGCGAAACGTGACAATGAGTCATGCTTCTTCGTGTGGTGCAACCGGCATTCATCGATTTACAAGACGTATTTATTAGACGTATTACGTATTTACGTCAAAAACTATTTCAAACTAATAATAATGGAGCTAGCTAGAGTAATAAGTGAGCTAGAATTAAGCCCGGTTCCTATATTCAGAAAACGATTCGTTTTGCTTACGAATCGTTTAATTTGATACGATTTGTGACGTAAAAAAATATTCTCGATAAGAAACTATTCGTTTGCTGAGACTTGAGAGGCTTTGTTTTGGGAGGGCTGCGTCGAACTAATTGTAGTAAACATTTATGGGAGGGTCAGACGTAATGATTTTTAATGATTGAGCATTATCTGAATGATATTAAGTTGTCATATTTTTCATTTGAATTACGGTAAATATATTGTAAAGTGATCATTAAAATCAAGATAAACACATTAAAATATCACTAAGTATTATTGTAAATGTTCTTAAGATCTGCATTGTACTATAGTATTGTTCTTTGTTAATTCATAGTGTAAATTTTCCTTATTTATAAAGACTAACTATGAAGCTTAAGTGCTTACTTTTCTGTGTGTTATATTCTAAGAAATAACTAAGGAATTTATATTATAACAGGGACGCTCACTAAATAAAATTGTATATTCAAATATGCACCTTGAAATAAATGAAATAAGGTTGACATTTGTTTCCAACATGTAAAGTGACAAAATCGTTCCGACAAATTTCGTTGACTACTGATATTTTGTCTCTATCTTACGAGTTGCTTTGAATCCATGGTAGAAATAGATGCAATCCCCATCTTAGAAACGTTTTTTTTTTTGAGTGCACGTGCGCATTCCAGTTTGTATATAAATTCCTTTGAAATGACTGGTTTGAAAAGTTTTTTTTTTTTGACCAACGAGGTGTGACAGTGATCACAGCCACAAGCTGTTGCGCTAGCTGTCACTCTGTTCTACTCTGTCATCTCTGTTCATGAAAAATATTTGTATGGGCCATACAGATGTTTTGTCGTAGTCTGAGTGTTTGTTTGTATTGTGTTTCCGGACGCCCGACACAGGATTGTTAGGCCCGATCCACATTACAGTGCTGATCTCAGTTCGTTCTCGGTCCGATCTCAATCCGGTAAAATGTTTTTTATGACGAATCGTTGCTGGAGCGTGACTTGATCGGACCTTGACTGCCACGGATAGTATGAATACTCTCATTGTTTCTTGTGTAACAATATTTTACCGGATCGAGATCGGACCGAGAACTAATCGAGATCAGCACTGTAATGTGGTTCGGGTCTTATCGTACTTACTACCATTGAATGTGACGCGTGTACTTATTTTATTTATTACTTGCTTCCACCTGCGGCTTCACCTCCGTCCTTTCTCGATCTTTTTTTAGAACTTTTGATGATGATCAATTCCGTCATACATGGTGTTTGCGCAGCGCACGCAACAGAAGCTTTCAAAAATGAATATTTTTTCCCCCGTTTTTGTAACATATCTTATTAATGCTCAGCTCCTATCGGCCACACCGTGATGTTATACAGCCTATAGCCTTCCTCGGTAAATGAACTATCCAACAAAAAAAATAAGTTTTCAATTCGAACCAGTAGTTCCTGAGATGAGCGCGTTCAAACAAACAAACCCAAAAATGGTTTTGATTATTTAAATAATTTTTGAACAATACAAAAAATCCTCGACCTCATAAAGTTAGTAATCATTTGCTCTGAAATAATGTAAACATTACCTTGACCAAGATGACTGTTTATTTTTTATTTCCTCGAAAACATGTTAACTTTCATGATTGTATTTATTTTTGTTTATTCTTAAATGTCG
This sequence comes from Euphydryas editha, assembly GCA_036937285.1. Classification (NCBI taxonomy): domain Eukaryota; kingdom Metazoa; phylum Arthropoda; class Insecta; order Lepidoptera; family Nymphalidae; genus Euphydryas; species Euphydryas editha. The sequence continues at coordinate 3,452,058 of JAUPFZ010000032.1, forward strand.
TGAACTAATTAGTTTTTAAGCCATCACTGTATTAAGATGGATAGAATACTTCAAGTGTACAATAATCTTGGATATAAAAATTAAAAAAAAAAACACAATTATAGTTAAAAGTTAAAACAATTAAAGTTAAAATTTATCCCGTTTTTAATTAAGAAAAAAAATTGTGGAAGCATACTTTTTGTAGGTATTGTTCTGCTAATCTTGGTTTTATAGCCTATATAATATTTGCAATGTATAATTTAACTATGATGAGTTGTGTTGTAAATTGTTTATTGTGATCAGAATTATAATAATTTTTGTAATGTTCTGAGAATGGAAAAATAAGAAAATAATATATTTAAATTACATAAGTATTATGCATCTATCATTATTTAAAAATAAATACAATAGACTATTTACTAATGTAGATTTATTTCTTATGAACAAACAATAAATGTTATTTATTCGAGATTAAAGATTATTTACTTTAGGATTTTACTGTACAAAGTTGCCGTCATTGTATACATTTTGTTCATAAGTAAATATTTATATTGTTAGTTAGTGTCCGCTGTCTTCATTATTTATCAAAAGTTTTTACTTTAAACTTCATTGTTTTATTGTTTACTAGTTGCTGCCCGCGACGTCGTCTGCGTGAACGCTATTAGATTACACGTTGTTACAGAATGCGTTAAAGAAATAAAGGTTCACTGTTCGTTCCCCGTAGGTGATAGCGTGATAATATGTAGCCTATATGTTGACCCGACTTCTTAATAATATTCGTGCCAAATTTGAAGTAAATCCATGCAGTACTTTTTGAGTTTATCCCGGACATAAAAACAGTCAAAAATTCTAAAACTATATTTTTGGCTTCGGTATCGATTGTAGATCACACCCCAAGTATTCTTTAAAAAAATATTCAATGCACAGTTTTGATTCTCCTACCATTTTATTATATGTATAGACGTACGTACAAAAATATAGGAAAATACATATAATTGAAATACAAATAAAAATAATGTGCTTATGATGTATTAATTATACAGAACGAACATTTATTTATTACGAAGTCTTAGAATAATATACATATTTATAGTGCAAAATTTAAAAACTAATTATTTACAGATAATTGACATATAAATCATAATCACGTGGAATGGTGCCAAGAATGCTGGTAGCATTTCCTCGTTGAATCTCTTTTCAAAATATGCATCAGTCTAGCTATCACTAATTGAGGTTATAAGAAGTGGGGTAATTTTTTTTAGATTAATTTTGCACTGATACTCTAAGGAACTAGTTTTCCAACAATAAAAGGCTGCCCCCTGACATTAGACGGAGCTAGCGTGTCGACGTGGTTTCGTTCCACCGTAGCGCCCGTCCTCTTTCACAGCTGCAGAGAAGGAACCTCGATGGTGGCACGAACTCTTTCAATGGTTTCATTCAAGGATCCCTAGTGGGAATACCTACCTAAGCCTTTGCAAGAAAGACTTTGTAGCCCGAAAGAATCAATCTCCTTTCCGCACGGGTATCTGTGTTTAAAGCAGAGTGGTGCAACCCGTGACCTGACTCTTTATTTGATAAAGCTTGAAGCCCGGCACGGTTTTTGTCACTTGTAAGATTTTGCGCCAAGTTTTCATGAGTATTGTGAATCCGTAGCGTAATCCAATTTTTTTTGTTTTTTAACTTCTTTGGGGATATCGTCATTAGGACACCAACCTCCAGTTTTCTATTGCATCTCTAACGTCTGCAATTTTGACTTAATTTGGTGTTAAAATTTCGGAACATAATTATGCCATAAGAAATTCAGGAAAAACGACATTAGAATTTTTTCTAACACCGCCATCATTCGCCACCATCTCTAATGGTAAAGTAGCTTGGGTCCAGGAATTTTCTTCAAAAGATAAATTTAGAATTTTTTCTAAAGATTTTTTGAAAGTGGCATCATTTTTATCGGTCAGGTTAAGAATTTTCAAATTGAGCTCGCGCGACGTATGTATATTACTTTTGAGACAAAAAGATGTCACATTAGGTTAAAAAAAAATTAAAATTAAAATTAAACGTTACACAAATAAATTTATTTAAAAAATAATCAATAATTATATTAATAAATTTATTAAAAGAAAATAATTGTTCTCAGTCGGTGTTCGGCACTTAATTCACACAAGTTAAATTTTTATCCCAGTTCGGGTACTCTCCTGCGTATATATAGGTGATCCCGGGAGTCGCGCTCTGGAAACCGCAGGTGCCCGGTGGCGGCAGGAGAGGGTAACCAAACCCGGCGGAGAGCACCCTTGTCGTCGTTGTGATGTTAGGGCTGTGAGAGGTTACCAGTTATTTCGGTAACCCGAGCGTCGAAACTGAGCGTCGAACCTGAGCGTCGTACCTGAGCTGCGAACCTTAGCGTCGTACCTGAGCGTCGTACCCTGGAACGCGCCATCAATAACATTAGAAGCGGTCCAGTACTATTGCGAACATCCACGGGCACTGCATTATAAAGGAAAGCACCTAAACTGCAGTAGCAGTGCCGTGGAATCATCAAAATCAGAAACGGAGATTATAATAAAAAGAAATATATTAATTTATAATAGAATTTACAGTTATTAAAATTTAATAAAAAAAATGAGGGTAGAATTGTAAGATGAAGCAATATTTTAATGAAAATAGCTATATAAAATCAATTCTAGGGTGATTCACATTACTATTAATAACTACGTTTGAACAAAAACATTAGGTTTCACACTGAATTACTGGCACTAGACTACATAAATATTTGCGACATTAAATATTACCACTTACCCAGTTTAGGGGCCGATGAACACTCTCTAATTGTAATTATTTGTTTGAGGAACGCTTAGAGACGACACAGGAATTATTATTTTTACGGTTACGGTCTTTTTAAAGAAATCCCGTATTAGAGACCGTAAAAATATATTCCCGTGACGTGCGTCCACTCAACTAACTCGAGGTAAGGTCGATGTTGAAATGACCGGCGCCGGGTAGGTAGTGCAGTTTTAATTCAATCGAACAAAAGATTTACTTCGCTAAAAAATGTTGCCATTTAGGAACTGTATATATATTTTAATTATTGTAAATAGCCAGTTTTCAATATAAATATTATTTAATTATTTTTTAAATTAGTTATAATAAAATTGTGTTTTATATTCAAACGTAGATATTAATAAAAGATTTAATTTTATAGTAATTTTAATTAGTTTTAAGTATTGTAAATATTAAGTTTAAATGCATTTTAGTGTAGAAATATAAAATATGTACGTATAACGTTACAAAGACAATATTTCAAAACATTATAGTCGTACGACTCAATTTGTCAGTATGGTCTACGAATATTTTAATTTTACTCTCTAAACTTGGCTGTATATATTAATATCTGTAAAAATATATTTTGAAAAGTTTAGTTTGAGGCCAATGTTCGTTTTTAATTTACATCAAATCTTCAATCACGTCATCTACTTTGCGTCCTATGGTTCTGTCATCTAGGTTCTAGGTACCATAATTATGTTAAATTTAGATTTTAAATTCGAAATGCCTTGGTGGATTCTTACACTGAAAATAGCTGGATCTAGTGAGTTACTTACACAGGCTCGAAAACAAAGTCAATGTTGTAGATATAAAAGTGAAAAATAAAACACATATTTTTCAAACAAAATCTCTTTTACAGGTTTTCAATCGTCTAAAGGCTGAAGTACCAAAGTTTCGTCACAAAATCGTCGCTATCCCGGCGGACTGTGAAGCAGCCGGTCTAGGACTTACGATCAGTGATAGACAGACACTTATCGAAAAGGTATTTTTTATATTATTTTTACATATATACTTATTTACGCGCTGGCACAGTGGTCACTACGCTAGCGGTCGCGATTCCTACTTATGACAAAAAAATTAAGTAAATAATTCACAAAAAGGAAAATATCTTTCAATATTAATTACTACAAAAGAAAGAAAAAAAAGTGGTAATTAAATTCATCACGTGACCTCAGGTTACAGAGTTTTTTTTTGTATAGGCGATGAACTAAATTGATATTCAAAATACTAATTGTGTCTAATTATTACAACAGAATAACATTTAATAACTTTCTTAATAAACAGAAATATTTATTGAACCTCAAAATAACAAAACTATCAATTTAACAATATGGCTGTACCAGTGGCGTAGCGTGACTTAGATGGGCCCTATATTAAAATCTGTAAAGGGGGGGCCCCTTTGGAGAGTAAAGATTTTCAATAATGGAACAAAAGCACTTAATACAGGGCCGAATTTAGAGGTGTGGAGGCCCGGGGCAACAGAGGAGTAGAGGTCCCTTGATCTGAAATTTTGGTTCTCAATATATTTCTTTGCGTAAGAATAAAAAAGGTCGTCGCGTCTCACACCGACATTTTACTTTATTATTCCTATAATGAAAACCAAAAAATTTACTCCGTCAGCCTATATGTATTCCTAAAAAAAAAAGTTCGTCGCAACTCCGTACTTAATCCGTTGGGCTATATCTATTCCTAAAAAAAAAAACAAGGTCATCTCTGAATTTAAATCTCTGTCCCGAAATCTCTACTGTGGGGGCCCCTCTTATGTGGCAGCCCACCCCTAAATCCGAACCTGCCTCTATGAACAAGTCTGATAGTCTTTCATGTACCTACACGTTCGGGGCCCCTGTAGGCCGGGGGCCCCGTATCATTGATACGGCTAATACGGCGGTAGCTGCGCCTCTGGGCTGTACCTACTTTATGTTACATAACTATCACAAGCTCTTAACAGAAAATTGTTATTCATTACATTATTATTAAAACATACTTTACATATTTTTTTAATTATATTTAGCTATTTTATTTACTTAATGGAGTAAATGAAGAAATAAATATATAATATAAAATAATAAATAATAATTTAGTAACGCCTTGCAATCGGTGACACTTCATATATCACTTGCGCGCTGCATAAACTCTGGATCGTCGGTTAGACGCGGGTACGTTTGAAAAACGGTTCGTTAGCGGCCTTACAACCGGTTTTAAGTATCTATCTCTGGTTTTACTTACTAAAGATGTACATGTATGTATGTATGTGTGATAGTAAGCAAAATCAAAAATAGATTGATTATTTAATGAGACCAGCCATTAATGAACAATGTGTCGTTAAAACTAGCTGTAACTTCGTTGAGTTGATGTAATGCCAATTGTTGTGTAAAATACACAAATTACATTTTTGTGTATTCATTTGAATGAGTCGATACTAAATTATATCTGTATTATAATTTATGAAAGCTAATATTCTGGTTTTGTTTTAATCGATAAACTAAAAATAAATAAATAAGCGCCTCACAGTTAACGGCCTGCAGTAGGATTTCAATCCTGTGTCGGGGGTACAGAAACATAACACACTATTAAAAGCGCCTAGACCCTGACAAACATTTCCATGGCCAAGAGCGTCGCCAGGTTATGACTAGGGGGGGGGGGGAGTGGGCAATAGGGCAATATTATGTGGAGGATAAAAAATGTAAACGCCGAGAGCATGAAGCGTTACACTATGGAAGTCTTTGCCTCGATCCTCGATGACAATTGTAATAAGAACTACCGTAAGGAAGTCAATTGCTCGCACTTTGGTCGCTTATTATTTGATCTCTAGGGGGGAGCAACTGCCCCTCCTGCCCTCCCTTGGCGACGCACTTGTGCATGGCCTATACAAATATTTGTCATGTCCGAGGATCGAACCCGCGACTGCTAGCACATCAGCCAGTTGCTGTGAAATGTTAAGTAATATATAAAATAATTATAATCTAAGTACCTATAACAGGAGCGATTTTGTACATAGAATATGTTTAGAATTTTTTTTAATGTAGGATTTTGTATACTCCGTGTCTGTATCATGGCCGCGTATTATGCCGAAACTGGTTAAGGGATTTGGATGAAAATTGACACGATTCAAGTACAAACTACGAGCTGTGACATTGGATACTTTTTAACATGAAATTCAGTACGCTTCCATTGGGAGAGGAAATGAAAGTTAACAGGTTCACTATCCACAGCCACCAGTCCACAGCCCATATGTGGGCTGTTCATCCATACACTTTCTATGTTTTTTTGTGAGGTTGGACTCATATGGTTTCGTCCACAGCCCGTATATGGGCTGCAATAAAAAAAAAACATTTCGGTTGTTATTTTTATTTTTATTTATACATGTAATATCTCTTGAAACCTAAACTGACACAAATGTCACAAAAACCTACTTGGACTTAGGGGTCATATATTACGATTTGGCTTGGACTGTGAACCTGTTAAAATGTGTTATCACAAATGAGGTCGCGGATACAGCTATGTATTATTGTGTCTCTTACGGCGAGTTGCACGAAACCGTCGCTAATTTTCCGTTACTTAAGTTGCAATTAATCTTAAAATTAGTTGATCTCATGATTAATTTAAAGCTGTTGGAATTAATCATCCGTTAGATAGGTCTTTAATTAAACTAAATTTTTTTGTTAACTTAATCAGATGTACGTTTTGTGCAACAGATAATCACGATTCTTGTGATTAAATTAGTTTAATAAACACTTAAATTTTAAATTTGTTTCGTGCAACTCGGCGTTAGAGATACTAAGATAGTTTTAAGTACTCGCTGTATCGAGAAAAACACCTGGATGATAATAATAACTCAATAAAAAAGCACTACCTGTGCTTTTCGAAAGCCCGTGGATGTTATTTAAAAAAAAAAAGTGTATTATATTTGACTGCTTTGGTATGGATGTAGTATGGATATGGTTGAATAATTGTTTAGAACAAAAAAAAAGTGTTCAGCCGACTTACAATTAGTAACTAAAATTCGATTAGCTTTGAATATGACACCATTTGATAATAAAATAATGCTTCGCTAAATTATCATACAAGGCTCTATTATTTTGGCGTCTATGTAGTAATGGTGTTTTTTTCAATGTTCTGGAAAACTCAACTTTACCATAATTTGTAATAAAAACTCTGTCTTATATTTTTTAAGCTAAGAAACTTTTCAGGATCGAAGACTGTACAAAAAATCTGTTAATCAGTGATTTACACGCGACTGCATTCATAATTGTAATCTTATTTATTCTACTAATTCTCTCTCACTCTCTCTCTCTATCTCTCTCTCTCTCTCTCTCTCTCTCTCTCTCTGGACTCCCTAATATATCTAGATGGATTTTTTTCTGTGTATCAATTACAAATTTAGATATTATTTATATTTACAGGTTAATGTTATATTCCACTCAGCAGCCACGGTGAAGTTTGATGAACACCTCAGAGCGGCGTTACTTACTAACGTGCAAGCGCCCCTTTACTTATTGCAACTGGCCAAAGATATGAAGGGTTTGAAGGTAACAGACACATACATTTTAATATTAAGCTGCAAAAGTGTTTGTTCGAACTCACTAATTTCAAGAACAGCTTCCTCTTCTTAAAATCTCAGATCATTTTCTGATGAAGAGGTGCGAAAGTTCCGTTAACGATGATGGCTCGAGTCCAACTTGGAACGCATATTTTTGTTTGTACAAATAATTAAATTTTCAAATAATTGCTTTTGGTCTGATCCTTGTGGGTCCCACCGTGTTTCGAAAATCACGTAAATTCGTGGGTCCCTGTTGCTATGATTGATAAGCTGATAACGATTATTATCCTGGTATGGAAATTATACCCGCAGTAGAGTAGCGTCATTGTTTAAGTTCCAACCCTTCTCCCATGCTCCCATGCATTGCTAGCTGTATCAGCACAGTTCCTCCTCTTATACCATGACTCGAATCATGAAGCTTCATAACATTACTATTTAAAGAAGTCTTTCTACGTCTTCTAACGTTATAATAATCTTTAATATCAAACTCATACTGAGATTACTATTGTATTTTGGCGTAGGGAGAGGTTGCCATTGAAAAGGAAGGATCCTTCGACCAGAATGTGTTGTATCTGGTGGGCTACGCGCCACTTAACGGTTATTGTCGAGTTCTTGTATATATACTCAATCGCTTTGAAAATTTCGATAGCGGGATGTAGGATTCGTTAGTTTCTTCTAGTTCATATATGGCAAGATAGATGTCGCTACATCACTCCCCCTCCGAGACCGGAGGTCGATAGCAGGTTGAGTAGTCCATACTACATCTTGTGATGCTTGCCGGGCCAGTGGAATGTTCCAGTGAGTCGGAACCAGATGCCGCATAGTTCAGGGTGAGTCGGAACTGTCTGCGGTGATGCCCCAGTGAGTCGGGGTGGTGCAGTGCTGCGTAGTGGCTGGCTGCTGCGTCGACCAGGAGAGAAGTGCGTCTCTGCTTGCTGACCGGCCGAAGTGCAGTGTGCTGTGCCAAGGTCGCTGAGCAGGCTGTGGGTGATGACCAGGAATGCGCGTCCGCTACATGCGGGTGGTCAGGATACCCGTAGTAGCCGTGGATGCTGGCTGGCTGTGTAACTCGCTGCTCGAAAGCTTGAGGAGGTGGATGATGACGTTACGATGACGTAGATTTTACGAAGGCTGCGCTGACGTTCATATGCTCGGGGTCACCAGTTTGGCGTGGAGATGACGTTGATCACGTCGGGGTCACCAGTTTGGGGTAGAGAGAAGCTGCCATTGAAAAGGAAGGATCCTTCGACCAGACGGCTTTGCGTCTGGTGGGCTACGCGCCACTTAACGTTTGTTGTCGAGTTCTTGTATATATACTCAATCGCTTTGAAAATTTCGATAGCGGGATGAAGGATTCGTTAGTTTCTTCTAGTTCGTATATGGCGAGATAGATGTCGCTACATTATTAAAATAATTATAAAACGAAATGGTTCACCAATTATTTTAATACTGAATACTACATTTTTTTTCATAGAAGGATTTACAAGAACTGACTAAAAAGTCCTAATCTCAATTTTTAATTTCCAGGTCTTCATGCACATATCGACGGCATACTCGAACTCTCACCTATCACGCATCGAAGAGAAGTTCTACCCGTGCGAAACGGACTGCGAGAAACTACAGCAGATGATCGACAAATTGACGGACGAACAGATCAATGATGTTCTGCCTGTGTAAGTTTTTATTAAATATTTTTGTATAGAAATAATCAGTAAAATAAGTTACAAATACGTTACTGGTAAAAAAGATAAAATGGTATTAGAGGGACCTGTAGGAATTGTGACAACGTTCTGGTGTAGTAGTGACGACAGTTCTCTGGCTCGATTCTCACTTGGAACGGATATATCTATTACGTACAAAGATTTCTTTTTAGTTTCGTATTTATCCTTGTGGGTCCCCCCACTGTGTCTCGGAAAGCACGGCCGTCGTTTGGTTATACAAACACCCAATAAAGATTGGTTTGGATAGTAGGGAAATCATCGAACCGACAAATGGCAGTGAAGCAGCTTGCCGGATAAAAAGTCGAACACTTCTTGTATATAAGAAAAAAAAAAACTTTTCCCAGTAATGGAATATTTACAGGCTATTTCAGTTCAAGTAATCACGGTAAGGGAAATGAAGAATGCTGGTTTCTGGTTCTCTCAATCTACGCAGCTTTATTAACAATTTCAGACCGGGTATGTGTTTGTGATTGTGATACCAAACCGGTCTACGAAACCATATCACTGCTAGCTGCAGATAATACTTTTACTACAAATAATTTTTCCAATTTATGAAATAATATGAGTATGTGGTTTTTAAGAAATTGACTGTCAGTTAATTTTAATAAATCAATAACTATTTTTTATTTTTTCAGCATTTTGGGCGACCGTCCTAACACCTACACGTTTACTAAGGCTCTGGCGGAGAAGGAACTTAGGCGGAATTCAGGGAGCGTACCATTAGGAATATTTAGACCTGCCATCGGTAAGCAATTATCTGTACATATCGTGTTCCTAATTGTATATAAGTTTCACTCTTGAGCTCGTGAAGAATATGACAATTTATTATGATTGATTAATTGCTGCTACCTAACAATTTGCATTTCTTTTGCATTATTTTCGCTAATATGACAATATATTATGGCCGATGAATTGCAGCTATATAGCTACCAATTTACTGTCATAATTTAGCGATTTAATTTTTTGATACTTCTTGTATAGAGATTGGCATTCTGATCGGCATTTTGGGCAGATTGGATTAAATACTGGTCTTTAACTAGTATTTATTTTTTAAAGGTGCATATTACCTTAGTAACTTCCAACGCTTGAATCTAATAAATAAATAATTTTTGGAACAATATAATTTATGTCCAGTTAAATGTCCAAGGTAAGAAATTTATGGGCGCTTATTAGGAACTTATCCAATCTGCCCAAAATGCCGGGCAGAATGCCCATCTCTATTCTTGTAATAATATCTTAGTTGATAAAACAATTTATTACGATATATAAAGTAATTGTATTTCCAGCACCGAAACATACAGGATCTTGTACGACACATACCTTTAAAATGTATTTCTTTGTGTAGTTACGTAACGCTGTATTTATGTTTTTTATTTCTTCTATTACAGTGTCATCAACAGTGAAAGAGCCTTTAAAATGCTGGTTAGACAATATGTACGGACCGACAGGGGTTGCTGTTGGCGCTGGTTTGTAGTTATGCAAAATGAGTTAGGAGCCATTCATGACATACATCACACCTTTTTAGACCTTCTACGCTCTTTATAAAACTTCTATGACTCCCTTTAAATATTATGTGACGAAAACTTCTATATTTCTATAAGAAAAATGTCTAATAATGATCATAAAAATAATATTTGCACATGAGTAGGGTAATATTAGGATTTATGACTTTTTTGACCATTTGATTCACGCAAATAATCATCATGTTGGCAGTATTGGTTAGAGATTGAGGGGCACGGGCAGTAGATCAGAGAGTCCAGTAAATAAGAGTACACATTAAATATTTTATTACTTTGTAAAACTTTAGAAACAATATTTAATGTTAATAATATTTAAGTGTGATTACTTGTAACAATAGGTTTTAGTATTAAATTAATTATCCGAGCGTCTTTATTTGAATTGTAATTGCGGGTACACAACATATTTAACAAGATGTGTGTTTTTTTAGATAGCCTTAGCGTGTATCACGCGATGATTATCCTTGAATAAGTGAATAAATAAAAACATGTGTGTTTGTTTACTTATGTACGCACGTAAGAAGTTACACTTCTTTGGTGTAACAGAACAAAAATAGTTAAAGATTTTATCCCGTGTGCCACAATTCTTTGTTTGTAAAAGGAATGATAAATTAATAATTAAAAGAATACATACCGACAATTAACCTCAAAAAATGCATTTAAATTTTTTTTAAACATAAAAGTCACTTTTATCACGAATTTTTATAATAGCCTATCATTCACTACCATATATTATATTTCAAAATCACATAAACATATTCATATTTGTGAACAATATATATATATATATATATATATATATATATATATATATATATATATATATATATATGTATTATCTTCACTGATATAAAGCACGTGTTGTAGATTTATGAATATTTGAGAAACTACTTTGAACATAGTTATGAGTTTTCAAACTGCTATCAGCTAACTTCATCATGTCGCTTTTTGGCTGTCGGTGTACGTACGCATCTTAAAAACTTTTACTCTCATTATTTTTTACACACGCGCCAAAAGAAGTATAACTTCAATAAATAAATAAGCACATTTTATACATTCAAGAAGTCATAATTATTCTTGGATATTTAGTTTTTGCTGGTTGTCATGTTTACCGCGCTTTGTAATCGAGAGTGTATGAGTTTTATATTATTTATATTTCCAGTAACAGGGATGCTGCGAACGATGCAGTGTGATGAGACCGTAACCGCTGACATAGTACCCGTTGACTCAGTGGTCAATTGTCTCATGGTAGCCGCTTATGATGTCCATAAGAAATACACGAATGGGTAATGTTTAATTGAAAATAAACAAGTTTAAAATAATACAGTAAGAGACCTGGGGGCTACACTGGCGTTGTCCTTCTATTTTAGCCACTCTACCTCTATAAACTTTAATGTGATTATTTATAGCCTGTCTTCATCAAGTCATCTCTACCGATACGACGTTAAAATAATTTCATAATTAGTTACGTTAATGAGATAAGCGCATTTAAACCAAACGATTCATCTTTTATAAAATAATATTGATATTATTTTCAGCACGTCACCAGAGCCACCGATATTCAACTATGTCAGTTCAGTGGAAAATAGAATAACGTGGGGCGAATTCACGGACCTTAATTTGGCGAGGATTGACAAACAGCCATTTTCTAACGCTGTTTGGTAAGATTTTTATATAATAATTAGCTTCCGCCCGCAGCTTCGCCCGCGTGGTTGTATTGACAAAAAGTTGCCTGTGTCCTTCCCTAAGCTTCACACTATCCGTATCAAATTCTTACAACAGCTCGGTAACAAAGACTCTCATACAAAAAAAACGTTCTTCCACGCTCGCAGAGTGCACAGTAATAAATGCTTCCAGTCGACACTTACTGAATTCTATTTTGGTATAGGCGTAACTTACGCGTTTTCGCGTGATAATTCTTAAACTATGTTACAAAATCTTTATAAATTGTAGCCTATGTGTTATTCTGATGTATAAGCTATATTACTGTAAAGTTTCATCTAAATTCGTTCAGTAGTTTTTGCGTGAAAGAGTAACAAACATCGAAACAAACTTTCGCATTTATAATATTATAATAGAATAGGATTAATAAGACTTGTTTTACTTATCGAATTATCATATCTAGATTTGCGACTAACTAACACTAATAACACTAACACAATCGTTTCTGGGGCTTAAATGTGGGGAGGAGATCGGCGCGTTCAATTAACAAAAAAAAATGTACTATTCTATTTATAATTTTCTTAAAACTATCTTGTATTTTGAAGTGTAAATAAATTAAAAATTGCAAAAAGCCCTTCTGCTTCATTTAAAAAAATTAGCGGCTTGCAACTTCTTAACCCTTCTTCTACTTTTTTATTTGACTACTAGAATCAAACGGTAATTGTGATTTCACTGGTTGAAATCACAACATAAAAAAAAATTATAATTTTTATATATAATTATTGGTAAGGTGGCATTGTATTAATATTTAGTATATATTTTTAGAACTATAATAATAACTAAATAATAACTACAGATATTTAGGTGATTTCTTAGACCTGAACTGAAATGAATGAACCTGTAAACGTCCCACAACTGGGCAAACGCCTCCTCTCAATATTGGAGAAGCCACGCTCCACAACGCTGCTTTAGTGCGGGTTAGCGGATACTTATGCTTTACCATGAGTAAGGATCGCTATGAGATATTTGTGATGTGTGAACAACCGGGACCGGCGGCTTTACGTGCTCTCCGAGGCACGGTGGGGAAACACACAAGGAGATGACATATGGACAAGACCAAATTAATTTTAATTATTTGTACAAATACAAATATCTGGCCTGAGCGGGAATCGAACCTGCGACCGCCCAGTGTTGAGGTGCCTATTCGCACCACTACACCAGAACGATTGTTGGTCCGTTTCTTAGACCTAACCTGACCTAACTGAATACTAACTACTAAAACAGTCTGTAGACGTCCTACTGCTAGGCGAAGGCTATCTATATAATATAGACAAGATGCCCCACATTAAGTTACTGGCTAACAGCAACTTTATACATAAAAGATTTTTTTAAGATTTGAGGATTTTCTTCAGGACATATATTTTATCACTAGAACAGTACGTTGAGACAATCAAATTTTATAAAAGTAATTTACCTAGATCGAATATCCCATCCGACTTTGGATGAGTTCCTAGTACCTATTTTTACAATATAACCCTTTCAAACAAGTTCACGCTGCTCCACTACGAGTTGGCGAATATAACCCTGTTTTTTAGATTTTTAATATCTTTCCAGGTATGTCTCCTTAACACTGACGACATCGCCGCTTTTGCACCAAATATACAGATTATTTCTACATTTATTACCGGCTGCCATGGTAGACGGGTTAGCTATATGTATTGGGAAAAAACCTAAGTATGTAAATTTTTTACTAGATACATTATTAAAAGTACCTATATTACCTGACACATTTTTTTACAATTTTTAACCACTAACAATAAGTGAATACTCGTAGTATTTGCTAAGACTACGCCCCCTCCCCCTCGAGTTTTCAAATAGTTATTAATAAATATAGTTTTAAATATTATTTTTTTGCAAACAGTAAGTTAAAAAATTGTATTCAGTAGTAATAGTGAAGACAGGGTCAGGCCCCAATTCAGAGGGTCTGAATGGATCACGTAGTATAGGTACGTTCCTTAACTAGCTGTACTGGCGGCGTCACCCACACATGTTTTACTTTAGTATATAATATTTGAGTACATATACACATAAGTATTACATCGCGATTCAGAAAGCGCCATCTGTTGATGATTGTTTCATACTTCAAATATTAATGGTTTTTTTTTTATTGCAATTATAGCCTAAATTATCGAGGATCCTAATTTCTTATATTTGTTCCGTACTGGATTTGCGTCAATATATTCTTGGTTGCTATAAAAAAGTTTAATTAGGGGACCCGAACTATTGTTCTAATATAATTATCAAACTAATGTATTTTCAGAATGTTAAAAGTATACAGGAAGATACACAAATTTTCATCAGTGCTGAGGTACTTTTGCACGAGGGAGATTGAGTTTTGCAATCGACGAACCAGAGAATTGTGGGAGAGGACATCTGATCTGGACAAACAGGTAATCCATACTTATTTACTTTTCTATCGTCTGAATCAAATTTAACTATACCTGATAGATCATCACGTGAAGCCTCACAGTAGTGAATTAACACATTCGCTGCCGGCCACTCGGATCCGAGTAGGGCTAGGTGCATTAGCTAGGTGCCGTCCACTCAGATCAGAGTATCTCGCACGTTCATTTTCCTTTTCTCTTTTCAAAATCTCAAATCAAAATTCTCATTTCTATGGCACTCAATGTGCACATTGAAATGAGAATTTTTTTATGGTCTAAGGAAAATGAACGTGCGAGATACTCGGATCCGAGTAAACGGCACCTAGCGCCCGACTCGGGTCCGAGTGGCTGGCAGCGAATGTGTTAAGCTCTATAAATATCAACGCAGTTGAAGGTACGAGATAGTCTAATAACTTATGTAATGGTTGCAAAGGCAAAGGATTTTCAACTGTAAAATCTGTTAATACGAGTATGAAAGCCACACATCGTTTGTACTATACCTATCTACTAACAAATAGGTACATATATGTATGAGACTAGATTAAATTTAGAAAAATGTAACGAAATCAACGTGAGACAGTTTTGAGACTACACTTAAGCAGATGTAAGTTTTTTAACACTCACATAGATATATATTGTAGCGAGAATACCATAAGACAAACTCGAGACTGTACTGAGACAGATGTTAGACTGTCATTAGGAAGTATTGAAATTTTACTGAGACGTACAGAGAAAACTCACATAAGGCAGGCTAGATACTGGTCTGAAATAAATGATACTTAACTTAATCAGCCTGTAAGCGTTTCATTGCTGGGCAAAGACCTCTTCTCTTTTACCAAAGACAATACGAAAGACACTACGTGATACTACCGAGACTAACTGGAGACTGTACTGAGATAACAGTAATAACCTGAGCCAAGCAAAAGACGAGCTCGAGCCTCGATAGTATTTAAATAAATAGAAATGACTGCCATAAGACAGAGTCGGTATTACTGAGATAGACATGAGACTGCCTTATGAGAAACTTGAGACTGTATTGAGATTGTAAAGGAATGAATCTACTGTAATCCGTAAGACATACATAATTTGATATTTACTTGCATTGGACCCTGACTACCATAGTAAAAATTGAAGACTGTATGTATTTTAAAGTGGATCAAAAAGTAAGACGTAGCCAGACTTGTAACAAAATTCCGACTATAGCTGTGACAACAAAAATAAAAACATATTTTTTTTAGATTTTCCCATTTAGTATGAGCGAACTCGATTGGATTGACTACTTCGACGACTACCTCGCTGGTATCCGCCGCTACCTATTTAAGGATAGCGATGACACGATACCGCAAGCGAAGATTAAGTGGAAAAGGTAATGATTTTAAATATTTATATTATTATATTGTTATTGTTTAATTATATTTAATACAGGTTCTATTTTCTAACTACAGAATATTGATACTATTAACTAATGTATATATTACGAATAAATTAAATCAATCGCTTAATTAATTAAAACGAGCAAATTACTGTATTTATTAATCTAATCAAAAGGGATTTGTTATCATTACATAAAGTCTGGGTAATTATTTACACTCGTGGCTTTTGCGAAAAATGGCTCCAAATGTTTTTCTCAGAAATATTGTTTCTAAAAAATGGTATTCCATATAAAATTAAGCAGGGGAAGTCATAAAACCCCACGAAAACCTCCAACAAATATGATTGACGCCTGACAAAATATGAAGGCAAAGAATATGTTAAAAAAAACCTAACATAACCTAAAAAAAATATAACTAAGTACCTATTATTGATAGGTTACGTCTTTTTTTTTTGAAAAAATATTAGAACTTATAATAATTAACAATTTATTAGCTCATTATAGTAGTTTACTTCAATCGCAATACAAAAATCGCATAGAAAAATATTTTGTCAGGCTTCAATTCGCTGTTCATCAATTTGTTGTTTATCGTCAATTATATTCGTTGTTTAGGGGTCTTCGTGGGGTTTTATGGGTTCCCCCTCCTTAATCTTATATGGAATACAATTTTTAGTAACAATATTTGTCAGAAAAAAAATTTGGAGCCATTTTTCGCAAAAGACGCGATTGTAAATATTTACAAAATCTGTCGCCATTATAATTAAGATGTCTAATAATATAAAAATAGTGTGTATTTTATTGCCAATGTCCCGTAGAAATTTTTAACGTTTAGATTTTTAACTATAGATAAAGGAAAAACTTTAAACATAGCTTCACTAGGCATGTAACAATTATATACCTACTAGATAATAATTTATTTTACGGTCAGATTTTTTTTTTAATCTATAAAGAGTATGCAAAATCAAATCGAAGATGTTTGTCAGATATTTATCATAGCAATGATGATTCAGTCCAAAACAAGAAACTTATATCATAACTGGAACGGCCACTTAATAAAATTGTATATTCAAATATGCACCTTGAAAGAATTTACATAAGGTTGACATTTATTTCCAACATGTAAAGTGAAAAAATCGTTCCGAGCATTTCGTTGACTACTGGTATGTTGTCTCTTTCTTATGAGTTATCTTGAATCTATGGTAAAAAGAGACGCAATCCCTCTGGGCGCTTGTGCACTACACGGAATTTTACTGTCCGGTAGTAGCCTTGCGAATTTTATATCACTGAAAAGATAAGAGATTTTAGACTAGTTATTTAAAATAATTAATCTAATATAGTGTTCTGTGATAGAATATAATTTACTAAACAATTATTTTATAGTTTATTTTTTTTTTTAAACTGCAGATACGTATAGCGCCATCTTGTATATCAATAAGATACCGGTAGTTTTGAATCTACCTACCTACCTACCTACCTAAAATTTTTATAAAGACTTAACTGTGCATAAATATGTAAATAAACTAGGATTTAGAAAGTTTTGGTAAATAACATTATGACTAAAGTTGATAGACAAATCGTAGTTATGAAAATATATATACCTATAAATGTATATGTTTATTTATTTATTCGAATATTAACTAATAAAATACAATCAATTTATTGATAAATGTTCCTTATATATAATACTTAAATATTTTGTATTTTATTATTATTTATTTTTAAGACTCAAAAAAAAAGGTCCGGAATAGGGAAAAGTAAAATGTCGGACGGTAAAATTACGGATAGTGCACAAACGCTCTATACATTTATATGGCGTGCCATATCGGACCGTAAAAAATCGGACTGCCGGGCAGTAAAATTCCGTGTAGTGCACAAGCGCCCTCTCTTAGGAACGTTTTTTGAGCGCACTTGCGCATTGAATAAATTCCTTGGTAAAAAGTTATATCGACAGACAAATTCGTATATTGTTTTGTGACTAAACAAATAGGTACTAAATGTCTTTACATTTAAATTCTACTGTTGTAAAAAGTTATTGTGACTTAATTTTCCTAAATTCCAAATTTCTTTTACTACAGACTTGTTTGCATTGGCTAGTAATTTAGTTTAGAGTAAAAGAAAAAACTAGTATTTTCGTTCTTTTGATACGTTTTGTTCCCAGTCAGCGGTTAGCCGAATTCGAACATAGTTTAGCTCTATATACATATATTATACAATATCACCGATTTGCGCGCTGTACCTACTCGTAGTTACAACCTCGACTAAATTACTAGTCCGGTGTGAACGAGGCAAATTAGTGTAATACATAATTAGAGATGGGCATTCTGCCCAGCATTTTGGGCAGATTGGATATTAGTTTTATATTAAATAATTTTTGGAACAATAGGTATAATTTATGCCCAGTTAAATGCCCAAGGTAAGAAATTTAAGGGCGCTATTAGGAACTTATCCAATCTGCCCAAAATGCCGGGTAGAATGAACCATCTCTAGACATAATAGATGTAATCTCATCTTTCGTGTTAACGTGTCTATGAATTCCGATATTATCTGTTCTACAACAAGTAATTAAACTAATTAAAAGTATATTTTTGTTTCAGATTATACTATCTGCATCAGATAGTTCGAATCGTTTTCCTTGTATTCGTGATCTACGCGTTCTGGTCTATATTTACACGAATTTTCTAGAAATTTAAGAAAAAAAAAATACATTTTGTCCACATTTACCAACGAGCGTGCAGCGGTTTCTTTTATTTTTAACGTAGGCATATATTTTACAGTTTTAAATATAAAACGGGTATTTGACGTAAAATAATTTTAACCCGACGTTTTATATTGCACCAAACATTTTTTTTTCTTTAAGTAATTAAATGTTTACTTTTTATTTATGATCTGTAATTCTGTAAAGAATAATGATTTACACACACGTTCGCATAATAAAACAAGAGGAAAACATAATCTAGGATTCTGTGTTAAGGCAGAATTGTATTTACGATTTTGTTTGTGAAATTTTTTTTGCGATATTATATTTATCGTTTTAAAATAATTGTTAATAATTCATTTCAAATATTCGAAGTAAAATTGCATAGTATACGACTTTTGAAGTACTCTTGAAGAGTTGAGAGTCGTATTAATTGACACCTCCGAGCTAGAATTGTGTTAAGTCTTGATTCTTGTAAAATGTTTTACTCAACAATCTAAAGACTTTTTAAATTTGTAAAAAAAAAAATTGATTTAATTATATTTTTAAGTTTTGCCACAGTGTAATAAAAAGCTGAGGGCCAAACATATTGATACGGGGCAAAGCTAACAGATTTTATCTTTAATTTTGGTTTTAGAAGTTTTAATTGTATCTTCGTTACCAAAAAGATATACATATGATATAGTTAGGTTAGTGTAGAAAATTATTCTAAATATAATTAATATTTTAATGCAAAGCAATAAAAATATTTTAACGAAAAATTACACGAAAATATGACATTAAATACATTATAATAATGTTTAAGTGTTCCGAAATTTAATTGGGCATTCTTACCAGTTGCAATGACACCTTGAATCGACGCCATGTTTTATTGCTGACACCTTTTGATGTTTAAGTTAGATTCAAGGTGTCATTACTGGCCAGTATGCAATATTGTAATTCGGAATATTGCAATAGGAATGAGTATTTAATTTCGTTTTGTTTTATTCTGTAAAATATAATAGTAAGGTGGAAGGGAGGTATTTAAAAATTAACCTTTCATTATTTAGTTTTAATTGTACAGGTTTAATTAAGTTCGTGTAAAAAAAATGTACTTATTGTAGACTTATGTCTTAGATCAAGTAAAAAAAGGTAGATAACGCGCGGCCTATGTTGTTACTGAAGCCGCAAAACTCGGCTCCTTCAAGTATTTACACGCGCTCACGCACACATATGCATCAAACTACGCTCATTTTCGTTAGTTTCTCACGGAGCCTCGTACAGTAACTTTGCCTACAAAATGCCGTCTTGTGTAATTAAATGGTGCAAAAACAATACCAAAGTGAACAAAAAGTCTGAAGGAATATCGTTTCACACGTAAGTACATACAAAACTTTATATTTATTGTTATTCCAAAATAATTTTGAGGTTATTCGGAACTTATAATTTCAATGTCTCGAAATGACGTACCGGGGGAGTGTTGCCAGTAATTCTTTTTTTCAATAGCCCAAAATGTGGGTAAGTAAATTGTAGGCAATCATAGAAAAATAATTAAGTAGAAATTGGACATCATTATTGTTTTTTTTAATCATGTGATTTTATGATACATAAATTGAAGTCAAGTTAAATATTAACGCATTTGTTTCTGTTTAAATTTTTGAGTTAACTACATTGAAGTAATATGTATACATAATACCTCAATGGTTAACTACTCATATTTTACTATCAAATATCATGGTTTTAGGTTTCCAACGAATATTAATAAGAGACGAATGGGTAGCTGCTGTAAGACTAAGCCGAAATGAACCACAATGGCAGCCACTCCACCTTGAAATAAATGTTTGCGTTTTAATTACATACCCATTTTTAAATAAATTAATGGTGTCATGGGACCCAGGTAGAAACGATGTTCCTTCGGATAATATAGAAACAACACCAATTCCAAAAAAAATATGGTTATCTTTCTTCTCCCGCGGGGGTGAGGTAGACCAAGTCGCGTGGGGGATCTATTTAGAGGAGGGGCGAAACTGATGGGGGAGGGGGGTTGGGATATTGTTGAGGGGTAACTCCTGGTATATTTACGGCGGGATGCGTAAATTCCCATAGAAAAAAAAAACCTACACACCTCCTACGTTCATCATCTCTCAGGACTGTTGACGTTGAAGAATTTTATTTCTAGTAAATTTATTTAAAACTATCAACAGATTTATTTTCGCATTCCCATTTTACCTATATTAAATTAATAATGTTTAATCCCACTTAATAAATTTTTCAGGGAGTTTTTTTTAAAAAGTGTCAACACTTCACTCACTCACACATACTTAAAAAAGTGGCTTCAGTTTTTTGTTGTATGTGCGTTATCTACCTTTTTTTACTTGATCTATGACTTATGTGTAAAAATAAAATGGGATTTAAAAAAATATATCTTAAGTACGTTTATTTCTTTAAAAAGGTGTAATAAAATACATTTAAAAAAATTATAGGCTTTTTTATTAAATACACTTATTTATCTCAATGTGTCTATATGTAAAATAAAACAATGTATTATTTTATTAAAAACCTTTATTGCAACAAAAATCACTACAAAAAATTGGGGTTTGCAAAGAATACATAAAATTACGCTTATTTTATAAATCAAACATCGATTCTATACAAAATGTGAATTACACTATAAAAAAATTATAATATATACCTAAACGAGAATGTTACCAGTCATTGGTGTTTAAAATGTGAAACATCTAAGGTCATGTATACATGACATATATTTTTTTAAAAGGTGTAAAAAAATACCTTAAAAAAAATTATAGTCTTTTTTTATTAAATACACTTATCTCAATATATCTATCTCATCTTGTAAAATAAAACAAAATATTATTGAAGTGAAACTTCTTTAGAATCGTTGTGATTTGAAACGGGATGAGACGGAAAAAAACGACAGGTAAGAGACACAAATACAAAAATGTGTAAGAGAGAATGAGATAGTATAATGTCGCGTATCCTAGCAACGCGTAAATAAGTAATAGAATGTTGAACTATTAATGTTAATAAATTTTAAATTGAGTTTGCCAAAGATGTTTCACACTTCTGACATGTGTACTCCGTACACACACATTTTTTTTTTATTGGAAAAAATTTATTGCAACAAAAATCACTATAAAACATTGGGGTTTGCAAAGAATACATAAATTACGCTTATTTTATAGATCAAATATCGATTCCATACAAAATATGAATCACACTATAAAAAAATTATATTATATAAACGAGAATGTTACCAGTCATTGGTGTTTAAAATGTGAAACATCTGAGGTCATGTATATATGAAATATTATATAAGAGTTCCGGGATACGCTAATAAAAACACCCTGTTTGTACTTGGATTACGTACAGGTTCAATACACAGTGTAAGCGAGTTTAACATACATAATTTTCTTGTAAAAGTATCCAATAATTAAGCAGAGGTGATGCCACTAGACGTTTAGTAATCACTTTGTTACTGGCTAAAGGAATGCAGTGGAGTAGAAAGGAGTTAAGGTTGAGTTTAGAGAATTTTTGTCTTCCAGCTTTCTTACTCGCCGAAACAAATTCAACAATAAGTATCTACTATAAAATTTACTATGGCACTGTCCTGATCTAGCTATTTAAATATCCGCTCAACTACCCGTGTCAACTAATAGTTGACAAGAGTTTACAAACTAACCGCAATAGCCGCAAGCGCCCGTGTCTAGTAATGGTCGCCATGGCTATATTGCTAGTGTCAAAATTTTTTCGATACGGGCATTAGTACGCCAAGTGCACCTGTGACTTACAGGTTGATTAACGTATATTGTATTATCACCGGTGGGAAATTACGTAACAAAACGTGAGAGGCCTTGGGCAGTTTTGTGCAGTTGGTAAACTAAAAGGTCATTGTCCGGACAATCAAGCGGACATGAGCTGTAGTCAAATGGCTACAGCATGGTCTATTACAATGAAGTAAAAAAATATGCGTATACCGTAACATCTTGACCATACAATACGATAACGATTTCGACGAGATTAAAACCTTTGTACTATAAGATGGCACACAGTACACACCAATTGGTATCAGGGTTAATCAGCTCTCATTTATGATCGCCTTTAAATGTTTCACAGCTGCCATTATTTTCGATATTCATTATTGTTACATTGACAAATACATAAAACTAAATTAAAAATAGTAAAATAACAATAAAAATTTCTAAATATCATTTGCGACATGAAAGTTGCTTTTTTTTTCCTAAATTAATCTCAATAATTAAAATAATTTCACAAATCAAAATGGATGGAATAAATACAGTCTGACTGAAAAAAAAATACAACATTTTACAAAAAATATGTATGTATAATAATTAATAAAAAAGATTATTGCCAGAATTTTTGTTTTTGTCATCACTATACTATACTTATACTTCTATAGTTATAAAAACTAATCATATAAAAATTACAAAGCTATATTTTTTAAGTTAACGGGATGACATTAGGGTTAAATGTGGGTTTATAGGTAACAAAAATTCTTGTATATCTATTTAAGTAGCTTAAAATATATATAAAAAAGCTTGGTAAAGCGTCAGTTCGTTTGTCATTATGAGATTCATAAAGCAGTCGAAGCTATCACAAACTATTAATTAATACGAATCGTCAGAACGATTTTTTTTTTTTTGTGTGTACCGAAATACATCCTAACATACTAACCAGAAGCACGAATCTGATATTAAAATTGTGTCACGATGATCGATCATTGGTCAATGGATTTGACAAGTTTGGTAATCTATTTATTTAATTCAATTATTGATTAAATGGCTTTCAGTTGTGCCAGTCAGGAAGGAGAATGATTGGTGCAGTTGAGATTGTAAACTCAATTGAATACTATAGACAACAAAAGACATACGCCGAGTTGCACGAAACAAATTTAAAATTTAAGTGTTTATTAAACTAATTTAATCACAAGAATCGTGATTATCTGTTGCACGAAACCTACATCTGATTAAGTTAACAAAAAAATTTAGTTTAATTAAAGACCTATCTAACGGATGATTAATTCCAACAGCTTTAAATTAATCAGAGATAACAGAATAAGATTAATTGCAACTTAACTAACGGAAAGTTAGCGACGGTTTCGTGCAACTCGCCGATAGTCTGGCTAATGTGGCAGTGTTATAATGTTGTCATAGCCTTTACTTCGTTAATTTGTTTAATAATAAATAAGTATTAACCAACAATCACACCACGTTAACCTATCCCCGTGCTAAGTTCGTAAGAACTTGTGTTACAGGTACTAGGAATGGAAATAAATTTAAGAAATATATATAAATACATATATACATAAATACACATCCACAACCCGGTGCAGACGTCTATATTCGTCATACAAATTATCTGCACCTGGCGGGATTCGAACCCGCGACCGCTGCGTAAAGTGTCCAGTTGCCTGACCACTCGACCAGCCGGCCGTCAATTACCATATCATTGACTAATTTACCGTAGAGAAATAATATGCAAAAGCAGACTTAGTGCCCCAATAATTGCCAATGAGTCAACTCTTAATGACACTAAATTCAACGCCATATTAATGTCACCATTCGACGTTGTTAGATTCAAGATGTCAATTATCATAAATGACATACCTGGTCAGTGTGTCAGATTACATTTCGGTACATTTTCTTTTAATGTTCTGGTATGTCTGTCCAGACATTTTTTTTTTAATTATACAATGAAATGATATACAATCACGCTTGTTGTCGATTGTAAAAAAATTTTGTTTTAAAAAATTTGTACATTATCGTAAAATATATGTGTATCAACATTTTTTTGTGATTTATAAATTCTAATTATTATTGTCTATGACCGATTGTATATTTTAATCCTAAGACATTTGATAATTTGACCTTACTTTAAGTTATTATAAATAAATATAGATAAGTGGTATGTAAGTAAATAGTAATAACTAATATTTGAAGAAGATATTTTCGAAAAATTCGTCTGGACAGACGATTTATATTATTTTATATATATGTATATATAATGTAGTACAAAAATATACAAATAACACTCATTTCCGATATCTTTTAATTGAAATTGACCTTCTCTCTATTCTATTTTTTATTTCATAATTCTATTTTTCATCTAAAACTGACCGAAATTTTTTGTATCCCGTTACATATTTAACGGTCATAAGTATATAAAAAATTCTTGTTTAATATTAGTACTCTAAAATATAATACAACAATTTGATCAGTGACAATGACACCTATTGACGCCAAATTTTTACAAGGATGACACCTATTGACGTAATTCAACTCGTAATTCGTAATTCTCGTAGGAAAAAGACGTTATATTAAATGGTTACATCATGTAATCTTATGACGTCACGTCACAATTATTCCAGACGTCACTACTGGTCAGTATGTTGTATTATACCTAAGAAAATATATCTAGACTCCTATAAAAGTTAAATCTAAACTAGAAATCATTTGTACGTAGTTACAATTAAGATAATTTTGGTTTATAGGTGTTTTAAGTATTACGTAAGCGACTTCATTAGGATTCAGATCCATTATTTTAAGAACTCTTGCAGTAAAAATAGAAAGAGGTAAATTAATGAATTTTATAATAATAATTAGAAATATAAGAAAAATGTGAAAACAAAAATTAGGAAAAAATTGCATTAATAATTAAGAAATTAAATATAATTTTATAAAATCACAATAAGATTGCTTATGTAATACATTAAATACTTTTATTAAAGTACATTTATTATATTAAAAATGCTATTTTAAAATATTATAAAATATGTTCATCATATTAAGAGATTTTGAAACGATTACAGAAAAAAATTAAAATTAATTGTTAAAATTATCAAACTAAATACATTAGATGCATAATTTCTATAGATATCAATATAAAAGAGATCTTCCTAAACGGAAAATTTGTATATTTATGACAGAAATTATATTGTTTATAATAACGTCTAAAAAAAATCATTGGAACATATAAAATATTTAAAAAAATTATATAACTATACTATACTAAGTAAATGGAATTTTTTTTTAAATTATAAATTAGAAATGTAAAGATAACACGTTTTTAACGTCAGCGAAATGACAATTGTTAGCAATTGGTCGTTTGTATAAAAGTTTTATAAAACGATGTGTATTGCTTTGTATTGCTTTTAAATCGATGTTTTTTTTTTCAATATTGCATGTATAATATCAAAATTGCACAGAAAAAATTTCACAATCAAATATTAAAGCATATAATAATTAATATAATTTTGTAAACAATATAATTATCAACTATATATTAAAAAAAAGTTTCATCTAATGAAAACGATATGAATTTAGTTACAGACCAATCTTAAATACAAACAAAATACAGATTATAAAAAACGCTTGTCAAAAATTTTTCACAACCAATATTAGCTTTTTAGAACAATTGTGATTGTTTTTTTTTTTTTTTTAAACAAATACTTACATTTGAAGATATATTAGTATTGTAATAGTCAGTACAGATGATATGCGTTGACGTGATGCGAAGTTACCGTAGATTTGTGGGTCGAGCCTTAAGCCCGAGTAATTAATGTCTGGGATTGGCGATTCTATAAACGACAAGGGCATAATATTATATAAAAAAAATGGTTGTCTGTAAAGTCGGTTTACGGACGATAATTTTTACGTGATAACGTCATAAGAAAACATTGATGTAGAATTGATGTACTCGAACGCGATGCGATGGAGTGTAACTTAGCGTCATAAGTCGAACTGATCGTGCCTCTCTATCGCTTGTTCTGCGCTCTTGCTCGCTCGCGACACGTGACAAAATGGCGTCATTTTTGAAAAAAAATACCCGATAGCTTTCATCAATTTACTAGACGTTATCACGTCAATAAATAAATATGGTTAACACACACACACGGTCGTCTGTTCCTAAGGTAGACAGGCAACTTAACGCCTTTGTTTTAGGTAACAGCGGACTGATATATTTATTTTTTTGTTATATAAATCACTATATATTATAAAACAAGTCCTCCGCCGCGTCTGTCTGTCTGTCTGTTCGCGATAAACTCAAAAACTACTGCACGTATTTTCATGCAGTTTTCACGAATAGATAGTGATTCATGAGGAAGGTTTAGGTACATACAAATACCCCGGGCGCAGCTGGGGCGGGTCGCTAGTATTACATATATAAATAAATATATATTACACCCAGACTAGGGGTGGAAATGGAACCTACAACCCTGGAGCAGAAAGCAGGGTCACTGCCAACTGCGCCAACGGACTAGTTTAGAAAAGGGAGAATACACATACTATACACAAACGGACAGACGACGGATTTATTTGGTCTCTACAATCAGGTGTCTTGAACTGGCATCGAACCCGTCGTTTTATAATCGTTATCAATATTTTTTATAAAATTTCATGCACAAGTCAACAACATCGCACAACATCTATATCCATTTATAAACAATTTATATAATAAAATTAAATCGTGCATAAAAGAGACAACCGTTCTGGTGTAGTGGTGCGTGTAGTCGCCTTAACGCCAGTGGTCGCGGGTTCGATTCCCGCTCGGGACAGATATTTGTATTTGTACAAATATTTGTTTCCGGTCTGGGTGTATGTCCTTGTGGGTCTCCCCACCGTGTCTCGGAGAGCACGTTACGTCGTCGATCCTAATTGTTAGGGAAATTATCCACCAACTCGCAGTGGAGCAGCGTGGTGGATTAAGCTCCGATCCTTCTTCTATATTGAGAAAACACCTTTGCCCAGTAGTGGGTTGTTTACAGGCCGATTCAGTTTAGTTCATAGTGCAGAAGACAATATACCACTGAATAAGCACTAGAGATAATATTTAAAGCATTTAAACATGAATGTAACATACTTATGTTATAAATATAATTAGACACTATTGTACTACGAGTTTATAAATAATAATATTTATTTCAAACAACTTTGATCCATATAATTGTCAGTTAGTTTAGAGCAGTGATTCTCAACCTTTTTTTTTTGTTGCGGCACATATTTAACGATTTCAAAATTTGGCGGCACACAAAGAAAAAGATAAAAATTATTTACTTACTACAACACACTGCGTAAAAAGTTTATGACAAAATTTTTAAATATACGCAATAAGCTAATATATACTACAATAATAACTAAACGTTTATTAAGGAAATATTTTTCTATTTAAATGATATAATTTAATAATATTAACATTATTATATATTTGCAAAATTTGGCGGCACACTTTTGAAATTTGGCGCCACACAAAAGTGTCGCAGCACAGTGGTTGAGAATCACTGGTTTAGAGTATAATTTCTCTACCAAGAGTGGGTAAGATATATCACAATATCAAATCAAATATTTGTACAAAACAAACACCTGCTTCGTGCGAGAATAGAATCCGCGATCGTTGGCATCAATGGAACGTTTGTCACCACTACACCTTGCGTCCTCAATAATTTTGTAATCTACTATAATTCTTCTAATATTTTCATGTGTATAAAATAAATAACAAAGAAACAGAAAACTAAAATATAAATGAAACAAGAGATTCAACTTTGATTTTATGTCAAAGAATAAATTTCATATAACACTTCTAGGCAAAAAAAAAAACATCAAAACACTATAAAAATAAAACTGTACCACTTTGTTATCAAACTGTAACAATTTGTACCACATTAATATATGTTATATAGCCTAACATCATACATACCTCATCCAAAACACATAGAAAGCTAGCACGGTCACCATTACTTCGGGGGCAGTAATAGTAGCAGCGTTTGCATACCTTGTCTGTCCGCAAGCCGGCGGACATACAGGTATTATCGTTTCTATAGGAATAAATAATTATCATGCAGCAAACAAAAATAACAATTATGAAGCTAATACGTATGTGATATATAAAGCAGTATGTAACCGACTTAAAAAAAAAGTTATCAAAAATATCAAAATCATTTTAACTCAAAAACTGGTATTGATTTTTTCTGTATAATTATAATAACATATAAAAGATGACACTAAACGTGAGAGTATACCTCATAAAGTGAATGTATATTTCAGAAGCTTCAGAAATACCTAAAAAAAACCTCATTGATATTTTTTTTTTCAATAAATATTCCCACTCAAGACCTAATTTTTAAGTTTGAAATAAAAATAAAGTTAAGAAGAAAATTATAAAAGTCGGTTTCATAAAGTAGGTACTATACACATAATCCAGTAGCTTATAATAGGACAAAAAAAAATCATTCATTTTTTCCTTTTTTTTTAAATTTAAGCATTATGCAAAAAAAAAAATGCCTATGAATGTAAAAAAATATATATCAAAACTTGGACACTTACAAATCAGGATTCGAACCTGAATTAAGCTTTGCAATGCATATGCGAGCTTACATGCAATTATGCTTTCATGCAAATAAAAAAAAAGAATGAATAATTAAAATGTCAATTAAAGTAGTTTTTTTTTTTTCACTTTATGACTTTTTCCTTTTTTTACACATATTTCATATCCACACAGAAAAACTAAAATGTTTATTAAGAGTTTGATACAGACATACATAATTTTTTTTACACAATTAATATATTAATATCACGGGGCAAAGCTAGTAATTATTAAAAATAAACATACCGAATAGCTCAACGGTTCCTTGGTCAGTGCCGAGTTTATTTTGTGCCTTGCAAGTGAACCGACCGTACTGACGTTTCTCTATTGTTATCACGCGCAGAGTCGTGTCCGTGAACTCATCTGCTGTTGCAAAGTGAGAGATTCTGTAAAGGAAATTTATATTTCATTTTTATTTACTCATTAAAAATATAAAGCCTCGTGACACTTTTTTGGGTTTTCCAATTTATTTTTTTACAAAACGACTTACGAATTACACAAAACAAAAAATAATCGAACCATTTGAGTTTTATTTTCATAAAGAATCAATAGTAAATCACATTAAGTCGATTATATATTGTCTGTAATGTCCACTTTCAAGATTTGCACAAAAAAATTATCTAAACATATTTTTAAAATTATTTTTTACAAAAAAGAAAAAAAAATTATAAAAAAAAATTAAGACTAGTTAAGACTAGTATTTAAAAATTACGTGATATTTGCCGAGACCACCCTCACCTTCACGTGACATTGAGTAAGATTTGGTCGACCCCCCATCCAAAACGGCTCACTTAATTAACGGATGCCTTCTTAACTGGTCCTAGGATTCTCATCCTACTGGTGCTGTTGAGTGTGAGTCTTTAATTATTATAAATTATAGAATTATAAACAAGTTACCTGTAATGTTGGTTATTAGATAACTGCACTTCATCCTTAAGCCAAGAGATTGCGGGAGGCGGGTACGCTTCTACGTGACACTCTAGATCCATATCATATTGTAAAGCCTGAAAAAATTATAAATAAATATGTTTAACACACACACACACACACACGGTCGTCTGTTCCTAATGTAGACAACTTAATGCCTGTGTTTTAGGTAACAGCCAACTGATACACTTTTTGTTTGTGATATACAGAATGAATGGTGAGTTACTATCAATATATGATTCTCATTCGAATCAGCACCGATGTTCGCGGCTTCGATTAACGCTCGGGATAGATATTTTCATTTTTATAAAAATGATGGGTTCTGGTCCTGTGTATCTTTCTCCTTGTGAATCTTCCCACTGAGAATCGGAGAGCACGTAAAAGTGTCGCTCCCGATTGTTATCTTAGACACCTAGTAACGATCGTTACTGATGGTAGAGAAATTATCCGGCAACCCGCAGTGGAGCAGCGTGGTGGATTTAAGCCAAGCCTTCTTCTATATGGAGAAGAAGCCATTGCCGAGCAGTTTTACAGGCTGATTCAATTTTGTTCAGCCGTTGTTAGCAGTTAGGCGCGTCCTTATTCTTAATTGTCTTATTGGTCCCCATAGTGTATAAAATCTAAAATATATAATTACCTGTCCCAATCTAGGTCTAGGCACGGTAACAACTGGTGCAAATTCAACTTCTAAGTTTATATTTCTCCTTGCACCCCTTCCGACTCCGTTTTCAGCAACACAATAGTATGTACCACGATCTTCTTTATGTACTGATGCTATTTTTAGAATGTTGCCACTGAAAAAAAAAATTTTTTTAGTGATAAGAAATTATTAAATAGTCTATACTATAGTAGGATGGCGGAGCAGAAAGAATATCGTACATTGACCTTTTACTACCTGTCTCTGTCACTCCCGCGTCCGTCCGTATATATATTGCATCTTGCTCGTGCAAAATTTATACAAATTTGATAGTGCAAAATTTTATTATTAAAAAAACACTTTTTTTTGTAGACGTCGAGTTGCAGATACAACCCCGTGAATACATATAACACTTGGCGACGTTTGGACGTAGGTAAATTACCGCGTGAAAACTAGGGTGTCCAGACGACGCGTAAATAATTAGATAACTGTTGGGCAACTTTAAGCTTACTAATATTTATGTTATATGTATTTTTTCTTGTCATGAGAATCATGTAGGTACCGAGTATTCTCCTTAAATATTTATAGTAACTCACCATTCACCTATATAATCTATCAACAATAATATCTAAAAATAATATAATATATCATTATCAGATTGAAATAAGGTTTATCAACATATTATAAATTGAATTAGTACTCTATTGTTTTTTGAAAATATTTTAAACTATTCCAATAATTACCGATAGATGGAGCCACCGGTCGGTAAAATAGCGTTGTTCTCACGACGCCATGAGATCTTGGGTGATGGAAAACCACCAGCGTAACATTCCATTTGAGCACCTGAAACGATTTTATTAATTAATTCATAAATGATATCTAGTCTAGTCAACAAGTGCCATTTTAGTCAACTTTTTTCAGCAGTCTCCGAAAATTATAATTGAGGTGTAATTCGATTCGGAATGGCATCTAGATTATTTTATGAAAAAAAAAAAATGAAGTTCTTGCAAAGTTATGAACAAATAAGGGAACAGTATAAAATAACTTAAGAAAAGTTTTTTTTTTTGCAAATATCTCAAAAAAATATTTAATATTTTTCAAATTTAAATTAGATTAGACTTATGTTAACTACAAATAATAATTATCCATAATTAATAATTATTTTTATAAAAACTCCCACCATTCTGACTTCTGGCAGCTTTAATTTCGCTATCTATAAAACGTATTTAATAAGATATAATTGATGACAAGAATGATAATATACTTTTTTTTTACAATTTCGAAATCAATTATCAAGAATTTGGTATCAACGACGATGAAATCATATACCTTAATTGCCACCAGCTCCCTAGCTATAAGTTAACCCAAGAAAAACTATATAAATAATAAATATAAAGTTATTGAGCGACGATTGCTGACACTTGAGACATAGTAACATAGCAAAATCATTTTCCAGAACGTTCAAAGTTTGATGACAGCAAACGAGCAAGATATAGATATAGAAAGTTAAATGCATTATGTATCTTACTTTCTCCCTCGCTGGCCACAATGGATCTCGTTGAGTTGTCAGATATGATGGGGGGTCTTCGAACTTGAAGTTCAACTTCAGCGGTTAACTTGTTGTTTACTGACAATATAACTTGACACATATACCAGCCTGCGTCTGTTTCTTGAATGTCTTTAATCTGAAATAAAAAAATATATATATGTGTAGCTAGCAGTAGATTTTTCACGGAAAACCATTTTGTGAAGGTTAAAATAGCGAGAAAATCTATAGTGTAAATATTTATATTCATCAACGGGCAATAGAGCAGCGTAGCTAATTAAGCTTGAGCTCTTTTTTTAACCGACTTCAAAAAAAGGAGGAGGTTCTCAATTCGACTGTATTTTTTTTTGTTTTTTTTTTGTGTGTTAATTCATAACTTTTTACTGGATGAAGTGATTTTAATGATTCTTTTTATATTCAAAAGCTAGTGCTCGTCATGTGGTCCCATTTAAATTTGAGCGAGATGTGACTAGTAGTTTTTGAGTAATCCTTAATAATGCGTATTTTTGTTCCTGATACCGCGCGTCGCTGCGCGGGTCGCGCTGCACACAATCGTTCCTTGTGACTTAATTTGTTTCGGAAGACTATCACATGTTATGTTTTTTATGTTTACTACGAGTTAAACTATACAATATTATATTTTGTTTCTCAGATTACGACTCTGGTGTAGAGTTATGTTGCGCCGAACTATGAGATAGCGCGTTTCAAAGCACGTCCAGTATTTAAAAGATCATATCTCAAAAATACCTATATGGCAAAGTATAAAGGAATAGCTTTTCATCGGTGATTAACTAGATAATTGTTTTAAAATTTTTAATTTGTTAAAATATTTAACAGACACCATTTTGCGTCATTTGTCATAGACTAAAATCTTAAATATGACATTGTGTGTACAACAAGTGTACCTGTATTAGTAAATTAGCAGAGGAATATTTTATAATGTCATCTCAGCAAAGTAATGACAGAATCTTGGGTGGCATTGAAATGAAATAAATAAACAACTTAAATTAAATAAATAATTTAACTTAAATGTTTATAACATAATATATAATATCTAATACCTAATGAAAGGCAGAAAGGAAGGCACATTATGACTTATGCCGTTGGTCTCATTACGTTTGCTTAATGCAATTCAATAGGCAGAATATAAACACTATACGGCGTAATTATGTCGCATTCTATGCCTCTCATACTCGGCCGCCTCACCCCGCGCGCACCGCACTGCCGCACATGTTGAACAGATTTTGGTCAGGTTTTTTGTTCTATTGTTCGCCATTACAAACATTACGTCAAAGGAATGTAACAATGGCCAATTTGTTATGTATAAAGGGATGCCACTCGGACGCAGGTAATAACGATATTAATTTAAGTTGTATAATATAATATATTGTATGTTTTAAAAGAGGATATTAAAATTACATCCTAAGAAATATTTTGTATTATTTCCTTAATCTTTCCTTGATTACCTGCTATTGACTATCGACAAATCCCTTCTTTGATGTTATAGTAGATTCCAAATAAACTGACGCCCTGTTGCGTCTGAGTGCGTAATAGTGTACACATATTGTAATGTTAAACTACGTTGGCTGACACCGACTCCGAAAATAACAATAATTGTACATTATATTATCGTAATAATTTGTTTATAAACAAAGAATACATAATTATTTTTTTTTTACTTTTTAGTGCATTTTTGTTATACTTACAATTTTTTTTGTTATGAAGTCGGTTTTATTTTTTGTTAAAATTTTGTTTTATTAATATTAGAGGGGGCAAAAGGACATACGATTCATCTGGTGGTAAGTAAAAACGACATCCATAGACACCCGCTACATCAGAGGATTAGCGGGTGCGTTGCCGGCCTTTAGGGAGAGGAGGGATGTTCCACTAGATCTGTGGAGGAAAGGGAAGGGATGGGCCACCGGATCTCTCACAAACCGAACGAAACACGACGACAGTGCCGTCATTTCACGTCGGTGTTAAGTAAGAGCGAAGTACTTCCCCGGGCGCGCCGGCACATTTAGCTGCAAGCATCGTGGCGCTACTTCGTTTCGGTTCTTGTCTTTTTCATGAGAAAAGACATTTGTCCAGTAGTGGGATTTTTACACTACAATATTTAGTTTGACAAAGGAAAGTAGATTCTATTCATTACTAATATTAAATTGAAATATAAGTGTGTGCGCCCATTTAGGTTTGATACTTAACGCCTGTTTCACCGGTTATTGATAAAGATATCTGACGTATGACGGTATCCAACAGATAAAACTTTATGAAATGTTTTTCTTCTTCACCATTAAACTCCACTTTAGTTGACATATATTTTTATTCGCAAAGGATGAAAGCAAAATTTGTAGTTTATTAGTTAGGTGAAACAAGCTCTAAGGGTTAGTTTTAGCCCCTGCTGATAAAGCCTATCGGTAACTTATGAAACTGGCCCTTAATCAAAAAAATTCTATGTAATATTTAACTAAAAATATTTTAAAATACGAATAAAGATTATTTTTATTTTTAAATGACATTACAAACAAATATAACAAATATTAATATTTATAAGCAATCTTTCGAAAATAATATTATTCACAACATTCTTTTTAAGGTATCAAACTGAGTTAGTACTGGATATATAAAATTTGGAGTATTCCGTATGTAGTTTTCACATCTTTGTAATTTTATTGGCGGGACAATTAGCCCGTTTAGTTCCAATTAAATCAGTTAACCCAGTGGATAGAACAGGTGTCTTGTTCAATTTATATTCTGAGATATTTAATTTTTTTTTATGGAATTCTATTGCTACACATATACCAGTATACTCCTTTTTTTAGGACATTATTTACAGTTTATACTGTAATTGTATTGTAATATATAAATGTTCCAATATTATGAATAATTCCATTCCATCCATCTAGGCTTGCACTTGACAGCGATTACAATGTTAATAGGCGATGATTGATAGGTAAAACTGAAGCCAGACATTCCATATTTAATTTAAATAATATTATTTTTATCTTAAAATATATATTTATGAAATTTCTACTTACAGATAATGTATAAGTAGCAGATGCGTCGTCAAAACGTAGAGAAAATCTTGAATCACGAATGATTAAACCAGAATTGGAAGACAAAGGCAGTGATTCCGTTGACTTGTAACGATCATGCTTAAGCTGAAAAAAAATAGTATTTAATGTCATAAATGGTACTAGAGATGTACCATCTAGTGATTAAAGTGGACTATACAGCAATAGTTGTAGGCGACTAGCAGGTCTTTTACGAGCCGGCGGTCGCGGATCTGGGTGTATGTCCTTGTGTGTCTCCCCACCGTGCCTCGGAGAGCACGTAAAGCCGTCGGTCCCGGTTGTTATCATACCTGATAACGATCCATAGTTGTGAAATTCTACGCCAAACCGCATTGGAGCAGCGTGTGGAAGCTCTAAACGTTCTTCTATGTGAAGAAAAAGCTTTAGCTCAACAGTGGGTGGTTTACAGGCTGATACAGTAGGTCTTTTGTAAGCGACTAGTCAGTCATTTACAGTCGGCCCATCTCTACTTATTACTCACAAATATAATGAAAATATACTAGACATGGGCGTTTTCGGCTTTTAGATCAAACGGCTACGTAGCCGATATTAAGTTTCCATATCGATATTGAAAACCGTTTTCATATATCGATATCAGTAGTAATGTTTTGCTATCAATTGCGTAACGTAGGTAAACACAAAACGAAACAAACGCAAACTGTTGAACATAAAGGTTAAAACAGTTTAAATATAAACTATAACAAGTTTATATCAAATGTTTTGAAAAACTACGTCTTATGGTTATAAAATATTAAATATTATAGTAATATTATAGTATTATTGTAATTTTTAATATTTTAATATAATAAATATTATAAGGCATACTTCAATAAAACTAAAAATGATTCGTTTCACAAACTTTTTCTTAAATACACACACTATTTTATTACGGAAACTAAATAATCATAACCATAAAAGAGTAAAGACTCGACTTTATTGCTTAAACTTGTAGTTATATTTTGCGACGTACACAGTTGCATTAAAACCGCTAAATTGAATTGAAAACCATATTTGCCTCATCTCTTTTATTCAGTATGAAGTTACCGTTATAAAAAAGAGATGCAGATAATATGGTTTTAGCGCCGCTCTTAGCCGTTGCGCGTCCGTCACCGTTTTACCAGTTTCGGTTTCGTGTTCGCGCTCAAGTTTTCGTTGGTTATGTGAAAACGGCTATGAGTTTTGGTATATCGATATGATACGATATGGGGACGCGTAACCGATATTAGTTACGTTTTGATATATCGGTCACATGCCTAAAATATATTCATTAGAATTATTCGACTGATTTGTCAGATTTTATTTGTAGAGTTCACAGTTGTCCGGACAAGATTTCAAAACTATTTTTTTAGTTACAGTTTATTAATAAATATATAGATAAGTAGTTGGAGAAAGATAGATAAAATTAATTATTTTGCTTTTATAAAATTTATTTCCTTTTAAATCAGTTTCACTCAATTTTATTACTACTGAATAATGTAGCTATCTAATGATGAAAGAATTATTAAAACAGGCTCAGTATTTTGGTGACCGGTGAGTCACGTAGTGTATCGATTTAAACAATCAAATCTTCTCTTTTGAAATGAATAAGTTACGTGTCAAATTTGTATGTATATATGTATGTATGTATGTATATATAATAAGACGATTATGTTTGACATTTACAAAATCGATTCGGGTTCATTGTCAATGGAATAGTAATAAATCTATAATCTATCATTTCCTTATCTCATCAATAGACCCATTGACTCAGTGGACCATATAATTCGCTGAATGTCATTGACACGTAGATAGGTACTGTCTTTATAAACTGACATTTGATCTGACATTTGTAAATTATGTTAGTTTACCTGAACCAACTTTAAGGACGCTTTAATCCCTACCTAATATTATAAATGTGAAATGTAAGTTTGTTTGTTACGCTTTCACGCGAAAGCTACTTAACCGATCACCATGAAACTTTGTATAAATATTCTTGGAGGCATTAGAAGTAAGATAGGAGTTTTTTTTGGTCGCGATAACCGACATCCACGCGCCCGAAGCCGCGGGCAGAAGCTAGTAAAGTATATTGAAAGTTATCCCCTACCGATTAGTGTTAAGAGTTATTCAATAATTACGATAGTTTTTTTTTTTTTTTGCATTTTATCTAACTTTTATAGAAATATTTTAAGAAATTTGATTTAATTTAAAATTAAATAAAAAAAGTGACGCACAGATGACCAACTTCCATTGACAACCGCAATTGTTAGTTTACGATTCCAGTTGTCAATCACCCTCACACGATTGAACGATATTGTTGGAAATCGAACGTCAATGAACATTGACAGGCGCGATTGAGATGACAATTAATTGAACGATTGAAACAAAACGCAATTGATCGCAAAACCATGAAAAAGAAATAAAAACTGCGCCACATTAATTGCAATTGTCAATAACATAATTGAAGATTTGAAATTAATACTCTTTTGACCGATTTAAAAAAAAAGTATGAGTACACTTCGTTTGATCTCAATTACATTTAATGAAAAAAATACCACTCCTAAGGATGATAAAATAGCAGATGAAATTTTGTATTATTAAGACAATTTTTTAGGCTTTTTTTTATAGTTATTAATTTTTCTGAGCCACTTACCCAAACAACCGGGTAATCCTGTGCATAATGCACGGAACAGTCAAGGTCGACCTGGTCACCGATATCTTTAATCTGCTGTTGAGTGATATGTGAGATTGTTGGATTCCTGTCGCCGCAATTGACTGCAAATAAATAAATTTTATATATAAAATTAAGAAAATTACTTCTAACTTTACAACTTGTACTGTACAGTATATATGTATATGTCCCACTGTTGGGTGTAAACCTGTCTTCTCTTCCATCAGTCTGTTCTACTGCGAGCTGGGTGGACACGCACATTTTCTTACGATGTTTCTTTTAACGCCGAGGAAACGTTAGATAAATTTTAAAACAAATTTAGCCAAGTAGAAAAAAAAAACTTGCCTAGAGTTAAACTAGAACCTGGGACGTTATGTTTTGCTTTACTGTATAACTGTATCAGCTTGTAAACAACCCACTGCTGGGCAAGGCCTCTTCTCAATATAGAAGGGTCGGAGCTTAATCAACCCGCAGTGGGTTGGCGGATAATTTCCCTACCATGAGTAACGGTCCTTATAAGGTCTATGATAACAACCGGGACCTTGGACGACGGCTTTACTTGCTCTCCGAGGCACGGTGGGGAGACCCATCAGGATATACACCCGGACCGGAAACAAATAATTCTACAAATATCTATCCCGAGCGGAAATCGTATTTTATATACATTCTCATGACTTTTTTCAAAGTTTAAATATAATATATATGTATGTGCCATTTTTTTCGATAACTTATACCATCTTGTAAGTAATGATATAATCTCGTTCCTGTAAAAATTGTGGGATCTCTGGTAAAAAAAAAAAAATGCGACAAGTAGTTTTAACAGTCCTCTCTTGATGTTAACCTAGGACTACCGAAGGAATTCTGAAGCCACCGGAACATGTGAAAATCTAAGGGTGCAAGGTCAGGAATATATGGTAAGATGCATTAACACTTCCTAACCAAGCTCTCTCAATTTTCGATTTGTGGCCAAAGATGTGTGTGGTCTGATATTATCATGATTAAAGACCACTCCTTTTCTGTTGATCAATTACAGCCGTTTTTTCGTAATTTATTGCTTGAATATCATTAGTTGTTGGCAGTAGAAATCCGAATCGATAGTTTTTCCCGGCGGTAGAAGCCCATAATGAACGATGCTCTTGCAATCCCATAATACTCACAGCGTCATCTTATTGAGTGTTAATCCGGGTTTCGCTAGTCTTTGGAGCTTGACTACCCTTTGACCATGTTCTTTTTCGCATGTTCTTGTCGCAGGTCGTAAATAATATGCCGATTCTGCTCCACTTTTTTAAAAATTGCATCAACTTTATCCGTATGAGAGAGACCAGAACGAGCTACAATTTTGACATAAAGTTCCCAGACTGAAAACGCTTGAACGAACTTTGTGTTACTCTTAATGACACTGCATTAGGTTTATAAACGTCTCATTTTTTTTTCGCGGATTGAGTCACATTTTTTCCCTTTTTTGTAATAAAACTTCAGAATTTATCGAATTTCCTCGTGGATTTAAAATACACTCATTTTGACGGACAGAAAAACAAAAAACATAGCGGGAAAATGTCTTCATCCTATATTTATTAATATTAAAAATAGGCAGATGCAAACAGTATAACCAAAGAGATTTTTCTTCAATGATATACATAAAAAATACGTATTTCACAGATAGACGATGTCGTGAGGATAGATTTTTTTTACATAAATATTCATAATAATGTCAGTCAATTCGTCAAGCTATGCGATTATGTGAAATGATATAAACCTGTAAGTTTATATTAGCATAATTATAATAGTGATGTGTTCTGAACTGTTCTATTTGTTTTAATGAAATATATTTTAACATTGTGAACTTAAATGGAGATGCACCTCGAAAATTTCGGTACGTTTTTGTTAAAATTTTAATTTTGGTTACTAAAATTGAATACATAAAATTCCTGTACAACTTTTAACAATTTTAACAGTTAATTCCTGTAATATATCTATATCGAATCAATATAGTTTAGTAGACATAGTTAAAAAAATAACTTAACTTCTTTTTTTTTATAAATATTCAAGGAAAAATTTTATCATTAATTATTTACATCTATAATTATTTAAGTTGTAATGTTAGATTGTTTTACATTTACTCGACTGACCTCGATAAAGATTCTGTCATAGACAGCCCAGATGTGTCAAATGCGCAGGATCACACCACACCTCAGAATGCCCACGAAAGGAGCGCTCGGACAAGGTCAAATGTATCCTATGTGAAGGAAACCATCCCGCAAACTACAAGGGCTGCACCGTTTACAAGGAACTACAAAAAGTAAAATACCCAACACCATTTTTAAAAAACAAACGTACATCTGAATACCCAAGAAGCCAACAAGGAACTACGATAAACAATATAAACAACGAGAAATCGTACGCTTCAGTCACAAAAGGCATTACAAATCCTATTAATCAAACTAATATTGTAGAAAATAATAAATCAAACATTGATAATGAACTCAAGGGCATCAGGGAAATACTGGTAGCTCTTATGAATCAGATGGTCCTGATGACAAAAACGATAACCGATTTTATGTCAAAAATGCCAATCCATTCAACGCATTAAAAATTTGTGTATGGAATGCCAATGGCTTGTCCAATCACTCGGAAGAGTTAAAAATATTTTTAAAATTACATAACATAGACGTACTGCTAATCTCGGAAACACATTTCACATCAAAAAGTCACTTCCACATACCAAGATATAATCTATACCACACAAACCACCCGGACAACAAGGCTCATGGTGGATCAGCAGTTCTCATAAGGTCAAACATCAAACACCATCAACTTAACAACTACTGCAAGAGCCATATACAAGCAACAAGCATTGTCATAAATGACTGGGCCAGTGACATTACAGTTTCGGCTCTGTATTGTCCGCCGAGACATATTATAAAGGAAACCGAGTTTAACGAGTACTTTCAAACTCTTGGATGTCGTTTTATCGCGGGGGGTGATTATAATGCAAAACACACTTTCTGGGGCTCCAGACTTAGCTTGCCCAGAGGACGTGAGCTTCTTAAATGCATCCAATCAAATAACATGAATGCGGTGTCTTCAGGCCAACCAACCTACTGGCCAAGCGATATTAGAAAAACTCCCGACGTCATTGACTTTTGCGTCACGAAAGGAATCGCAAAGACTAACATCACATGCCGCAGCTCCTTGGACTTGTCGTCAGACCACTCGCCGATCCTAGTCGAACTACATACGTCCGTTAAGGAACGTGACACTAAGTGCATACTTCACAACAACAAGACTAATTGGCACTTATTTCGAAAACTTACTGACGAATACTTCACAGAAACGGTTTGTTTAAAGTCGACAGATGACATAACTGAAGCAGTACAATACTTCAACAATAGTGTACAAAATGCAGCCTGGTCTTCAACTCCACCATCGAGACTCACCGGCACGGATCATGTTGTAGCCAAACATATACTCGACAAAGTTCTCCTTAAAAGGAGCTTACGAAAACAATGGCAACAAACCAAAAACCCTATTATAAAAAAACATCTTAACCACACAATCAGAGATCTCAAACATATTCTGGACCAAGATCGTAATAATAGATTTCGTAATTATCTCTCTGGCCTAGAAGCTACAGCATCCTCAGACTATTCTCTGTGGAAAGCCACCAGAAAACTCAAACGACCTACCATTGTCTCTCCTCCTCTCAGGAAAATTGACGGTTCCTGGGCACGCACAGACCTCGAGAAGGCTAGAACCTTTTCTGAGCATCTAACGAACGTCTTCACCCCTCACCCATTTGAAGGACCGCCAGGTCATGTGGAAGAAATCACTGAAATCCTAAATATGGCTAAAGATTCAGAAGATCCACCAATTAAATTCTCTAAAAACGAAGTTGTCAAAATTATAAAGACCGCTAAGACTAAAAAATCTCCAGGACACGACCTTATAACAAATCGTATATTACGGGAATTACCTGAATCTGGTATAACTTACCTTACTTCTTTATTCAACGCTATAACTAGGCTTCAGTTCTTCCCCCCACAGTGGAAAGTGGCGAACATTATAATGCTCCTGAAACCAGATAAAAAACCAGAAGATGCTAAATCATACAGGCCAATAAGTTTGTTGCCCATCCCGTCGAAAATATTCGAGGCATTATTACTACAACGAATTATGCCTATTATCACAAAAAATAAACTCATTCCTGATCACCAGTTTGGGTTCCGCTGTAAGCATGCCACTGTTGATCAGGTTCACAGAATAACAAAAAAGATCATGGAATCTCTTGAGGCCAAAACCTACTGCGCCAGCGCATTCCTGGACATCTCCCAAGCGTTTGATCGCGTGTGGCACGAGGGACTGCTCTATAAAATTAAAACCGCTCTACCTGATTGTTTCAATGGAGTGCTAAAATCCTTCTTGACACAACGGCACTTTATAGTGCAAAATGGACAAGCAACGTCAAACCTTTGCCCCATTAAGGCAGGTGTTCCTCAGGGTAGTGTGTTGGGGCCCATACTCTACATTCTTTTCACCGCAGACTTGCCTACATCAACGACAGTTACTACCGGTACATTTGCGGACGATACTGCTATCCTAGCTTCACATAGCAATCCGACAAGGGCTTCACAAATATTGCAAAAAGGCCTAAATGACATATCCTTCTGGCTTAAAAAGTGGCGTATAAAGGTGAACGAAGCCAAGTCTACAAATGTAATATTCACACTGAGAAGAGGATCTTGCCCCCCAGTGACACTCAACAACATTGAAATCCCACAAGCAGACCATGTTAGGTACCTTGGATTGCATTTGGACAAGAGACTTACCTGGCAAAAGCATATATTCACAAAGAGAAAGCAGCTCGGCATCCAAACAAGAAAGCTTTACTGGCTTATTGGTCACAAATCCCAACTTGCTCTCGACAATAAATTATTATTGTACAAGGCTATACTCAAACCCATCTGGACGTATGGCATCCAACTATGGGGTACTACGTCGCACTCCAACATCGAAATACTACAGAGATTTCAAAACAAAATACTGCGGATGATAACCAATGCTCCTTGGTTCGTACCCAACGAGCTACTACATCACGACCTAAGTATACCTACAGTAAAGCAGGAAATCGTACGGCACACTAAATCATATAAGGAGCGCATTTCACAACACCCAAACACCCTTGCCCGGTCACTAATGAATAAAGAACAGAAAGCTCGTCGTCTGAAGAGAAAAGTACCTCAGGATTTGGTCCAAACACAGTAAATTCACTGTTAATATGAAGAGGGTGTGACATAGGTCACATACCGAGCAACGCCGTTAGAAGCTACGTCCGTCATACTACTGAATGTCCCAGAGAAGGAGACAGATTGTAGTATAAGAATAGATTTAAAAAAAAAAAAAAAAAAAAAATTAAATGTATATGCGAGATTTTCAATTTTATTGTTATTATGTTGAAGATGTGAATTGTGAAGTAGTAAACAGAATTTTAATTAACTTGCTAAGCAGTGTTTTATATCACAACAAGTACTTTGTTGTACAATGGCAAAACGTAAAAATAGGCAAGTGAGTCACAAGAAACTGAGCGATTTTTATCAGGTTTAGTTTAAAAATTAGCACTGTATTCACGTGAAGCTATGAAATAAAATCATATATTGGTATAAATTAGGGATGCACCGATACGCACTTCAGCTGATACGATACCGATATTTTTAAAAAGTATCGCCGATACCGATATTTATAAAAAAATATCGCCAATACAAAACCGATACGGACAGCGAAGATTCAAAGAAAACTCGAAAGGTATAAAAAGCGTGTGGGTTTAATAACAGATAAAATTAACTTGTTATAATATTTATTTGGAATAGTAATTGATAATAACTCGAAGATCAGAAGACAAAATTAATAATTAAAATTGATAAAAGATTTTTATTTTAATTTTGTTTCCTAAAACACTACATTTTTAAATTATTCGGTAAAAGTCGACTTGTATCGGTATATCGGCAAATTAACATCGCCGATTCCGATGTATCGGAAAACTCGCAATATCGGCGATATATCGGTATCGGATGCATCCCTAGTATAAATCATGTATGCATAGAATGGTGGCAAGAATAGATATTAAAATCAGTTTTTCACCATTAAAATGGTACATTATCAGGAAGTGTCAGTGGATATTAAGCTGCACTCTACAACAAGGTAGCAGAAAAGCAGTCGACATAAGTTGATCCTCGAGGAATATTACCCATAAAATTAAAAATAATTAATTTAAAAAACTCTGACATGTCATTTGCATTAAGCATAATGTTATCATAAACAAAAAAATATAAACTTAATATTATTATTATAGAAAAATTGTATAAAAACAAGATGTTTATATTTGTTTAATTGTGTATATTTATACAGATAAATATTGTTTTATATTCACTGTTATTGGAGTTATTTATCATTATTGAGGGTTAAAAAAACAATAAACATTATCATTATGTGATAAGTTCGAGAAATACATCTTAATTTACCAGTTTAATTGCAATAAATTAAGCACAGCTCGTCTCAATTTATTGTCTGCCTCATTACAGTGAAACATGTATAACTGAGACCTAGAATTTTTTACCACTAACATACATACACAGGCTGTTCATGTCCAGTTTTCCAAATAGGCAGGTTAATATGACATTTGAAAAGTTAATAATCACAAAATTGTCTGAAATCAAATCTCAGTTAACAAGGTT
This sequence comes from Euphydryas editha, assembly GCA_036937285.1. Taxonomy (NCBI): domain Eukaryota; kingdom Metazoa; phylum Arthropoda; class Insecta; order Lepidoptera; family Nymphalidae; genus Euphydryas; species Euphydryas editha. Next base: position 3,496,741 of record JAUPFZ010000032.1, read on the forward strand.
TATGAGGTTTTAGTGAGGAGAGACCACTTTGAATGAGCTTTATATATTTTTAATGGTTTTATGTTAATGTATTAAATGAACACACTGTAAGAGTAATAAATGTTACTATGTATATTTTTTATTGCATTTAAATAGAAATACACTACCTTCTAGGGATAATATATTTACAAACATACATTTATAACAAATAAATAAATAAATATTAACCAAGAATCACACCACGTTAACTTAGCCCCATGCTAAGTTCATAAGAACTTGTGTTACAGGTACTAGGAATGGAAATAAATTTAAGAAATTTATATAAATACATATTATATACATAAATACACATCCATAACCCGGTGCAGACATTTATATTCGTCACACAAAATATTATCTGCACCTGGCGGGATTCAAACCCATGACCGCTGCGTAAAGTGTCCAGTTGCCTGACCACTCGACCAGCCGGTTCAGCAAATTCTTTTGTGTTACAGTTTTAATAAAGATTATATTGAGTAAGAGACAGATTAAAATAGAAATCTATTTATTTTTGAGTCTAGCGATCATAAATACTTTTTATTCTATCTCATTTCTACTACTACTACTACAATCTATGAAGTTAAAATTTGACACAAATATAAATTATGAATAGGCAAGATCAGCTAGGAAAGGGTTTTTGGAAACTCCCTCCTTAAAGTTGTAGAATGGGAGTTTAAAGTTTATATGGATATCTTTATTATTTTTGGACTAAGAAGTATGAAAATACATATTTAGGCTATAAATAAGATTTAAAAATTACTTGTTTTACACAACACAACATTTTTGGAATTGAATACTTTAGGGGTTAAAATAGAAGTGAAAGCTTAAATAGGAAAATTGTAATTTTTCATGTTTTAAATATGGCATTTGATTATTAAATTTCTATTAGCTGCTGTGAGGCAAATGAAAGCTTACATTAGACGGTTACCAAATAATTACAGCACAACTGATATAATCTGAATTTTCTGAAATAATTTTTAAAAAATCCTTTAATATTAGAAATCTAGAATATTGAAGAGTAACATTGGCTAACGATAGCTTCTCCTCATGAGTGATTTATTATTCTTAAATATGTATGTTTTTTTTTATTAGTATGTTTAAGATACATACACGGTCGTCTGTTCCTAAAGTGGCAACTTGATGCTAGTTTTAGGTAACAGCCGACTGATATACACATTTCTTTGCAAACAAATTAAATTGCAAAAAGCATGGTCACTGCCAACTGCACCAACGGGTCAGTCGAGTAAATGTAAAACAATCTAACATTACAACTTAAATAATTATAGATGTAAATAATTAATGATAAAATTTTTCCTTGAATATTTATAAAAAAAAAAGAAGTTAAGTTATTTTTTTAACTATGTCTACTAAACTATATTGATTCGATATAAATATATTACAGGAATTAACTGTTAAAATTGTTAAAAGTTGTACAGGAATTTTATGTATTCAATTTTAGTAACCAAAATTAAAATTTTAACAAAAACGTACCGAAATTTTCGAGGCGCAATCTCCATTTAAGTTCACAATGTTAAAATATATTTCATTAAAACAAATAGAACAGTTCAGAACACATCACTATTATAATTATGCTAATAAAAACTTACAGGTTTATATCATATCACATAATCGCTTAGCTTGACGAATTGCTACAATAAATTAGGGATGTTTTAAATGTATCACATTACTGGTTTACAAAATTCACCCTTTCCGACTAAACGGCAATGATGCGTTAAAAAGGGATCGATATATTTGATTCCCGTCGATTTTATAAGTTATGATATATAAAATAATCACTTAAATTTGTCTAATACTTAATAATAAAGTAAAATTCGTTAATTAGAAAGTGCAGTGACATAAATGCGGAAGATATATTTTTTTTGCTTACAGTGTAATAATGTTTGTGTCCAATTCTGTAGACACATTTTTAATAACGTAAACTAAAAATTGTTTTATTAAAAAATATATATATATTAAATAGGGTGTGTCGGTAAACGTTATATGTCGTCACAAGTAGTAAACACTGACAATTGAACTATTTAACTGCACGTATTCTATTATACTACGAATTTGTTTTAGAGTTCATTGTGATTTACTTAGATAGATGTTTAAAATAAATTAATTTTAACTTACCGAAAGTTAAAAAGAACGGTACAAGAGTAAAATATTTGAATAAAAAGCACGCCATCGTAAAAAACGCTACAATACACCAATGACCAGATCCAGACTATAAAACAAAACTGAAAACACAGCTATACAATTTTCGAACTACTAACAAACACAAAATGACAAAACAGAGTTGCCAGATGAGTGCGAGAGAATTATCGTACCGGTATTCGAATATTATCGTACCAGATGAAAAATTGTCGTACAACTTCCAGAATCGCACGTAATTGGGAATTGTTACTAATTTCGCGGTAAAATTCCCAACAAATTTTCCTGTACATGAAAAAAAAATGTCCTCATGACCCCAAACGTATTCTTTTATCCTCGAGACTATACGAATTCCTACAAAAAAAAGGTCGTCAGGACTCCAAACCAATTTTTTTCTGCCTATCCCTATTCCAACATTATCAATAATTGTTGCACACCCCCACTGGATAATCTTTTGACTCGACTTGACGTGACTTGACTCACTTCTTCAAAGTAGGGTTGGAAATTATCGTATTTTGACGTACGATAATACATATTGTATCGTACATCGTACCGGTGTCGAAATTATCGTACATGTACGATAATTATCGTACATCTGGCAGCCCTGTTACAAAGCAGTAATAGCATAGCCTCTCGAGAAGTCTACAAAATTTAAAAGAACATCATAATATTCCTAGTTCTATAAAAATTAGTTTTATTTAATTTAACAGGGTTATACAACACCCTCCCTAGGTCCAAAACTCGAACATAGATGGCAGGCTTTCACACTATTTTCGTACGCAGTTTGAAAGCTACCTGATTGCGCAAAATGACGCTGTTACATGGTGGGTAGTTGTATGAGTAAAGTAGTAAACTACTAAACTTGTGTTTTTTAATTCTCTGGCCAAGTGGCCAGTTGAGATTTGTGCAAAGAGTATAAATAATAAAGCCTTCCCTGGATTTGTGCGTGTGAATAGGGGATCGTACAAATTTTCAGAAAGCGTTTTAAATTAATCTTTATGGATACTTATTCCCATAAAAAATAAAATTTTATTTTTTTATAGCCGTTTAGGTACTCAAAATCATGTTTTAATATTGTATGTTTAAAA